>CM050166.1:332167243-332767243 GCA_027410445.1 Discoglossus pictus
AAAACAATCTACGCAGTTGCGTGCGTGGAGCCTCGCGGGACTTAGCTGCAATGTGCGCCGAAGTCGCCTATTGCAGGGCTCATGATGAACGCAGAAAGACTTGCAAAAAACCTCAGAAAAATTGCGGGACCTTGCAAAAAATACGAATTTAACAGCCGAACCACGGAACTCGAAAAACAAACAACAAAACAAAAATATGCTTCCAATTAACTTACACACTCAGACATAGCACAGGGGGAGAGCCAGGGAACCTGTGAGTGAGGTTGCAAGTTAATTTGAGGCATATTTGGCGTTTTTTTAAGATCGAAAATAGCCTAAGCGAGAAAAAAAATGGCTGCTAAAAAATTGAAACATGACGAAAATAAGTCCGAAGGACATAAAATGAGGCTGAAGAATGTAAAAACGAGCCCTAAGCAGTAAGACTTAACGCAAGCCAGTAACATTTAACCCAAGGCAGTAACACTCATAGTGGGGCCAATAAACTAAACAGGGGGGAAGGGGACAAGCTTGCGGGGCGAGGCTTGCAATGAGCGCCAAAGATGTGATGAGAGAAGAGAACGAAGAGGTCATGGAGGTGATCACTGACTTATCCAGTGATCTCTAAAGAGAGGAACTACACTCTGCCTCCACATCTTTTAAGCCTGGTAAGATTCTCGGAGGTCGTGGTCTACTAGCTGAATTTTATGTAACACTGTGGGACCTCATTAGCCAGGACTTGCTAGAGCTGTATAGGGAGATGGTGGTAGTGGCCAGGATGCCCCCTTCGATGAGAGAGGGGATGCTAATATTTTCGTACAAGCAGAAGGGGGAGTGGTCTGACCTCAAAAACTGGAGGCCCATCTCTCTCCTGAATGTGAACTACAAGAACCTTGCTAAAGTGTTAGCTAACTGGCTAAAGTGCAGTTAAATCCACTTGGATCAGAGCTGTGGGATACCAGGTTGCAGAATAGTAGACAGCCTTGCCCTCCTCAGAGACACCATCCACTACATCCAAGACTGCCAAATACATGTGGTCCTGGTCTGCCTTGATCCGGAAATGACCTTTGATTGTGTGTCTCACCACTTCATGGGCACAGTTCTGCAGAGGTCTGGTCTGGGGGAAGTGTTCTGTTTCTATGTTAGCCTCATGTACAAGGATATTGTCAGCACTGTGCTGTTGAATGCTTGGAAGATTGACCCCTTCCCAGTTCTCTCTGTGGACAGGTGGGGTGCCCTCTTTTTCCTCTTTTTTTGTTGTAGAGCTCTTCACTGAGTACATCAGAAGGAGTCCAGAGACCAGGGCATCACTGCATCAGGTCCTGGAAGATGACAGGTTTATGTCACCATCTTCTGCTCAGATGAACAGTCGTGAGAACATTGGTTAAGGTGTGTGAGGACTTTTGTAGTTCTTCAGACACAAGAGTCAATTGCGAGATGTCAGAGACTGTGCTGTTTGGTCAGTGGTACCTCATCAAGATCTTGGTAGCCCTGAAAACCTGGGAGGAAAAACTGGTAAGAGAAAGACTGGTTCTTCAGTATGTTTCCCAAGCCTGTCCCCCTTTGACACTTGCTTTCCAGGCCATCTCCAAGTATTTTATGTCATCTGGGGCTCAAAGATGAACATAGTAAAGTGTGAAGTGATGTGCAAGCAGCCATAAAAAGGAGGCAAAAGTGTCCTGATGTTCCCGATATTATTCCTTTTTAGTCTTTATTTTTAAAGTGCCAACATTTCCCTTTACTATTTACAAGGGTACAGTAAAGCAGAGTAGGTACAATGAGCAAATTGTAAAGGTAAAATAAATTATGAGGTGTGCAAAAGTACAAATACAATATAATATAATATGGCAAAGATCATGTTTTGGCAACAATATATGCAAAATAATGTGTTACACAAACCTTACAGCACCCTAAAATAAAAAGGCAAAAACAGTAATTTAAGGAAACTATAAGTCATTTAAAAAATGCTGGGAGCATGTTGCTTTTGAGTGGATATCGTGATATGTAATAAAAATAAATTATGTAATGTTCCATTGTGTTTATTCTAAATGCAGTATATGTAACACTCTCTATGCATTAAAAAGTTTCATAAACATACAAAGCTGCAGCAGATGCAGAACAAAACAAAGTATTCTTAACATGTTGAATCATTCCCAAAATGTACAATATACACCAAAACTCTTTGGTAGATTTAAGAGCACTGGGACTGATTTTTATGACTACCACTGAAAAGACTTGAATTAGTTAATACCTAAACTTTGTTAGTTTATATGCTTTTCTTTGGAGCCCATGGAGTTTGATACATATGTATTGAGAAAAGAGCAATACAATAATTTCTGAAAGGTCTTAGATACTGATAAAAAGCTCTCCTCTTAATCTATCTAGCCCACAGTGTTAATTTGGAATTGATGTATATTTTAGATGACTGTTTCCATCTTCCTTTCTTAAATAACATCAGCTAAACAAACTATTCAGTGGTTTTATTTTAAGCATGTTGTACCACTCCTTTTGTTTTAGTTTTTGCAGAAAGAGTTTGACAAGTTGTCTCGGAACTTATTTTTCTGTTGATGTGTGCAGTTGTTCGGTTGTGTTCTGATTTGTCACAAACTGACATTTCTAGAAAAACCTGCTTATGATTTGTAAGTTTGAATGATTTAGTTCCAAGTTGTTTCAATCAGAGTTGGATGTTTTAAGTCTTTGTTTAAGAAGCATATCATATTTTGAAGTTGTTTTACATGGATGATTTGGAGCACTGTGACAGTTTGATAGCTCCGTCTTATTTATTTTAACAAACTGTTGTAAACAACAAGAGAAGAACTTGGTTCTATGTGGTTATTTAAATACATTCTAAAATATTTCAACTGCTTCACTCAAAGATAGCATCGTAAAACATTAAACATTTATTTTACCATGATTTCGGCAGATATCAAGCTCAAAAATATTTAGCAATAAACATTTGCTAAAATATGTTGCAGAAACCAATGTCCTTTTTTTACCATGTTTGATGGACACAAAACATAAGAGAAGAGAGAGAAGATGAAAAAGTTGCTGCACAAAATTGGTAAGCCTGAGGATCATGAGATTGAAGTGCCTCTAGCTTGGCTATTGAAATCGGGTCCTTCTAATCAAAACTTAGATACTGTAGGAAGTGAGAACACAGTTCCATAGGGCCAAATAAAAGAGAGGTTTTTTTTTGGAAAGAAGAAGCCTTAATTGTAATTAATTGTGTTTGGATAGGAAATTAGCAATAACTTGAAAATTGCCAGATATTTAAAAAAATTGATTTGAACAAGGTTATTAATTTATAAAATATGTAACATCGGATTTCATAACATATAATATAACAGGAGCAAACCTCCAGAACAGTCTATTGCAGATATCAAGTTTTGCTAGTTTATTAATCTTTTCCAGTCTTCCATATTATTTGATGATCCAGGAATACATCAGCACATAAGCAAACCACTGCATAGTCCTTGGACTAATGAGCAATACATTTAAAAACCTCTATCTCCTGTATCTCAACAAGAACACATTTTAACAATGATCAATACAGACCTTGCATGTTGCAAAGATGAAGAAGAAAGGTCATATGTGTCAGGGTATTTATAGGAGTAATGTTTTATTAAACCCATTATATTATGTGAGTACAGCCAATTAAAGTTAACATAGCATTTTCTTGAAGGACATCAAGAAAACATTTTATAGCTAAAACATTTATTCTAATAATCATGAATTTCACAAAATATTATAAACATATTTTCACGAAACAAAGATGAAATAACACACAACACCAATCTAAAAATGATCTTCAATATACAAATGCCATATGCAGGAAAATTCAAAATTAAAACACAAATATGTCTACCTCTCTATCTATCTATTTATCTTGCATTTTATTTAGGGTACAAAATAGATTCCTGCTTCCTGTTTGTTAATTATTTAACACCAAACAAGTCCATAAATATCCATAACACCTAAATAATATTGACAGTACATTAACCAGTTTTATAATAACATTTTAAGATAGGCATTTATAAAACACAAAAGGCAGCAAATTACATTGCAATTTTTCCTCAACAATGCTCGCCTAAAAGAAAGTTGCAGATGATGTTATGGCACCCATTAAGAATAGCTTGCCATCTGTGTCAATGCTGGAAGATATGAATAAGACTAGGGACCAGAAGAAGACTCTTTAATGTATATAATAAAGAACTATCATCAATGCAATGTAAGAAATACCTAATGATTGTTAACTTTCTTAAATTATTTCACGCCATCTTTAAAAAGTGAGTCCACATCATTCTTTCCAAACCACATAAATCAAATGAAAAATATATAATCTAATAAACAGTGATAGCGTGGAAGGTAAGGCCTATGACCTCAGTGGGTCCTCCTTCCTGGAAGGCTCTCTAAGAGATACCCTAAATCTGGCTAAGAGCCCTGCAATAGATAGAAGAAATAGAGTCATGTATTCTTAAAGGATGACAGTGAATGATGAGACCACTGTATAATAAAAATAGTGATGAACCCTACTTTACATTCCCAGCAGATCAACTCATCTGCTGTAACATAAAGAGAAAAGTCCATATGCTATATTGGGAGCCTCACAAAGTATGATATGTGAAAGCAGGTTTCTAAATGCTAAAAGAGGGTCAGCCTCTAAGGAAACCATAGAGTAATGGACTTATTGGCTTCATACAATAGGCATGTTACTAACCATAAAAGTTACTGTGATTAGATTTCAGTTTTTAAATACGACAAGACATTGAGTAGCTAATAAAGGTTCGGAAAAGGACAACAACAATAAAATGAGCATAATCTTGTCTCTAGTCATTATTCTGAACAATCTGGGCATGCTCTTCCTGCTAAACCTCCCCACTGTGAGTATTTATCCTGAGATAAGAGACCATGGTAGGTAAGAGCATCTGGAAAATAAATTGCTGCCAAAAATATAAAAACACAGTAAACTAATATAGATTTTTTTAAATAACCATTAATGGCAAATATCTTGATTTTTAGGTATAATTTTCATTTCTACCATAATTGATATCTTTGTTATGTCCTTTAATAAAGCATATGAACTTATCTATACTTGTCTTTATTCAGTATAAATATGTTCATATTTCAAATTAGTGGCATTCACTTTTTATGCAATAAATTGATGCAAATGTGTAGAAAGAATTAACTGAGAATAACTGTATGTTCTTTGGATAAATTTACTGTTATCCGCACACCTATAATTATTATGTCTTAATTGTACTTCTCACTAAACCTGTTCCCACATTATCATAATCATTAACTAACACATGCATAATTTTTAAAACTGCAATTTAGATTTCAGGAACCAATCTTGTGGGTTTAGTAGCTTGATATCCTATTGAGAAAGTTATGACTTATTTAGAAGAACACAAAAAAACAAACTCAAAAAATATCTGAAGTTATTGGTAAGTAAGAGTATTGGAATGTAGCATAGTAAAGTAGCTTAACAGGATCCTATACAATATTAAGCAGCATATAAGCAATATATGGCACAAATAATGGTTCTAAATACCAGGTAAAAAAAAATTGAAATATTTAATGAGTCCTTTTTTGTGTCAGAAAACACTTCATCTTTTGTAAGACAACTACTGTATTTCACTTACTTCTAAATGTATTCATAACAAGTGGGTTTAGAAACTTAGAAAAGTATAGTGGGCATGTTATTTATTTTTAGGGAGATACTATAGAATCACTGATAGCAGCAATCCTTTCAACAATGATCTGACAAAAGATAATGTTCCTAGATCTGTAAATCTTGTTCTTACTTTTGACATGAGCAAAGGTGACTGTTACCTTTTCTTGTAAATGCCTATAAAACGATAGTGCCACGCTATTCAGTCTTGCTAACCAACTACTGACTAATTAGACCAGGATCGTTTTCTGATAAATAGACTTTTATTGCAGTGTCTCTTCCTGACGTATTTGTGTCACTGGACTTGGGAGTGCTACTCTGTCTACCAGGAACCTCCAAACAGCTTGATGCTTTTTGACTCTGAATTTGTATCTATTATGGAAATTAGATAATTGATAACTGACTACACCTTGTCCTATATCATTTGTACTGCAGCTTGCAATTGGAGGCACTACTTTTCTGTCAGCTTGGAATTCTCTTAGGATATATGGCAATATTATTAGAGAAACTTCAAGTGGGATGATGCTTGCCTTGAATTTATTGTTATCTTAGTCTTATCTGTGCAGGCCAAGGTATGGTTGAACAAGCCAAGTTGTAGTGGAGTCCTCGAGGGGACTTGGACACAAAGGTCTGATCAGCCATGATGCTTTCTTACTAGCTCTCCTTCTGTGTGTGTCAAGGCCCATATGCGCCAGTCCCCAAAAGAACAGAGTCAACCCTAAATAACATACAGTTGTGCTCAAAAATTTGCATACCCTGGCAGAAATATGACTGATCATGCAAAAAAAAAAGTATTTTATTGAAGGATAGTGATCATATGAAACCATTTATTATCACATAGTTGTTTGGCTCCTTTTAAAATCATAATGATAACAGAAATCATGTAAATGGCCCTGATCAAAAGTTTACATACCCTTAAATGTTTAGCCTTGTCACAGACACATAAGGTGACACACAGAGATTAAATTCCTCTCCTTTTTACCATATTTATTAACAACTTAGAAGTAGGACTGGAAAGTATTGTCTCTATTTTTGCTGATGACACTAAGTTGTGCAAGGTAAATAAATCAGAAAAATGATTTTCTTTCCCTCCAAAAAGATTTGCATAAATTAGAGAAATGGGCAATTAAATGGCAGATGAGATTTAATACGAATAAATGTAAGATTATGCATCTGGGAAGGAAAAATATCCATGCAATTTATAAACTTAATGAAGCAAATCTAGGGTTATTGGATATTGAAAGGGATTTGGGAGTACTTGTGGTCAACCACCTAGATAACAGCGCTCAATGCCAAGCAGCATCTGCAAAGGCAAATAAAAATGAGCATGTATTAAGAAGGATATAAAAGCCAGGAAGCAAATATAATTCTGCCACTATACATATTCCTAGTATATGGAATATGGAGTACAGTTTTGGGCACCACTTCATAAAAAGGACATTTTAGAACTGGAAAAAGTACAGAGAAGAACAACAAAACTAATAAGGGGAATGGAGAGTTCTTAAGAAAGAGTTATTAAGAAAGACTAACCAAATTAAACTTATTTCCTCTAGAAAAAAGTTGTCTAATAGGGGATATGATTACCCTATGTAAATACATCCAGGGTCAGTATAAAGATTTGTCAAGGGAGCTTTTTGCGCCAAGAGGTTTTCAGCTGACAAGAGGACATCCTTTGAGGTTAGAAGCAAAAAGTTTCCACCTTAAAGAAAGAAAAGGTTTCTTCACATTAAGGGTAGTTAATCTGTGGAATTCTCTACCAAGGGAGGTGGTGACAGCAAATTCAATTGATAACTTTATAAAGGGATTGGATATATATTTAAATAAAAAAGGCATTCAGGGTTATCCTGGTGAATTAGAGAGGGAGCAGTGATCCAGGGAGGAATCTGATCACCAGTATCTGGGGTCAGGAAGGAATTGATTTGACAATTGACAAAGTTTCACTTTTTTTTTTTTTGTTTGCCTTTCCTATGGGTCAATTAACAATTAATCAGCATATTGCAGATCAGAAGAGATCTTGAAAGGTTGAACTTGATGGGCTAAAAGTATTTTTTCAACCTCAATTACTATGTAAAATGGCAATTAAAGGTGAATTTTCCACACCTGTGGCTTTTTAAATTGCAATTAGAGTCTGTGTATAAATAGTCAATAGGTTTGTTAGCTCTCATGTGATGCACTGCGCAGGCTAGATATTGAGCCATGGGGAGCAGAAAAGAACTGTCAAAAGACCAGCATAACAAAGTAATGGAGCTTCATACAGATGAAAACGAATATAAAAAGATATACAAAGCCTTGAAAATGCCAGTCAGTACTGTTCAATCACTTATAAAGAAGTGGAAAATATCAGGGATCTCTTGATACCAAACCAAGGTCAGGTAGACCAAGAAAGATTTCAGCCACGACTGCCAGAAGAATTGCTCAGAATACAAAGAGAAATATAGGCTGCTCTACAAAGAGAAATACAGGCTGCTCTGAAAAAATATGCTGTGGTTGTTTCAAGAAGCACAATATGACGATACTTGGACATAAATGAGCTGCATTGTTGAGATGCCAGAAAGAAGCCTTTACTGCACCAATGCCACAAAAAAAGCCAGTTTACAATATGCCTGACAACAACTTGACATGCCTCACAGCTTCTGGAACACTGTAATTTGGAGTGACATGACCAAAATAGAGCTTTATGGTAACAACCATAAGCACTATAAGTGGAGAGGGGTCAACAAGGCCTATAGTGAAAAGAATACCATCCCCACTGTGAAGCATGGTGGTGGCTCACTGATGTTTTTTGGAGGGCTCTCTAAAGGCACGGGGAATCTTGTGAAAATTGATGGCAAGATGAATGCAGCATGTTATCAGAAAATACTGGTAAACAATTTGCATTTTTCTGCACGAAGACTGTGATGGGACGCTCTTGGACTTTCCAGCATGACAATGACCCTAAGCAAAAGGCCAAGTTGACCCTCCAGTGGTTATAGAAAAAAGGTGAAGGTTCTGGATTGGACATCACAGTCTCCTTACCTTAATATCATCGAGCCACTCTAGGGAGATCTCAAACGCGCATTCATGCAAAACGACCAAAGACATTGCATGACCTGGAGGCATTTTGCCAAGACGAATGGGCAGCTATACCACCTGCAAGAGGAGCCTCATAGACAACTATTACAAAAGACTGAACACTGTTATTGATGCTAAAGGGGACAATACATAGTATTAAAAACTAAGGGTATGTAAACTTTTGATCATGGCCATTTACGTGATTTGTGTTATCATTATGATTTAAAAAGGATCCAAACAACTATGTGATAAAAAATGTCTTCATATTTTCAAAACAAATGCCAAAATTTCACAATTTCTGCCAGGGTATGCAAACTTTTGAGCACAACTGTACTAAGAAAACATGACTGATGTTCCTTGAATATCAGGTACCCAACCCAGGTCAGCAGAATTGACAGGATGTTGTTGCAAATCTTATAACTATGTTATAGGCAGTAACAAAATATGATTTATCTGAGGTTAAATACAAAGATTACAATAACTAATCCTGCCCTCAAATAATTTAGCTAATATGTACAGTATCTCACAAAAGTGAGTACACCCCCTCACATTTTTGTAAATATTTTATTATATCTTTCATGTGACTACACTGAAGATATTACACTCACAAATGTAAAGTAGTAAGTGTACAGCCCGTAATTTGCTGTCCCCTCAAAATAACTCAACACACAGCCATTAATGTCTAAACCATTGGCAACAAAAGTGTGTACACTCCTTGGGCCCAATTAGCCATTTTCCCTCCCCAGTGTCATGTGACATATTATTATTATTATTATTATTATTATTATTATCCTTTATTTATAACGCGCCAACATATTCCGCAGCGCAATACAGGGGTTAGGTACAAGTATAAACAATACCCCACAATGAAAATAATGGAAGACCCTGTTATTGAGCTTTCAATCTGATATACACTGTGCTTTCCCTAAAGCACCTCACAAGATTAAAACTCTCAAACTTACATTCTAAAGGGTATATTAGTGTTATATGGGGAGCAGGTGTGTTAAATTTGGTGTTATTGCTCTCACACTCTCTCACACTGGTCACTGGAAGTTCAACATGGCACCTCATGGCAAAGAATTCTCTGAGGATCTGAAAAAAGGAATTGTTGCTCTATATAAAGGAGTCAGCCTGTGAGTGCACAGACCATACGCCTCACACTGCATCAAATTGGTCTGCATGGCTGTCGTCCCAGAAAACATCCTATTTTAAAGAAAGCCTGCAAACAGTTTGCTGAAGACAAGCAGACTAAGGACATGGATTACTGAAACCATGTCTTGTGGTACGATGATAAACTTTTTTGGTTCAGATGGTGTCAAGTGTGTGTGGTGGCAGCCAGGTGAGGAGTACAAAGACAAGTGTGTCTAGCCTACAGTCAAGCATGTTGGTGGGAGTGTCATGGTCTGGGACTGCATGAGTGCTGCTGGCACTGGGGAGCTACAGTTCATTGAGGGAACAATGAATGCCAACATGTACTGTAACATTCTGAAGCAGAGCATGATCCCCTCTCTTCGGAGACCGGGTCGCAGGGCAGTAATCCAACATGATAGTGACCGCCTCCAAGATGACCACTGCCTTGCTAAAGAAGCTGAAGTTAAAGGTGATGGTCTGGCCAAGCATGTCACCAGACCTAAACCCTATTGAGCATCTGTGGGGCATCCTCAAATGGAAGGTGGGGGAGTGCAAGGTCTCTAACATCCACCAGCTCCGTAATGTCATCATGAAGGAGTGGAAGAGGACTCCAGTGGCAACCTGGGAAGCTCTGGTGAACTCTATGCCCATGAAGGACATTTCCACTTATGGGTGTACTCACTTTTGTTACTAACGGTTTAGACATGAATGGCTGTCTGTTGAGTCATTTTGAGGGGTCAGCAAATTTACACTGTTATATGGGCTGTACACTTACTACTTTACATTGTAGCACAGTATAATTTGTACAGTGTAACTGTATTGTAATAATATCAGGGCGATAAGCCAAGACTATATACAGCAAGCAGACCCAGCTCCAAGGACAGCTAACTACACTCATTCCCCAATATGAGACCATACAATCATATTTAGATTGACACAGCACTATGTATTCTCACCCTAAATTGCTAGAAGATTTTTGATCAAGTAGTGAGCCCCTGTATGTCACTAATTGATCCTTGGCCTGGTATTCATGCTTATATTAATGGAAACGTTTTTTAGTCCAACTCTATTTCAGACTCAAAATTTAACTTTCTCCTTTCTACACTAAAGTCATCCAATATACCATATGAGCTAATTCAAATTATGAGCATTGGTCTTCACACACAGAATATGATATAGGCCTTTGCAACTGTCTCATGGACATGAAACACTTAGTGGCTTACATAAACACTGCAGAGCCTTTTTTGTCTTGTGCAGAAGAGCAGATGTTGCCTCTACCATATTTTATCCTAAATGGAGGCAACAACTACTAAAATATTGTTAATTGAACTAACTTGTATTGTAAGCCATACAATTCCAAACTGTTTTTGGCACAGGTAAACCAAACAAAAATTCATGGTGTGACAAAAGCTCTGCCCTGTTACCATAAAACCTTAACCACTCATGAAGGGCCCAGATAAATTATGTATATTAGGAAATTATGTGTGCTGATACAACACATGCAGCTCAGTTTGTTCTTCCGCAGAGGGACTTGTACGACCCTGTAACATATTCTCATTGGCAGAGGTGGCTTGGAGATTCCCAGAGGGAAGTACCACAACAAAAGCGCAAATGTTTTTGTACTCCAATGTACTGACTCTTTATGTACTTAATTTTGTATTCATTTAGATTGTTTCAAAACTAAATAACTTGTGAGTGTATATGAGATTTCTGACAGGATTTCATGCCTCTCTTTGAGAATTTCTAAAACTGCATCATCCCACACATTGATACTGACAGATTGTACTGACAATCAAATATACTATATATTATATATTGCGAATAGTAATTAATATAAATTAGATGATAAGCCGGTGACTGAACTTAAAAATACTTAGTAATGCCAAAGTATTGCTTCCTAGTCTCATCTAATGTATTTACTGCTACTGAGTTGGAATCATAATTGCTTTGAACCACTTTGATTTATATTCAGAATTGATTGGATGTTGTTGCAAACATTATAAAGTTAATAAGCACAGGCTGTAAGAAATTACATTTTTTCTGAGCATAGTTAAAGTTTTAAACGTTAAGGTAAGGTAAAGGTGGAACTGCCCAATAAATCTCCCTGAACTGTTGCTGATTCTTCAACTTTTTCTGGCCTCAAACCATTGCTGTAAAATGTCATCATCTTATACTTCATAAAGTCTGAATATGCATATTGGTTTAAATAAATACAATGTTTGTAATTGTATATTCAGATCTATCCTTTTATATATTTGCACAGGAAGCCTCCTGGTACCAGGCGCGTTTGTGTCCCGATGTACTAGTACACCACAACTCTCTAACCCCCTAACCCTAACCCCCTAAACCTCACTTCCAAACCCTAAGCCCCTAATCATCTTACCATAACCCCCTAAACCTCACTTCTTAACCCTCTCAACCTAACCCCCTAAACCTCACTTCCTAACCCTAAGCCACTAACCCTCTAAACCTAACTTCCTAACCCTTACCCTAAGCCATTAACCCTAAGCCCCTAACCCCCTACACCACTTACCGGGCCTAACCCTAACCCGAAAACCCCTAACCACTTACCGGGCACTTAGACACAGCTCGATCGAGACTTTGGCGGCGCGCTTACCAGCGCTTCCCGTTTGTACATATAACAGAATAGGTCAGTATATTCTTCTAATACTTATATGAGCCTAGTCATAACATAATCTTGATTAAGTTTTTCATGTACATTTAATTATTCTTTGATGCAGGGTTCCATTTTGCTTTCTGAGCAGATTATGTCTGCTCTCAGGAGCATGGGAGTAAGAACCGGAAAGTGGAGGGACAATTCCATCCCCAGATTATATTACTAGCAAAATGGGGGTGGGTCTAAAAATATTAATATTTCATGTTTAATTATTTAGGGAGTGCCCTGTTCATGTTAATTTGTGCTGTGTGGGGGACCAAGTCTTGAAGCATGATGTTCTGCACTTCAGCACAGTGATTGGACAGCAGAGCTCTGTTAGTTTCTGATATCCTCTCTTACAGATTCCTGCTCTGCTGTGGACTGTAGTTGTAGGTAGCTCTCTTGATCTAAGCAAGGTGACCTAGTCTGTTTACCCACATAACTAACATCATAACCTTAATGAAATAATGACAAAAGCCATGGTTTGGGTATTAAACAGGCCACAGCTTTATTAACTTTTACATACAATTAGAGGTAGCTGTAACTCTACCTAGGAATGAGCTCTGCCCCCTCCTTAGAGGTCCAATGGAACCCCGTGCCCAATGGATGCTCTGGGACCAACCAAACCGTATACCTTTAATCTACTGAGCTCAAACCTAAGGTGATACAGCGCCCCCGCCAAAAGCTGTGACAACCAAACATTAACAATAAGGAGAGAGGGAGGGATGCTTCCACTGCTTTTCAAAATGGCTGTGACCCAACTGTCACAAACCCACCTATTTAACACCTCCTTTTCCCCACCTCTTTTACCAATTAGCCAATCACTACCCTGCACTTGCCCACTTTTGCCTGTGCTGTCTCCAGGGCACCCTTGACCTAAGCAAAGTGACTTACTCTGTTTACCCACATAACCAACCTCATAACCTTAATGAAATAATGACACAAGCCATTATGTGGGTATTAAACAGGCCACAGCTTTATTAACTTGAACATACAATTAGAGGTAGCCGTAACCCCACCTAGGAGCGAGCTGCGCCCCCTCCCCAGACTCCCCAGAGGTCCAATGGAACCCCATGCCCAATGGATCCTCTGGGGCCAAGCAAATCTTATACCTTCAGTCTACTGAGCTTGAACCTAAGGTGATACAGCACCCCCGCCACCCGGAACCCCACTCAGCACCGCCAAAACACAGCATGACCTGATTAATACCTTCTGTTAATGAATAATTTAACAAGGAAAAACCCACCTCATTGAGGTGAACCCCATCCGATAAGTAATAGGACTTAGCATCTTCTATTTCCAAATCACTGTGCCTTATTGAAAACCCCCTCAGCTTCCTTTTTAATGATGTCATAATTTTATTGAGCCAAATCCTAGCCTTATCAAGTTTTTTATGACATAGCACCGCCCTCCCCCCTCCATTTCATCCTAGAAGTTACCTGTGACCAGATTATGAGAACGTCTGGATAAAGTTGGCCTAACCTAAGAACATTTCTATTATTCAAATTAATTCCTTCAAAGGCGTAACCCCTAATTCGTTTCCCCCTGCACGAATGACTAATATCTCTGGGGGAGGAAAGGACCTGGCGTACCTAACAACCAACACTAAAACTTGAACCTATTTTAAACCCCGTACCCCAAACCACTTAAACATTGCAGCCTCCACTGGAAAACCCATCTGACGACCACTGTCCTTAATTGCTGCTGCCCTTCTCGCCCAGTAAATATAGGAATGCCCCATAATCCAGACCTGCAAAGGCGCACCTGAAATATAGTAACATGACATCATTGCTCATACCAGAATAAGGTTAAATACAAGTTATATTTTATTTATTTACTTATATAAATTGTTTTATTTTTTATTTTTTTAAAAAAAAGCTTTTTTGCAGCCGGGCAGTACCCCATACGCGGATTATTCGCTAGACTCCACCACTATTGTAGGAACAATTCTGGCTCTGTGTTTGCCTACGGCGCTAATCTTCTAAATGTCTGCCAGTCATGACGAGATAAGACATCAGCCATGACATTCTTCACACCTGGTATATGCAAAGACCTAACTAACATATTAAACTGCAAACATTTTAAAACGAATTGCCTTAGCAATCTAACCACTGGCGATGAAGAAGCCCTCATAGAATGAATGGCCTGAACTATACTCAAATTATGACAATAAAACAACAGATGTTTATTTCTAAGACATCTGCCCACAGTATAATGGCTACAACTATAGGCAACAACTCTAAAAAAGTTAAATTATTTGTCCAGCCATTTTTTATCCACGTTTCTGGCCAAGATTCTGCACACCACCTACCACCAAAGCCATAGCTAAACAAAAATCCACAAAGTATTTACCTGCAATGAAACACCCCGGTAAATTATGCAAAACTGGATAGACAGGCAGAAGTCTAAAAGCCGATTTTATATCCATTTTTGCTAACAAAGCTCCTCTACCGGCCCTTTTCACTAACCCCAATGCTTGTTTAAGTGAAGTGTAATTCACTGACGATAGATCCCTATTGCCATGACCTGCTCTTTGAGTGAGATATTAAATACATATGTCTGATGAATCCCTTCTATTTCATCCAAATAACAAAATAAGGCCGAACAATATTCAGAGTTCTTTTCGCCCAATATGCTAGAATAGATAACATATGCTTGTGACCAATTACAAAAAGTTTTAGGAATTTTCCAAAGATTGCAGAAATAGGACAATGTAAAGTAACCAATTCTCCTCTCAAGCTAACATAGTTTCTATTCTGCGCTCCCTTCCCGCCGCTTCTGCCTTCTTCCTGATACAGTTCCCGGTTCCTTGCCTCAGCAGCCAGCTCTCTGCTCCTCTTTGCCACCTCTTCAAAGCTGCAACTCTCCTGCTCTAAGCCTTCCTCTTCCCCCTGCATGCGCTGTGCCTGCTGCTGACTGCATCCTGAAGCCTTGCTGTTGCTCCACTGCCTCCTCCTTCCTATGTGTTCTGCCCTACTCACTGAGCCTCCATCTTCCCCCTGCATGTGCTTTGTGTGCTGCTGTCTGCATCCTGAAGCCTTCCTGTTGCTCCCCTGCTTCCTTCTTCCTGTGTTCTGCCCTATTCACTGAGCCTTCCTCTTCCCCCTGCATGCACTGTGCCTGTTGCTGTCTGCATCCTGAAGCCTTGCTGTTGCTCCCTTGCTTCCTCCTTCCTATGTGTTCTGCCCTATTCACTGAGACTTCCTCTTCCCCTTGCATGCACTCTGCCTGTTGCTGTTTGCATCCTGAAGCCTTGCTGTTGCTCCCCTACTTCCTCCTTCCTATGGGTTCTGCCCTATTCACTGAGACTTCCTCTTCACCCTGCATGCACTCTGCCTGTTGCTGTTTGCATCCTGAAGCCTTGCCGTTGCCCCCCTACTTCCTCCTTCCTATGTGTTCTGCCCTATTCACTGAGACTTCCTCTTCCCCCTGCATGCACTATGCCTGTTTCTGTCTGCATCCTGAAACCTGGCTGTTGCTCCCCTCCTTCCTCCTTCCTATGGGTTCTGCTCTATTCACTGAGCCTTCATCTTCATGCATGCACTCTGCCTGTTGCTGTTTGCATCCTGAAGCCTTGCTGTTGCTCCCTTACTTCCTCCTTCCTATGTGTTCTGCCCTATTCACTCCTCCTGTGAGCCCCACAATTCCCTGTTCCTGAGCCTCCTCAGGGTACTGCCACAAGTCATGGGGGTCTGCTTCTTCTTTCCTTGCTGCTTTCCCTTAGCTGCTACACTTGCCACACGCTTCCCGGGGGTCTCATGAGCTGGGCTAAGCCTCTTTGGGGCCTGGATGTTCTTTTTGAGCGACCCTCCTGGTGCCTAATCTGCCCAGCAACCACTCCTCCAGCTTGTTTAGGGACTGTTGCCTGTTCATTAGTCTGCCAGATCTCCTGAACTAATGTCTGTAGCCATTCTTGCCCATTAAGGGCCACTTGGGCCCTAAGCTGGGCCAGTAATGAATTTACTGTTGGGGATGTATTGATGCTTCCACTGTTTTTGGAATGGCTGTGACTCAACTGTCACATACCCACTTATTCCCCACCCCTTTTACCAATTAGCCAATCACTACCCTGCACTTGCCTGGTAAAATGCCCTTTTGCCTATGCTGTCTCCAGGGCACCCTAGCAGAACCTCACCCTGTTCCTCTCTCATCTCCCCTTACCCTCTATCATAGCCAATATACAGTATGTCTGCCTGTAGTGTAGCATTTTGTAGGAAAAAGGGAGAATGGTCTTCTGCAATTAGAATAAGACTTATCTAAATCTGAACTAATTAAGCAAATATGTAATTACAGTTTGAACTAACAGAAAATTCAGAGAGCATACTTTAGGCTGCATATCTCAATTTCTGGCAAAGGGAACATCCCCAAGAGCAGTTAAAGTCCTGAATACGTTTTCTTTCTTTGAGATCTTTATCACATATATAGTTGTGAGCGTACGAGTTGTTGCTAACGCTGCGGGCTCGCGTACTGTTTGGGTTGCGACGTGAAGTTTGCGAGGGTCGCAGTTGCTGGCAAGGAGCGCCTTCGGCGCTCCATGCCAGCAACTGCGGCCCTCGCTTTGCGAGGTCCTCAGGTGCTGGCATGGAGCGCCTGCGGCGCTCCATGCCAGCAACTGAGGCCCTCGCTTCGCGAGGGTCCTCAGTTGCTGGCATGGAGCGCCGAAGGCGCTCCTTGCCAGCAACTGAGACCCTCGGGCAGTGCCCTCGCGAAGCGAGGGCACTGCCCGAGGGTCTCAGTTGCTGGCATGGAGCGCCGAAGGCGCTCCATGCCAGCAACTGAGGACCCTCGCGAAGCGAGGGCCTCAGTTGCTGGCATGGAGCGCCGTAGGCGCTCCATGCCAGCACCTGAGGACCTCGCAAAGCGAGGGCCGCAGTTGCTGGCATGGAGCGCCGAAGGCGCTCCTTGCCAGCAACTGCGACCCTCGCAAACTTCACGTCGCAACCCAAACAGTACGACACACACATTACGACACTCGCAAACAACATACGACACACGTTCACACACATTACGGACTCGCAACACTCGGACGCAACTCGCGAACATTAGAAAATGTCAAACACAATACATACACACACCACATACATAAAAAACTTACCTACACCAAGAGGGAGCACCCAGCACCTCAAAAATACAACTTACACCTCGATTTTACTTCAAATAAAACAGTTTAAACACTAAAAAAAAAACGAAGCGAGAGAAAAAATGGCCGCCGAACAAAACGAAAACGAGGCTACAGCACTCTAAACTCGCAAAACACCACAAGAAACTCGCAAAACACCACAAAACAACTACGGATATTCCGATACAAACGTATAACACACATTACTCGCCATTTCGCGCCAATGCGGAAGTACACGACTACGCTAACGGTTTGGTCTCGCGCACGCACAGTGTTACACTGCACACATTCAGCACGCTTACACAGCAGATCCACACCACTAATGCTGCAGCAACATCAAAACACATTCACAGCTCTTCCACACAATGCTTTAAAATAGGTAAAGTATATTCATTTATTCATGTATTATATATTTCATTATTACACACTGAACAGCATTAGCTACCTTACAATTTCATTGCCGTCATTTTTTGACGGGCAATTCGCTAGTTTGAAATAAAAACTAACAATATACCACATTAATAAAAGCTATTGCACATTATCAAATATTTTCTATCCTCGTATCCTGTTGTAACAAATAATTAAATATTTCTGTGTTCTTTTAACTATCGCTGAGCAGTTAACTTTCTTTCCAGTCTTCCTCTATGACTCCTTGAAACCCATAATCCCTCTCCACCCTCCCTGTGAGGTGCTGCAGAGCTACATATTTACTGTAATGCCTACCCTGCTTCCCCTAGCTGCTGATAAGAGGTGAGGTGGTGGAGGATAAATACAATTAAATTAAATTAAATTTAAAGACTGCAAATGGTGAATGTGTAAATGTAAAGTGTTAGAGTATGTGTAAACAGAAGGAAGTGATGAAGCTCATAGAAAGTAAAATGGAAATGTAAGATAGGGGAGGAACATGAATCATGGAGAGGTAGTAGCATGTAACATGAAGGAATGGAGTGACAGAATTGGAAAAAGTAAAGGTATGGAGAAATCTTAGTGATTTTATGTATGTCTGTGGCAGGGAAGTGGTTAAGTGGGTAATTTGTCTACATATACATATATGTAAGTATTTATGTATGTATTATACATTTATACATATATATTGTTAGAATGTTTTTGTGGAGTTTTTTCTACATTTTGTAAAGGTTTTATTTTTCTATCTCAAATAATGTAGTTGACCGGTTAAGTCCCAGAAAGAAAAGTATTTATTTGTGCTGTGTGTGTATATATATAATTTTAAAAGTCTACCCCCCACCCCACCCCCACATAACTTTTTGGCCTCCTATACCCTTGCTCATGAGGATTTTCCCTTGTATACTAATGACCTCTCCATTAGTCCTGTTGAAAATAAAGACATTTTAGACTTAATTTTCCCACTGCAAAGCCAGGATTTTCTTCTGTATTCTGCCACCTCAGGAAGATGATCAATATAAACAAAATGGTAAATTCGGCAGCAGCATAATTGCATATAGATATTAAGGCCCTCATTCAATTGCGATTTGGCCAATTGAATAGTGCTCTAAATAAGCACATAACATATTTTTTTAAAATAAGTTTTTAGTTAGTGAAAACCTTGCTTTTGAAGAGATGTTTACTAAGTAAAAACTTCTTTAAAAAAATATGTTATGTGCTTATTTAGACCCCTATTCAATTGGCCAAATTGCAATTGAATGAGGGCCTAATAATTTAGGGGCTCTATTATTTTTCCTTGAAGTATAGCACTTCAGAAGAGTAGATTTTGTGATATTTTTTTAATAGAATAGTCTTTTAAAACAGCAACCAGTTACATTTTGTTTTCCTTAAAATTACTTGTATTTCATATACTCTCTACTATACATTTGATGGAGCAGAATTGAAACATTTACAGTGTTTATGATGAAGTCAAAAAGTTATTCTTCATTTTTCTTTTTTTTTAAATGACAAAATCTTCCTAGAAATGCACCAGCCATAGCCAAGTCTGGATTTCCCAAACAGCTTGTAGAAAGTATATTATTTCGCCTATAACTCTTTATTCGACATTATTAGATAGAGACCCAGATATGTTAAACTACATGTTATTCACATGTGCAGCATTTGTATTCCATGCAAAAAAAAGAAAAAGAAAAGGAAAACATGCTCTTCTCTATAGTTTCTGGAACAGAGAGTATGAGAACCAGAATGTAAAATAATCACTCAGCACTATTAACAGGCTGTATAGATACCCTAGATAGGCAAATTAAGAAGAAATAGCACTTCTATAGTAAATTAAAAGGGTAAAGCATTTCAACAAGACTGTTTAAAATTGAGTCAGACACGAAACTGGCTCTATATACCGTAAGTACTTTTAGATCTATTAACTACAGCACTGGCACTTTTAGATCTATTAACTGCAGCACTGACACTTCAACAAGACTGTTTGAAATTGAGTCAGACACAAAACTGGCTCTTTACTAGCATTTAGATCTATTAACTACAGCACTGGCACTCTTAGATCCATTAACTGCAGCACTGGCACTTTTTGATAGCACTAAATACAATATATGCACCTTATATCTAATGCGCCTCAGTAAATAATATCTATACAATTCCTGTTCAATCATGCTACGTCTAAGTATATTTTAAGGTTTTTAATGAAGTTATTAAAAGTTAAGTTTACTAAGTATTTAGGTCTCTCAAATAAAATTGGGATTAATAGGTGTGCACTATAAAAGGGAACTTTTCTCTACAAGTTTTCCAATATATCTTTCTGACCCTTAGTGGCACCCTATAAACAGATCATTACAATAAATTTACACCTAGAGCCACCAATTCCATTTTTCTTTTTGTCAAATAATATTATATGAACACAGTTCCATCTCGGGTGTAGCTCGGTGTAAAAAATTAAAGAAAATATTAAAATATGACGGGTTTCTATCCCAAAAGTAAGATCCATTAGCATGGTCTAAGGAGGTTAAAACAGTATTCTCAAACAATCCCCCCAAAAATACAAGTAATGAACCAAATCTCAAGTTAGAACTTTTAGAACTTAATAAATTATATAAAAAACAATATCAAGTATGGTGGGAGTTGGCAAGTCTGGAAAATTATCTAACAAATAAATTGATACCTAGAGGACTTCATATCAATCTATTTCCCACAATAAAAGACCTCTCAGAGGACTTTATAAAAAAGTGGGATATAGTCTTATTAAAATGTTCACAAGAATTGATGAACCTTTTACTTGAATGAGAACAACAACAATTACAAGAGACAGAAGTAGTGTTAAAAAATAAGATTGAAACAATTAAAGAACAAAAGACTAATAGTGACTTTCCAGACTTAGGGCCTCATTCAATTGCGATTTGGCCATTTGAATAGGGCTCTATATAACCACAGAGCATATTTCTTTTACAAAAGTTTTTAGTTATTGAACTTCTATCCAAAAGCAAGGTCTTCACTAACTAAAAACTTCTGTAAAAAATATATGCTATGTGCTTATATAGAGCCATATTCAATTGGCCAAATCGCAATTGAATGAGGCCCTTAGAAAATAATCTTGAAAAGGACATTGAGAAGTTCAGGCGAATGCTAATGCATAGGAAACAAAAGAAATTCCAAAGGGATCTGAATGATTTTCAGACAGGTAATATATTTAGAAGATCAAGGAAGAATAGAATACAAAAAGAGAGAGTAGAAGGGGCAATGACTTCTGAATCAGAATGGTCAGACCTTGAACAAAAAGATGAAAAAACTTCAACTAACCAATTAAAAGAGTCTAAAAGAGATAGTAGAGGTTTTTTAGACCAGGGACTAAAACCAGGAGAGGTAAGAAAAGGCTCACATTTGTTCAAACCCCAAAACAGATTAAAAAAACATAAAACCCCTTACAAATCTTCAGTTTATCACAACTTTCCCGTTTTGAAGATCACATCTCTCTGCTACAGAAGGGACTAAGTTTTTCTCAAACAGAAAAATTCTAAATCTTTGACTGGGTAAAAGTTGGCTCTAAAGAAGTTTGTTAGCAAAAAAACTGAAAATAATCAACTGGATTCGTCAGATAGACAAACACTTAATAATTTAAGATATCTATTGGCTGAAAATTAATCTGTAGAATTAACTGGACCATTTTAGAATTTTAAACCAAAAAGTAAATATACCCCTCCTTTCTCCATTAGTGCCAATATACAACTATTTGTCCAAAATGTGGTGATAGATTTAGAAGAACGGTCTCAAAGAACTCTCAAAAGGTTAAAGACAAGCCCTAAAAGATTTAAAGAGTAATCAAGACATAATCAAAAATGCTGATAAAGCATGCAATTTGGTCATCCTAAACAGAGAGGATTACATTAAAGAGAATTTGAGACTCCCTAATAACAAAGAATGTTACAATAAACTATCCAAAGATCCAACAGAACAATTCTTGAGAGAATTAAATAATATTCTGAATAAAGGATTGAATAACAAAATAATAACCAAACAAGAATGGGATTTTCTCAATATTAAAGATCTCAAGATTGCCACATTCTACTCTATTCCAAAAATCCACAAAAATCCATCCAACCCACCATGCAGATCAATAGTATATGGTATAAACTGTATAACAGAAAATTCTAGTAAATATCTGGATTCTATCTTGAGAGAACATGTGGTATCTCTGACATCATATGTAAAAAATACAAAAGATGTGTTAAAGAAAATAAATGGTTTAACCACAAATAAAAACACTCTATTAGTATCATTGGATGTAGAATCATTATACACTAATATTCAACATCATAGAGGCTTGTATGCTGTAAAATATTTTTTGCAAAAAAAAGGCAACCTCTATTACAAACATAATGAGTTTCTAATGGAATTACTAGAATATGTGTTGAAACACAATTATTTAGTTTTTTTGCAAAATTATTACCACCAAACCCAAGGTACGGCTATGGGGACAGCATGTGCCCCAACATATGCAAATTTATATCTGGGATGGTGGGAGGAACAAATAGTGTTTAATGATGAGATGTAAAACTACACTAAGGATGTGGATTTATGGATTCGCTATATAGATGATGTGATGATTTTGTGGAATGGCACACATCAACATCTGCAGAATTTTATAAGTAAATTGAATAACAATGATATGGGTCTCAATTTGACCTCAGAAATTAATGACACATCTATAACTTTTTTGGATTTAAATATTTGCAAGAAACAAGAGGGCAAACTAACAACTAATACTTACAGGAAACCGACAGCAACAAATAGCCTTTTACATGCCAAAAGTAGTCATCCAAAATCTTTAATCTCTGGAATCCCAATTGGACAATATGTGAGAATTAAAAGAAACTGCTCAGATAAAAGAATTTTGTATTGGAGGCAAAAGATCTGCAAAAAAGGTTCCAAGAACGGGGATATAATAAAAGGATATTAAAGAAGGCTTACTGTAGGGCCAAAGATGTTAGTAGAGATACTCTACTTATGGAAAAATCCCTCAATGAAGACAACAACGTCAGATGTATTGGAACTTATAATGACAAGTGGTTTGATGTAAAAAAAGATTTTCAATAAACACTGGCAAATATTGAGAGATGATAAAGATCTTAGACCATTCTTAAATGATCATGCACACTTAACAAGTAGAAGATCCACAAATCTAAAATATATGTTATCTAAAAGTCATCTGGAGACTCCAAAAAAGACTTCTTGGCTTAAAGAAATAAAAGGCTGTTTTAAATGCCAATCTTGTAAGGCCTGCCAGTTTATAAAACCAGCAAATATATTCACTTTGAAAGATAAGACACAGATATATTTAGTGAATTATCTTATAACATGTAAAACTGAGAGAGTTATCTACCTAATATCTTGCAAATATGGAATGAGATACGTAGGTAAAACCTACAGAGAATTCAGAAGAAGAATTCTGGAACACATCTATAGTATTAATAGAGAATATGACACACCAGTGGCAGTTCATGTCAATACGAAACACAAAGGGGATGTTAAAGTACTTTCATTTATGGCCATAGACCACATTGAAAAAAAACATCAGAAGGGGCAATATAGATAATGAATTACTAAAGATGCAGGCAAGATGGATTTATCTATTGAAAACTAGAAAACCATATGGCCTCAATGATGGTTTTACATATTCACCTTACATTTAATATACAAATATATTATTTTTTAATTCTTCTATAAAATAAGAAATATGAAGCTGACTAAATGACTCTAAAGTTAAGGCCCAATTTACTTAAAGACATCAAAATATAGGATATTAATAAAGAAGATAATTTAAAATATGTTATTCTCCAATTACTATATCCACATATGACATGTGCAAATAAATGACACTTTGTCAATGTTGCTATAATATTGGTATATAATATAATAATATCAGTAAAGATAAAAAGGATATTACCAATTTAACTAACAGTAAATATAAAAAATTGCAATATTATATGATAATGCAGAGGTTTTAAAATTGAACATTCAGAAATAATGTGTATTATCATACATTCAATTTAAATCATAGTAATTTAATTTAAATCATATTAATTCAATATAATAATGAGATGTCATAAATTGGGTAGTTGCAACTTCATAATTAGAGTACAAGACTTATTTAATGTTTTTAACTCATTATTTAGTTGTGTTTAAATAACAGATACGATCTCCATGACAACTGGAGACTATAAAGGGATGTCCAGAAGTCATGGCGGTAACCCCTGAGGAAATTGAGAAACGTGCGTGGGTTAGACGCAGCAACGTGAGACGCGGGTTAGAGACGTCATCGCGAGGCGTCCTAACCGCGATCTCCATGATAAGCGTGCATTATTGTGTCTCATGGACACAGCGATATACTAATCGTTAAGATATACATCTAGAAATCAACCCATGAGTCACTCAGCACTATTAACAGGCTCTAATGATAAGAGAACATTTAAAGCTGTATAGATATCCTAGATTGGTCAAACTAAGAAGAAATAGCACTTCCATAATAAATTAAAAAGGTAAAGCATTTCAACAAGACTGTTTAAAATTCACTAACTGCAGCACTGGCACTTTTTGATAGCACTAAATACAATATATGCACCTTATATCTAATTTGCCTCGGTAAAGAATATCTATACAATTCCTGTTCAATCATGCTACGTCTAAATATATTTTAAGGTTTTTAATGAAGTTATTAAAAGTTAAGTTTACTAAGTATTTAGGTCTCTCAAATAAAATTGGGATTAATAGGTGTGCACTATAAAAGGGAACTTTTCTCTACAAGTTTTCCAATAAAAAAAAAACATATGTGCTTTGGGGGAATAGGTTGTTCTAAGTATTAGCAAATAAAAATGTATTATTATTTTCAATGATGTTTGTATATAAACACATACAATAATACCCTATCTAATCAGATTATCATCTCCAGATACATATCTGGAATTGTTAAATTGTATGTAATAAACAAATATTGTTTCATAAATTCACTATGTCAAATTATATGTGTGTTGTAAGCCAAAGAAAAGTAACATTTTGGTGAGAAACACCACATAGGGCCTTATTCAATTGTGATTTGGCCAATTGATTAGAGTTCTATATAAGCACAGAGCATATTTTTTTACAGAAGTTTTCAGTTAGTGAACCTATTTGAAAAGCAAGGTCTTTGCTAACTAAAAACTTCTGTAAAAAATATGCTAGACAGTAGAGGCCTTTTTATGGGTTGAAATTCAGGCCCAAGGGCTTTATTAAAAGATTTCTTCTGAATTTCACATGCAAAATTTTAGCAAGTCCCATGTAATTGAGGTTTTAATCCTTCCACTGAAAGAAGAATCTGAAATGCACTGCATTCCTTTTAGCCAAGGACAAAATTGCTATTTTCTTTAGTGAGAAAATGCATATATTTTATTCTTCACATATCATATATCACATATACTGTATAGTTGTCAGCAGTGCGGGTTGTCAAAATTAGTATGAGGTCCAAGAACAAGGACGCAAAATCAGCCACAGCCGCGTACCACACACATTAGCCACCATTTTACAACACTAACTTACACAATGCGGAAGTACACAGCTACCCTAACTGATTTTCTTTGTGCACGCACACTATTTACACTACACACTGCGCACATTGCTGACACTTACACATCAGCTCCACAACACTGAAAACACAAATTGTATGCTGCAGCAACATCAAAACAGATTGTCAGCTCTTCAACACAATGCTTCCTGCATATATTACTTCAAAATAGGTAAAGTATATTCATTTCTTCATTATTTCCAACGCTGCTCATAGCACACAAACAAACAACAGCCTTGCATTGAGCGCCGAAGGAGCTCATTGCGAAGCTCGCAATGAGCGCAGAAAGGTTCTCGGAACACCAACAAAATTAATGTTGCAAACAAACACCAATACCTTCCTTACAATCTTATTGCCGTAATTTTTTGACGGGCAAGTCACTAGTTTATATATATATATATACTAACAACTTGCCCGGAAATAAAAGGCTCATAGTTGTGGCCCACGCGTTGCGAGTCCTCACATTGCATGACCAACGGTACGTATATCCACAACTATTATACATATATATATATATATAAACCGTTAGATTGTAAGTTTGTGAGTTTTCAATCTTGTGTCAGTGCCTTGGAAACAAGCTCTATGTACATTTGATTTTTTGCTCAAAAACAGGGCCCTCCATTCTTTACAAGGTGTTTAATTTGTTTTCTGCTATGTACTCAACCCCTGTACAGCGCTACGGAATATGTTGGAGTGATATAAATAAAGATAATAATAATAATAATATATCTTTTCATGTTTTATACCCAAACCTAGGAACTATGGTAATTGTGACTTGTTCTGCAGTAACATTTAATTTGTAAACAATTGCATTGTGCTTATTATGATGCACACATATTAAACTTATGTAGACAATAACACAGGAAATATTGCTCGGGAGGTCAAAGCTTGCCATTTTAGTTTGCTTTTTGATATTAATATTTAACTGCCTTTTTAATTTTCATATCCTATTTCCTTTTTTATCAGATAGATAAATTGAATTTGATATTAAGGCTATGGCCAATGTATTTTAATATTATCCAGAAAAGAAAGAACAAATCTACAATTAATGCTTGCAGAATATGATTTTGGGAAATTTGAAATAAAGCAATTATGGGAGACAATTATACCAGAGATACTATGATCATGAACAATCCTCATTTTAATGCAGTAGAAGATATTTTTACCTTTGATTGGCACAATATATTAGATAATTATTCTCTCACACTGATGAGATTGAATATGCCACTTAAATGTCAATCCTTAAGAAGTATAGAAATGAAAGGATTGATAGCAGAGCGTGGTTAAAAAACACATAGAAGTACAACATAATATAATAGAAAAAAAAATTAGAAATCAAAGTGATCAGGCTATAAGGTCTATTGACTATTCATCCAATGTCGCTTACACTTGGAGCATGTCAGTCTCACATACCTACCTGAGTTGTGAGATAAATATCACCAATTCTATAAGAAATTGCCATTTAAATTTGCTATAAATTAATCTGCGATCTAAAGAGTGAAACTGTGTCTAAAGAGTGAAACTACGTCAAACATCAAATCAAGGGATAATCAATAGGCCCCCTGGCCTATTGATCATTGAACCCTGACTGGGCTTATTTAACCCTATGTAAGCCGATTTAACCCAGTCTCTTATGGGGGTCTTTACAGACCCTCATAAGCCTCTATTTAACCCCATCAGTCCCATAAGGGTATATAAAGAACCTCATGGGTCAGTTAGAACCCTAACATTAACCCCATAAGTGCCATGAGTGTCCTCCAGGACCCTCATGACACCAAGTGCAAACACTACACTGCACTATCCCCCTCAATAAACCATTCAATCTAAACTAACCGCCCTCTACCCTAACCTATTAACAGCTACACTACCTACCCCCTATTTTATCACCCCCACCCCATTAATTACAGAAAATAATAAAACCTAGCTCACCAAAAATAATAAAACCTAAGTCACAGAAAATAATAAAACCTGAATTAGGCTAAGCCTGGAAGGAAGAGGGCGCATGGAGCTGGAGCTCTGCACCGAGTAACCCAAAAATAGCATTAATCCCACGTTGAGCCCTAACACCAGGGTACAAAAGACCCAGAGGAGGTTCCCCCACCTCCACCGCCATATCTGGGTGCGTCTCGCCGACGCCTGGGGCTTTCCCGGCCGGAGGACCCGCGACAGCGGCCTGCCCGGGCCTACCTCCCCGATCCCAGCCGGACCCCTCGTATGCTGCCGAATAGGCCATCAGCCGACATCCGGACAGGGACGGATCGGAGGACCAGCGCCTTGAGAAGCTCCGGTAGCCCCGGAGGTGTCCAAGAGGGAGGCAGGCTGCGAGGACGCAGCTGCGGCAGAAGAGGCCGCAGCAAGAAGCAAGGAGCCAGCGCTGCAGTGTGCTGCAGGCCTCTAAGAAGCAGCAGCGTGACAATACCCCCCATATCGGCATTGGAAGGTGCCAGAAGAGCCCTAGGACCCCGGAAGACCACCAGGGGGGTAAGTCGGGCATCAGCCCCGCACCGGAGGCCAGGCGGAAGGCAGGGGAGCAGCTGGGGGAGACACAGGGCCCTGCTGAGGGAGGCGAGCTCCTGGGGGCCACCATTTTGCTCAGCACACTTATTGGCACAAGGCCTCCACCAGGAGCTGGCAGGCCTTTGGGGACAACTGCCAACTTATATACCTGATAAATCCCACAGAGGAGCCTTATAAAGGTCTGGCTCTGGAGTCTGGGATTCTGAGGCCCCCTTGGGAACCCTGAGGAACTAAGGACTGTGCACCATTTAGGAGCAACAACAGGAGTTAAACTACCCTTTTTTTTTTTTTTTTCTCCATCTCTATTTTTGAACTCAATCTGCACACCAACACTGGTAAAGCTCCAATTCTCCTTATATAACTGCTGAAACCGCTCCTTGAAAACTGGGTAGGCAAAACAACTTGCCAGGATCACTGACAAAATTGGATAAAGCAATAGCACTGCCTAGTGGCATACAGAGCTCAGTGCAGCTTAAAACTCATATCATCGCCCGCACTAAAAAGTGTGCACTGACTACACCTGGTGGGACTTTGATAAGTACACAACCCAGATCTGTTGGGGGCACAGAATTGTGGAGCATTCCAGCTTGAGGAGATGTAGTTGAAGTGACTATGCACAGTTCCCGCCGGCAGGGACTGAGAGATGCCAAGACACCACTACAGAAACTAGATATGAGCAGACAAAACAGATCACAACAGACCTAAGTACTAGAAAGGAAAAAGCTAATACGGAGTGACCCCCCCCCCAGTGGAATCCATCCGATGTCTGGACACTCAACGGCTACCCCGGGAAGAAGCAGCGCCATAAAAAAGGTGAAAAACAAAAAATCATTAACATCAAAAAAAATTGATGAGCATTTCAAGGCCTCAGAAACACAGGCGGCACTGATGAAGGATCCTGTCTCGGAGCAATCTGACACCTCAGACTTGGATTCCCTTGAGGTGGCCCCACAGCCTGAAGTTTCCATCAACAGCAATTCAATGGCAATAATCGAGGCCCTCCTGGCCTCTCACATTGATAGGGCGGTCACATCTTTGCAGAAAGACATACAAGAGATTGGCCAGAGGACCCATCAACTCAAGGACACCGTTGACCAGGTGGTAGAGGCCCAGGAGAGAGACAGGGCCAACATCGTTGATAACACCTCCCGTATCTCTATCATAGAGGATAAACTGGAAGATTTGGAGAATAGATCCAGATGATTCAACCTGAGGATCAGAGGTGTTCCTACGACAATAGTCGACCTACCTCGCTACCTTAAGGCCACGATCGATGAGATCCTCTCAGGTCACCCAGATCATGAATGGGAAGTTGAGCGTGCGCATAGAGCCCTTGGGGGAAGTCGCAACCTGGACCTTCCTAAAGATATCATCGTCAGGCTTCTACGCAAACAATCCAGGGACCTGATCCTGGCAACTACCCGCAAAAAGACTTTGATCACAGGCCCAGACTGGGACAAACTATAATTTTTTGCGGATCTCGCCCCTTCCACACTACAAAAACGGAGGCTGATGAGGCCTGCCCTGGAAGTCCTTCTCCACCACGGCATCAGGTACCATTGGGGATTCCCATTTGCCCTTATTTTCTCAGTGGGAAGCACCCAGTATACAACACGCTCTCTAGACGAATGCCAAGAGCTTCTTAAGAGTCTGGATCTCACTGGGGGGGACCCGGCATCGACAACTTCCGCATCAGCAGCTCTTTCACTTCCAAAAAGACAATGGTCTGAAATGACCAGGCAAAAGAGGCCTACAGAACCCCAAAAATCGCTCCTAGGCGACCCACCCAGATCATGGACTCGCAAATGCAATAGCTCAGTTAAATGCCACCTTCAGAGACTATCAAACAGGCTGGAACGCTTGAAAGGACACCAGGCTACCAAAGACTAATCTCGGCATCCACAGGATTTACAAGGGCTGTCTAAAAACACCTTACCAATAATCCCTGGTGGTGATCAACATAGACGTCGCTTGGAGCAGACCCAGCCTTTTCTCATGACTTTTTATTTGTCTTACTTTTTTACATAGGCCCTCAAAAGAGTTTGGGACCCCAAGCGGGGCTACGTCAACCAAAGTCTTTTGAACTGTTGCTAACCCATGTTTTGCTTTTCCTCCCTTTTTCAGCAGGTTCTAGCAGACTGTTAAAGTTATAAGTTTTAAAGCACATTGAAGACAGTATGGTCAGTCTGTCAGGATCTTCCTTCACAGGACCAGGTCTAAATGTTTACACTGCTTTTAGTTAAGATAAACAATTCTGTTATTAATGTTTAAATAAGCTATCCATGGTTCAGGCTTTCAACTGTTCCCTTAACGCTTTCTCTAGATTACTCTCACCTGTCCTTGCCGGCGGGAATTGGAACAGAGGCAGTTAGTGTTCTAAGAGTGTAGAATGCTTAAGACAGGGCGGGAAGTCCTAGGACAGCGAGACCTCTTGGCAACTACTGCACTCTGTTTCCTCTGTGTTCTTTTCATTGCTGCTCTTCTCCCTGCCACTTATCAGCATGTGCTCACTTGCCCTTGTACTTCCCTCTGCTGTCTAACTGAAACCTGTCACCTAGTGCTTCCACACACTTGCCATCTCTTTCTCTCTGGCTGTTTAAGGGAATTTGAACCAAATCAGGGTTCACTCTGCATGGCTGGGGCAGAGACGGCGGCCTGTCTGCTGGACAGTGGGCCAAGCTGCCCGGCTTCAGGGAGTAGAGAACCCCTGGTACTATTGGAACGGATCCCTTTTAAGCCTACTGAGTTGGGTTCAAATAGTTCAGGGACATTATCAGAATTGTTTGGTGCTATCTTTCCTCCCTTAGACCTCTTGGGATCACCTCTGACCTACTCATTCTCATGCCTCTTTTCCCCCCACAGAGCTAATCATACTAGACCTCTTCTTGGCCGGGCTCAACCACTCCTGTTCCCCAGAGGGGGAAATCCGTTCTGCACTCCCTCAGCGTTCCTCCGGAAGGGTAAGGCTACACTAATGCATCAGATATATACACCTCCAGTTTTCCCATGACCACACCTATGACATTACTCACCCACAATGTGAAGGGTTTCAACTCCCCCTTCAAGCGAAGGAAGGCTTTCCTATATTATAAGACCCTCAACCCCATGGTGATCTTCTTACAGGAGACACACTTCGCCAGGAATAAAGCCCCAACCTACCTCAACAAAAAATATCCTCATTTTTTCTTCTCTACCCAGGTCTCCAAAAAAGAAGGGGTGGCGATATTGCTCCATAAGAGCCTCCGATTTTAATTAACAACTCAGATAGTGGACCGAGAGGGCTACTATATCATTTTAAAGGGGACGATTTTGGGTACTCCAGTATCACTGGCCTCCTTCTATGCCCCCACGACAGCGCCACATAAGACCCTGACCAGATTCTTAAGGGTTCTGGAGGGGGGAGAATGGGGTAAACTAATTATAGGAGGGGACTTTAATTTGGTATTAGACCCAGCGGCAGACAAATCTAAAACTCCTCAACAAGATCGCTTCTCCAAAAAAAACAGGCATATCTTAAAACTCCTACACTCCTTAGACTTGGTTGACGCCTGGAGAGGTCTGCACCTGAGAGGGAGGGAATATACTTTTTACTCCCCCACCCACGGGACTTATTCTCGTATAGACATAATATACATAAGCAATTTGCTTTTAGACAGCTCAAACAAAGCGACGATAGTTCCGTGTACTTGGTCGGACCACGCGGCGGTCACACTAGAGGTGGACCTGGGAGCTTAATTTCGGATACCCTATACCTGGAGACTTAATGAATACTTAGTATCAAAACCCAGATTCCAGGAGCACACTGAGAGGGAATTAGCGGAATTTTTTGAATCCAATGCGGGCGGGGATACAGGGGCGGGATGGGTCTGGATGGCCCATAAAGCCTACATAAGGGGGGTATTCATCAAGCAAGCCTCCCAACACAGAAAACAAAACAGGTTAAAAGAAAAGGAGCTAACGGGGAAACTAACTCAGTTAGAGCGGCAACATCAGCTTTCTCCCTCGATAGCTTTAAGAAAACAGATAGATAAAACCAGGCTAGAGTTGGATAGTATACTGACCATAAAAACGGACAAGGTATTAAGGAGGACTCAACACTTGTTTTATGCCAAGGCAAATAAACCTGACAAGCTACTAGCAAGGAGTTTAAAAGCAAAATATGCTCAAGCCAGGGTATCCCAAATCAGAAATAGGAAGGGTGATCTCACCTACAGCCAAAACGAAATTCAGAAGGTCTTTAGGGACTTCTATCAAAACATTTACTCCACTCAGAATTTGGCCTCAGAGAATGTTATTCAATCCTACCTAAACTCCCTTGATTTACCCCAGATTTTACCCCTAGACTTACAAAACTTAAACAAAGATGTAACGGTTAAGAAAATTCTAGACGCCATTAAAGAACTGAAGCTAGGGAAGTTCCCCGGCCCGAACGGGTTCACTAACATCTACTACAAAAAGTTCTCAGAAATTCTAGCCCCCCATTTATGTACTCTATTCAATTCAATTCTGAGAGGAGAGTCAACTCCCCCAGAGCTGAACCATGCCGACTTGACGCTCTTCCCCAAGGAAGGTCGAGATCCAAAGGAAGCTAAAAATTATAGACCAATCTCGCTTCTCAATGGCGACGTCAAACTGCTGGCCAAAATTTTCTCCCAGAGGATCTCAATCTTTCTACCCTCCTTAATACATTCGGACCAATCAGGCTTTATTCCAAACAGGCAGACTAGTGACAACATTAGGAGGACTCTAAATGTCATTCACCTGGCTAGGTCTAGAGGTCTCCCTGTGTGCCTGCTCGCATTGGACATCGAAAAGGCGTTTGATAGCCTGGAGTGGCCCTTCCTATTCACCACATTGGCTAAGTTTGGGTTCAGAGGAAACTTCCTAAACCTGTTGCGTACATATTTTACACTTCCCAGGGCCACACTAAAACTGCCTGGTTCCCATACGGCCAGCATTAAAATCGAGAGAGGTACGAGACAGGGTTGCCCACTGTCTCCCCTTCTTTTTGCTCTGGCCATTGAGCCTTTGGCTCAAGCGATTAGAGCTAACTCCTCTATAGAGGGGGTGCGGGTGGGACATCAGCATCTAAAGTGTTCTTTGTTTGCTGACGACCTTCTCTGCACCCTCTCGAACCCTAGCTCCTCCGTAGACGCCCTGATGGACACGATAGGAGACTATAGCAACTTGTCAGGCCTGAAGCTAAATCAAGACAAGACAGAAGCTTAAAGTGTTGGCATCCCCTTAGAAACCCTGAATCTCCTGAAGGGAAATCATAAATTTCTATGGCCCCCCTCACACATCAAATATCTAGGGATCAATTTGACCAACTCATTAACTGATATGTATAAAGCCAATTACCCACCTCTCTACAGGGCTCTGCGGAGAGACCTGGAAAACTGGACTAAACGGCATATCTCATGGACGGGCAGAGTAGCCACGGTTAAAATGAACATATTGCCGAGGCTGCTCTATCTTGCCAGGCCGCTGCCAATTCAGATAAAAAACACAGAACTGGCCCGCTTCCAGACCCAAGTGTTTAAGTTCATATGGAGAAATAGACCCCCTAAGATAGTGAGAAAAACAATGTAAGTACATAAATCCAAGGGGGGTCTGTCTTGCCCTAATTTCCTGAATTACTTCAGAGCAGCCCAACTTGCCTCTATCCCCCTAGCTCACTCCATCCCACTTCAACCAAACTGGGTCTTTGTTGAGGAGTTGCAGATGGCCCCGCTTACGTGGGGTATTATACTTTGGGCTCCAGGTGCAAGCGCGTTTTACTCTAGAATAAAGAATCACATAACTAAGTTTACACTGAGAGTTTTGAACTGGGCTAGAAGGAAACACAAACTAACTCACCCGGTATCTCCTCTCACATCAATCTTTACAGCACCATCCTTATCATCCACCATCACTGCGGAGTCCAAGGAATACTGGACTTCTCATGATCTAGATAAACTAGGGGCTTGGTTTGAGGGAGGTAACATGATAACTTCAGAATCTATGATTAGGAACTTTGAGGTAACACACTTTGAATTTTTCAATTACATTAAAATTAGAAGCTGGATTGAAAAGATACATAGAGCCTATGGGCCCCCGAGGGAATCTTGGATGTCGGTAGTGTGTAAAAGTGAGGCCTTGTCCAAAGGAATCTTAGGATCATTATACAATATCTTCAATAGTCCACCAAGCACATGGAGGCCTTCCTTTGTATCGAAGTGGGAGTTGGACCTAGGACAAAATTGGGATGGGAATAAATGGGCTGAATCCTTATCGAACCTATCCAAGGGTTCCTTTAATTATAGCTTGCTAGAGACCTCTCTTAAGATTTTACACCGGGCATACACAACTCCGGTTCGACTAAATAAGATATCCCCAACAATCCCGGATAGATGCTTTAGGGGGTGCCAAGAAAGGGGAGACTTCATACACACATGGTGGAGCTGCCCTAAGGTATTTAAAATTTGGTCTGAGACGACCAGCCTAATCTCAAGAGTACTCAAAACCCCACTCCAACCATCAATAGCAGCCTGTCTCCTGGGAACACGCTTCTCAAAACTGGGAAGGGAGGGGAATAAACTGGCCCAATTGATATTTCTAGCAGCTAAGAATACCATCGCAAGACGATGGAAGAGCAGGGACATTAATTTCCACGAAGTAACAAACAAAATAAATTTTATTTGCGTCAATCAGCGGATGATCTATATCATATCAGATACCCATCACTGCTTTCTGGAGGTTTGGGAACCCTGGATTTTATTCACAGATAGCAATATATAACGACTAAGTTAAGGGAAAACAATAAAGAAGCCATTCCTGATGTGCGGCTGGGGAGTGGAGTGTGGAACGGATGGGAGAGGTGGTGAGAGGACACAGAGAGAGATTTCTTCATTATTCCAAAGGTACAGAGGGGGAAGATGGTAACCTCAAGATTGGTTGAGCAGGGAGTAACTGGGAGAAGACACTTCACCTTATGCTTTATACAATGCTACCAGTTTTCTTTTTATTTCATTTTCTTTTATCATATTTCTTTCTGCTCCGGTCCATCCATGGAAATGTGAATTCCTGTAATTTGATCAATGAGACCTCATAAGCTGTATATATTGTTTGAATATCAAGAGACAAGTTTGAGTATTTTTAGACAGAATCGACAAAAAAACGAAAAAGAGTTGTAATGGGGATTTTATTTAAATGAAACGGTTCCAACATGTTTGAAATAAGCTGTTAGCTATGTGACACTGTGTGGACTATGTTTTTCATTATTCTTTTCTTTTTGTCATTATAACTCCAATCTCTCAATAAAATGTATGTTACAAAAAATAATAAAACCTAAGTCACAGAAAATAAAAAAAGCTACATTACAAAAATAAAAAAAAAGCTACATTACAAAAAATAAAAAAAGCTACGTTACAACCCTCCCCACTACAGAAAATACAAAATATTACACACCTGGAAAGGAGATACATACAAAATATATACATCACATTGCAATACAATACAAATAAAATACAATACTCTCTATCTAAATACAATACCATCTACCTAAAATACATCCCCCCTACCTAACATACATACCCCTATCTAAAATACCTAAAACCCTATCTAAATACAATACCCTCTATCTAAAATACATACCCCCTATCTAACATAAATACCCCCTCTCTAAAATACATACATACCCCCTATCTAAACTACATCCCTCCCTATCTAACAAAAATGTAATCCTATCTACATACACAAACCCTAAATCTAACATAAATAGAAAAAATAAGACCACTTACCTTTGCAGATGTCCCTTCAGATAGCCCCCCTAGAAAAAAAAAAAAAAAATTAGCACATAACACTACATAGCAAAAATAAACATTCTAAAGATTCTAAAGATTCTACTCCAGCAAGTCCCCATCCTTCTTATTTTCTTCTCCGGCGCGGCCCCTTTTAAAAATAAACATTACATTACTATACATGAATACTCACACAAAATAAAATATAATAAACATAATATACATTCAACTTACCTCGGCGCGATGTCCCCGTGCTCCTCCTTCTCTGCCCCAGCTGGGCCCTGGAAAAATACAATACCCTCTATCTAAATACAATACCCTCTATCTAAAATACCATACCCCCTATCTAACCTCCACTGCAAGGGTTAATGTGGGGTTAATGTGGGGACCCTCCGGGGTCCCAATGGGGGCCCCCAGCATTCGGGGGGGGGGGTTAATTTTAGGTGCCGGGTGTGGTACTTACAGTACCCCTGCTGCCGGCCTTAACTGTGTGCCGCGGGCCCTTTAAGGACCTGCTGCAGGGAATTTACACCTTTTAAATGCAGTGGGCGACACGATCGTGACCCCCACTGCAAGGGTTAGTGTCGGGACATGAGTGACAGGGTTAATTAGGGGCTCATTGGGCTCTGGATAGAGCCCCATGAGTGATACAGTTAATTTTTATTTAGCGCGGGTCCTGTAAGAACCTTTACGTGTTAATGTGGGGTTAATGTGGGGACCCTCCAGGGGGTCTCAGCATTGTGCTTTAATTTTAGGTGTCGGCCTTAACTGTGTGTGTGCCCCGGGCCCTTTAAGGACCCCTGGCAGGGAATTTACACCTTTTAATTGCCGTGGGGGACACAATCGTGGCCTCCACTGCAAAAGTAATGTTGGGACATTGAGCGGGTCCCCCATGGGGACTCCCTGCAAGGGGTTAATGTGGACACACTTCGAGGGTCCGATCGGACCCCTGCAGCAAGGGGTTAATGTGTGGTTTATCTCGGATGCCTTTTGGCAAAGTTGTATGCGGCTGGCAGTGTTTTGCGCGGTTCGGGTCGTGGAGCCTCATTTTCATTTTTTTCGGCCGCCATTTTTTTCTCTCTTAGCCGATTTTTGAGTGCCGAAACTCTGGAAATTCTCCGTAAATTTGTGTGTAACCTCACTTCCAGACTTCCTGGCTGTCCCCCCGTGCTGTGAGTTTTGTTTTTGTTATTGTGTTTTTGTGTGTGTTTTGGGGTTTGGACGGTTACTGCGTTGTTTTGCCACCTCTGGTATTTTTTTTCCAAAGTCCCGCAACTCGTAATTTTGGCTTGCAGGCAATGAGGGAGAGGAGGCGTGGAAGAAACACACAGGGGAGGGAGAGGAGGAGGGGGATAGAGACACAGACTAAGGAGAGGAGGAGGGGAAGAGAGACACAGGGTAAGTAGAGGAGGAGGGAAAGAGAGACACAGGGTAAGGAGAAGAGGACGGGAAGAGTGACACAGGGTAAGGAAAGAAGGAGGGGAAGAGAGACACAGGGGAGGGAGAGGAGGAGGGGAAGAGAGACACAGGGGAGGGAGAGGAGGAGGGGAAGAGAGACACAGGGTATGGAGAGGAGGAGGGAAAGAGACACAGGGGAGGGAGAGGATTTTTTTCTAATTTCTGCGTGTTCATTGGCCCACAGTTGACGAGCGCCTTTGTCGCTCATCGCCTAAGAGCTGCGAGTTAAAGGCTCGCCTGGCTACGTGAGGCTCGCAGGTGATGAGTGCCTTTAGCGCTCATCGCCTAAGTCTTACGCACCCCCCAAAGGGTGACAACGTCTCACAGTTTGAAAATTATATTATGTGATTATACTTATGTGACATTTACCATTTTGTGTTCATTCAATCAATTTCCTGATGTGGGAGGAGACTTTAAATAGACAGGGAATCACTGTCTGCACAGTGATAATCTGGCAGCTGGATCTGCCAGAGCTCTCAGCAGTACTAAATAGAAACTCACTACTTAACAAGGTCACATTCACTCATCACGGAAGAAATCAAAGCAAAACATAAAAGTTGTAAAATGAGAACACTATGCATATTTATTTGCTTTCTAATAACATTTTGCCCCATATCATCTTTTTAACTAAATAAAGGACCATATTGAAAATATTGTCCATAATGGTACTTTAGAATTAAGCCAAAGGAACAAAGCAGTTTTTCATGCCCCACGTTTGTTGAGTCAAAACTGCATCTCAGAGCCTTTCCCAAAAAAATATTTTCGCTGTTTATCTTCCTGCATTTTCTATTTGACATACACTTTCAGCAGTGTTCTGAGACAACCAGAGATGCTATCATTTCAAATGAATGCATTAGCTCACAAATGTAAAGTTTTTGCTGGTTATCAAATGTTAATGTTAATGTTAACAGTTAGCTTGCAGTGTGTATTGCTCATAAAGGTAATTGTCAATGGAAAAGGTTGTTCTTAGCCCTGCTTCTTTTACTGTGCAGTATATTTCAATAAATAAGCACCTTGTTAAAAAATACAGGATTTATATAAATCCACTGAAGTATGTTTAAATATAGTCATGATCTGTACCCTTCTTTGCTTTCTATACTGAAGTGAATGACCAGAGGTTCTATACTGTGAGGCAAAAATGTTTATGATTTTCTAAACAATCAAACATACATAGCTAAATAATAGTACCTTAGAATTATATTTTCATTAATTTATATGTAATAAAATTTATTATAACACTTATCTTACACTTATTATAAGCATTAGCTGTGTAATATTACCAATGAAATTGTAGTGATCTTCTTATATTGTAGAACCCTGCTTCTCTATAATTTATCATGGAGCTTTGTTGATATAATTATAGAGTTCCTGGATATGTCAGAGTGTCTTGAAAGTAATACCCCGGAAAATTAATTTGGCTTTCTCATTAACATTTCTTGTTAAAGGCACACAGTGGAAGTTCCTAATATGGTATCATTTAAAACTAGTTTATATTAAGTACCCAATCAATTGAAGGTTATTAAAATGTGGATTTGTACACTGAAGTCTGTCTGTCAATATGATCCATCCACCTAGTATAATACAGCCTTATTAAATTGCAATTCGGTAAATTTAAAAGGGCTCTATTTAAGCACATAGCATATTTTATTTACAGAAGTTTTTAGTTAGTGAAGACCTTGCTTTTGGATAGACGTTCACTAACTAAAAACCTCTGTAAAAAAATATGCTCTGTGCTTAAATAGAGCCCTTTTAAATTTACCGAATTGCAATTTAATAAGGTTGTGAATAAGCAAAGTTGTTACTTTCATTTTGGCCGGTTTCATGTATGGTTTTGGAAACTCTTGTGTTTCCCTAGGATGATGTATGGGTGGCCAATCAGATATTATTCCTATAAAATGCTGCTCCAATCCATACTGTGTTGAAACATAGCTGATGCCAGCACTCCTTAACAGGAGATCCAGGGTAAGATTATGGAGACAGTCCTTAGGAGAATGTGTGGGCAGAAATGCTAATTAGCATGCTGTGTGTTCTCACACCAATTCCATATATTTTATTTATAGTTTTTGCCCCATGGGTATGCATGTGTTAGCTAACAACTCCAGACACAGACTTTTTTCAATCCGGTGTACTTTGTGTAGAGATAGATAGATGGTAACCTTTTTAACGGTTGGCTTGACAGAGCAGTTTTGAACTTGTAACCATAGCTTACTGTAGTCTTTAGTTGAAATTGTAATGGATCTCACTTAATAAGTGTAGTTATATATTTATTTCATAACATATAATCTCACTTGTAATTTTCCCTTGATTATTGTCAATCCTTTAATGAAGTTTTGTATAATGTATTACAGAAGTTTAATTTCATGACAAGCAAGACTGAAAAACTGTGTTTTAATTATTTTATTGAGACTAAAGCAATATAAACTTTAAATGAGTAATTTGAAATATATTCATCATAACAAAGATCACTAAGGAAAACAGTATAAATATATATTTGTAAATGTATGAAATCTATGCAAATGTTACATTGAAAATAATAAATATACTAGACTTACAATATTCAAATACCCACATGACTGCATAAAATATACTTAGCTCCAAGTCCCAGTTCAAAATAAAAATGTGTTTGTCTGCTTATCAATTTTAATGTGTATAGATACAGTGGTAATAAAACAGATACTCAAGGGCTACTGCATATTAAAGAACTATGTGCATTCATATATCGTCATAGGACAATAACACAAACACTGCAAGGGAACTAAACCTTATAATTACTGTAATTCCAGGCAAGTAAAAAAGTAGAAGGCATATTATAGTCAAATAAGTACACCATACTAAACTAGTAAACAGAAACTCTACAGTCAACAGAGCATGTGTCCAAAAAAAATTGTTGTGTTTTGTCTTCACAACTTTTGCAGAAATATTGTCATAATTTCCAACCACATTGCTCTTTTTTTACAGTGTTTTGTTAGCTTCTGTTATTATGGTCTGGCAATAAACTGGTGCACTCCTGTTGTTTGGAAGCCAGCTTGTTGGAATGGAAAGAAGGGTAATATATGTTGTATCAAATGTTACTGTCACTAACATTCAAGTGTCCCACAGGAGCTGCAGTTAAACATGTATGTATTGTATTTAAGCATTTACTTTTATGAGGAAAAAAAAATAGAACTCAGGAAACCAGATAGTGGATGTAAAAGCTAAAGCGAATAATTACTTGTATAAGATACTGCAACAGAGTTAAGGCCCCAGAAGCTCACTATAGCAGCACAAATGCAGGACATAAGCAATTGTACCGAGGTATTCTTGCATCCATCATTTATACTTCTCAAAAATTGCAAATATGGTCATATTGGAAGTCAAGTCAATTAATGGTTGGAAAACATATCACTTCAGGAAAAACAATATTTACAGTCTGTATATTCAACTTATTTGTTAGCTTTTACACTTTTGCTCTCCTTCTCCCAGTCTTGTGTAAAGGGGAGTGTATAAGCTCTTATCACTATACACACCAATGAATATACATAATATACAAAGCTGACAATCCAGCAAAAAAATAATAGTAGAAAACTGATTGACTGGTAGAAAGACAAAAATTTGCCTCAACCCAGGTTACAGAGCATACACAAGACTAAGCTACAGTATCTAAACTCAGACAGGTCCTAGTAACATTGATAAGCCTGAACCTCAGGACACTGGTACTCAGTTCCTCTTCTTTATGGCTTCACAATAAGTAAGATCCGGCAACTAGTGTTAGCTACAGAGCCAAGGGTCTCTATGTCTACTGGAATTGATGGGCAGACCTGGAAGACTGGATGAATAGATCTCAGCTATCAGCCTCCAATTTCTTTCTCTCGTGTGGAAGGCAGTTGTGTTGTCAATGACCTTTGTGTTACAGGGAGGAAAGCAGGAAAGAAGCTGGAACTACATGTCTGCAGTACCAATACAGGAAATATACAAACAAAATGGCTAAACACACCCAAATACTATATATCTATATCCCCCATGCAGTTATAAGTGCATCCAAACTCCAATCCACTCGTTTGTTAATCAGGGTGGCATAAAATACAGATGCTTAAAAATGTTAAACAGTATGAACAGTATATAATAGAGTTTACTCTGTTAAGGACATTATTTATTTACACATTAGGCAGTTGATATCCTACTACCTAGAGGTATTTACAAGAGGAAAATATGTAAACGAAGGGAACTATACTTCCACCCCTCATACAATGTTCCCTGTACTCCTGAAGGTGAATGCACGCATGTATGTGTTTCAGTGGCTTTCCACACCACTGAACCTAATTCACTATTGATAACATCCAAGGAGTAAGACGTATGACTCTCTATTTCACCTACAGCATGTCACCCACACACAAAATTTCCCCCATATCTCTAAAGCATGGATTAATCGAGACATATTGGTTGGCAGCATTACCTATTATTCATGACCTAATATCCCATGATATTAAACAGATAAGAGTACCCTTGTGATCTCTGAAGTCCATAGATTGGAAGATGCTAATTTGTAAGTATCGCACTAGACGTAAATGATCTGAAGCGCTTCTACAGTATCATTAACTCCTAGGAGCATGGGAGCTGCTAGGTTTAAGCCTTGCTCCGGTCTGGAGCTTTGCTAGAGGGGGTCTGAGATAATCTGGTAGATATTTTAGTTTGAGTATACTGTTTGTGACCCAGTCAGCTAAGTCTTTGGCAAACATTTTACAGCTGATTCTACACTAACCATCTGTACCTGCTTTGAAATGATCTAGTAATGGTAAGCATCAAAATGTCTTAACCATATTTGGTTTTATTATCTGGGCCTTACAAGATTCTCATCTAGTAACCATGCATTAGCCAATGGCCAGAAAGTAGACAAGGGAGAAACTCTTTAGGAGAGGAACCTAGAATCAGAGACACCTATTAAACTCTTACCATGCAGTGTAGCAGTAACATAGAAGGTTAAAACTTGGTATTCCAGGAGTATGGAGTAAATTATAGTCCTTCCCCTCTTCTACCGGGATAGTACAATTTAAGGCTGTGGGCTGAATTAGATCTTCTTTTTTGATCTGTTGAAACTGCACCAAAAGGGGTTGTAGGGAAGGTCAAGTGCTGGCTAGGTCACAAAGTACTGCAGAATATCCATGTACAGAATGTTAGCAGCATCAGGTACCCATAAGACAGGTGCTAGATTAAACAAACCTATGGCATGGCTTAAAACTTAATCACTTGCATGTTTAGTCCTAAAAATATAAACATTTAAAATATACACAAAACAACGCCATGACTACACAGAGCAGGGGCAGAGCTACAACAGGTACAGGCAGTGCAATGCTCCAGGGCCCTGTCTTTTTTATTTATTGTTTTGTGTATTAAAATGTTTTTTTTTTTTTCATATGTTATAGTGATGGGGCCCCTGGGCCCAGTTACTTCACTTGATTTTGCTCATTATAATAATCCTGACTTTCTCAATCACGTAACGCTTGGTTTCTGTACTCCCTACACTAAAATCCTTGCGGCAAAGGTAGGATTTACAAATGTGGGCTGAGTGCCGTAATGCAGAGAAGCAAAAGATTTATGAGTGTGATGCAGTTTACCACCTTTTTAATCACATATATAGTTGTCAGCATGCGGGTTGTTGCTAACGCTTGCAGGCTCGCGTAGCAAGCCCGCCGCAACTGCGGCCCTCGCGAAGCAAGGGCCGCAGTTGCTGGCAAGGAGCACCAAAGGCGCTCCTTGCGCTGGTGGAGATGAGCACCATAGGCGCTCATCCCTACGACCCCCCCATGACTTAGGCAGGGAGCACTGAAGGCGCTCACTGCACTGGTGGAGATGAGCACCATAGGCGCTCATCCCTACGACCCCAAAACAATGGGGGGGACAGCCAGGACCTCTAAAAATTAGGTTAAATGCCAATATTACCCCAATTTCCCTAGTATCGCCATTCAAAAATTGCCTAAGTGAGAAAAAAAATGGCAGACGAAAAAAATGACAACGAGGCTCCACGACCCAGCACCGAAAAATACAGTGCTAAATGCGTACAACCTTTCCCAAGAAATCCAAGATAAGCTCCGGATATCACATTAACCCCTTGCAGCGGGGGTCCGATCGGTGTGCCCGAAGTGTGCCTATGCTGGGGGTCTCCATTGGGGACCCCCGCAATTTCCCAACATTGACCCTTGTAGTGGGGGTCACGATCGTGTCCCCCTCTGCATTCAAAACCTTTAAATTCAATGTCGCTGCTACTTAAGGGGCCCGCGCCACACAATCATTAGGGCCGGCAGCGGGGGTACTGCAAGTACCCCCACCGGCACCTAACATTAACCCCCCAGTGCTGGCGGTCCCCATTGGGACCCCCGGAGAGTCCCCACATTGGGACCCCCGCTAAAATACAAAAATTGAATTTCCTGCCTTGCGAGTCCTGAAAGGACTGTAAAGGTCCTTAAAGGACACACAAAAAATAACTATTAACCCAATCGCTCATGGGGCTACAGCCCCTAAATAACCATGTCACTCATGGGGGTCAATACAGACCCCCATAATCCATTAATTAACCCTGTCAGGACCCCCCTAACCCCTGAATTAACCCTGTCACTCATGAGGGTCCCCCATAACCCCATAATTAACCCTGTAGCTCATGGGGGTCAAGTACAGACATCCCATAAGCCATTCATTAACCCTGTCACTCATGGGGGTCAATTAAACCCCCATAACCCTTTCATTAACCCTGCCACTCATGGAGGTCAATACAGACCCCCATAATCCCTTAATTAACGCTGCCACTCATGGGGGTCAATACAGACTCCCATAAGCCCTTCATTAAGCTTGTCACTCATGAGGGTCCATCAAGACCCCTATAACACCTTAATTAACCCTGTAACTCATGGGGGTTAATACAGACCCCCATAAGCCAATAATTAACCCTGTCACTCATAAGGGGGTCAATATTAACCCCCATAATCCATTAATTAACCCTCTCACTCATAGGATTCAATACAGACACCCATAAGCACTTAATTAACCCTTTCACTCATGGGGGTCAATACAGACCACAATAAGCCCTTCATTAACCCTGTCACTCATGGGGGTCAATACAGACCCCCATAATCCATTCATTAACCCTGTCACGCATGGACGTCAATACAGACCCCCATAAGCCAATAATTTACTCTAGCAGTCCAATATAGACCCCTATAGGACACTAATTAATCCGTGTAATAACACTATAAGTGCCATGAGGGTCATCCAGGACCCTCATTACACAAAGTGTAACTATACCCCATTAGCCCAACCCTACAACTATTTAATCCTAACAGTACACATTTAACCCTAACAGTACCTAAGTAACCATAACTGCTCCTATTTAAACCCATCTAAGCCTATTTAGCCTCGTCTGGTATGTGGGTCTATACAGACCCTCATAAGCCTACAGTATATTTAACCCTATCAGTCCCATAAGGGTATAGAAACACCCTCATGGCCCAGTTACAACCCTAACTTTAACCCCATAAGTGCCATGAGGGTCCTCAAGAAACTGCATGACACTAACTACAAACACTACTCTGCACTATACCGCCCCAATAAACCATTAAACCTAAACTAACCACCCTCTACACTAACCTATTAACAAGTACACTACCTATCTACACTACCTACCTACCCCCTAATAAACCACCCAACCCAATAATTACACAAAATTATAACCTAACAAAAAATAAAAAAGTTACAGAAAATACTAAATCTAAATTACAGAAAAAGAAAAAAACCCAAGTCACAAAAAATAATAAAACCTAAGTACCAGAAAATAAAAAAACTAAGATTTCTTTTTTTACAGAAAACAAAAAAAAAAACATTACAACCCCACCACCCCACACTACAGAAAATAAAAAAAACATTACACACCTGAAAAGGAAAGGCATACAATATATATACATTACATTACAATACAATAGAAACAAAAAAAATACAATACCTACCTATCTAAAATACAATAAATACTATCTAACATATACATACATCACCTCTACATAAACTACAATAAATCATAGCTAACATACATACCCCCCCTCTATCTAAAATACAATAAAACCTAACATACATACATTCTCTCTATCTACAATAAAATAAATCCTATCTACATACCTAAACCCTAAATCTAACCTCAAATACAAAAATTAAGACCACTTACCTTTGCAGATCTACCTTCAGATCAGCAACCTAGGAAAAAAGGAAAAATTAGTACAACAAATTTACATATAATAAACATTTTAAATATTCTACATATTCTACTCACCTTTCCAACATGTCACTGTCTTTCTTCATTTCTTCCCCGGCTCAGAAGATAAACATAATATACATTGTACTTACGTCCCTGCGATGTCCCCGGCCTCCTCCTCTTCTGCCCCAGCTGAACCATGGAAGAATCCACGCTCTAAAAAAAACAAAAAACTAAACTAACGGAGATCCGCAATCGTGGACCTCCCCAATGCTAATGAGCCTCCTACAGAATTTTCAGGAAGAAAATTGCCAGTGGCGCTTTTTGATTGGCTAAAAACGCTGTCAATCAAATGTCAGCCAATCAGAAGGTGCCAAGGTGTGAGCCAATCAGAATGGGATACACCCCTATATCCCATTCTCATTGGCTAATGCACCTGTAATTTTTTCAAAACCAATCACAATGCTTTATTGCCTTCAGCCAATCACAATGGGAAACACCCCCACAATGTCATTGTCTGGAGGCATCTGCACATTCTGATTGGCTGCAGTCTAATTGACATTGACAACAGCCAATCAGTAGCCGCGATTCCATTCAGCCAATCCCAATGGGATATACCCCCACGTGTTGATTGGCTGAACACATCTGCGCTTACTGATTGGCTGTTATCTGATTGACACTGACATCAGCCAATCACAAGGCGCAGATGCCTTCAGCCAATCACTCTATGGGAGTGTATCCCATTGTGATTGGCTGAGGGGAACAGTGCCTTCTGATTGGCTGTTGTCATTGTCAATCACATTGCAGCCAATCAGAAGGCACAGATCACCACATTGCGGTGTATCCCATTGTTATTGGCTGTAGGCAATAGAGCCTTCTGATTGATTGAAAAATAGATTGACAGGTGCATTACACAATCACAATGGTATATGGGGGTGTATCCCATTCTGATCGGCTCACACCTTGGTGCCTTCTGATTGGCTTACATTTGATTGACTGCGTTTTCAGCCAATCAGAAGGCGCCATTGCCGATTTCATTCTGGAAAAGCCTTTAGAGGCCTCATTAGCATCGAAGACGTCCGCCAGTAGGGACCCACATTCGTTTTTTTTATTTTTAACAAGGCAGATTGTTCCAGGCCCAGCCTGGGCAGAAGAGGCAGAGGCTGGGGACATCTCACGGAGGTAAGTTAAATGTATATTATGTTTCTTTTATTTCATTTTATGTGTGTATGTATTTGGTATTAATGCTATGGTTTTTTTTTTTTAACATGGGCTGCGCCGGACAACAAATTAAGCAGGACAGGGACATGTGGGAAAGGTGAGTAGCATACGTAGAATATTTAAAATCTTTATTTATTATATGTAAATGTTTTGTACTAATTATTTTTTTCCTTTTTTCCTAGGTTGCTAATCTGAAGGTAGATCTGCAAAAGTAAGTGGTCTTAATTATTGTATTTTAGATTAGTTTTATGGTTTGGGTATGTAGATAGGATTTATTATATTTTACATAGAGAAGATGTATGTATGTTAGGTGTTTTGGGTATCTTACATAGAATGGGTGTATGTATGCTACATAGGATTTATTTTATTTGACATAGAGGGGATGTATGTATTTTAGATAGGATTTATTTATTTTTAGATACAAGGGATGTGTTTATTTTAGGATGTATTTGATTTTAGATAGAGAGGATGTATTTATGTTAGGATTTATTGTATTTTATATAGAGGGGGGGGTATGTATGTTAGCTAGGATTTATTGTATTTTATGTAGAGGGGATGTACTGTATGTATGTTAGATAGTATTTATTGTATTTTAGATAGGTAGGTATTGTATTTATGTTTTTTGGTATTGTATTCTAATGTAATATATATATATATATATATATATATATATATATATATATTGTATGCTTTTCCTTTTCAGGTGTGTAATATTTTTTTTCCTGTACTGTGGGGGGGGGGGGGGGAGGGGGGTTGTAATGTAGGTTTTTTTTATTTTCTGTAATGTACATTTTTTAATTTTTGTAACTGAAGTTTTATAACTTTTTGTGAGTTAGGTTTTATTATTATCTGTAATTAGTGGGGTGCCGAGGTTTATTAGCGGGTTGCTAGGTACGGTAGGTAGTGTAGATGTTAATAGGTTACAGTACAGGGGAAGACCCTCATAGCACTTATGGGACTCATCTTTAGCGTCTAACTGTCCCATGAGGGTAATTACATACCCTTATGGGACTAATGAAGTTAAATAGAGGCTTATAGGGGTCTGTATGGACACCCATAAGAGACTGGGTTAACATAGTGTACTGCAAACACTTTGTGTCATGAGGGTCCTAGATGACCCTCATTCCACTTATAGTGTTATTACATGGGTTTATTAGTGTGCTATTGCGGTCAATATAGTTTAGCCACCCAGTACACTCACATTGTGTCACAAACAGCATTCCCAGCTTTACCATTTTTTTGCCGTAATTTTTTGACGGGCAAGTCGCTAGTATACATATATATACTAGTCATTTGCTGGGATAACATATTTTACCCCACCCCCCTTCCCCTATCCCTCTCCCTCCCCTGTGTCTCTATCCTCCCCCCTCTGTCTCTTTCCTCCCCCTTTCCCCCCTCTGTCACTTTCCTCCCCCCTCTCCCTCCCCTGTGTCTCGTTACCCCTTATCCCTCCCCTGTGTCTCTTCCCCCTCTCCCTCCCCTGTCTCCTTCCCCCATCTCCCTCCCCTGTGACTCCTCCCCCCATCTCCCTCCCCTGTGTCTTCTTCCCCCCTCCCTCCCCTGTGACTCTTTCCGCCCTCTCCCTCATCTGTGTCTCCCCCATCTCCTTCCCCTCTGCCTCCTCTTTGTCTCTTCTCCCATCTCCCTCTCCTGTGTCTCTTCCCCCCTCTCCCTCCCCTGTGTCTCTACCCCCTCTCGCTTCCCTGTATCTCTCCCCCTCCCTCCACTCTGTCTCTTTTCCCCCTCTCCCTCCCCTGTGTCTCTCCCCCTACTCTCCCTCCCATTGCCCTCCTTTTTGTGTCTCTTCCCCATCTCCCTCTCCTGTGTCTCTTCCCCCCTCTCCCTTCCCTTTGTCTCTTTCATCCCTCTCTCTCCCATGTGTCTTTTCTCCCCTTCCTCCCTCCCCTGTGTCTCTTTGCCCCTCCTCCCTCCCCTGTATCCCTTCCCCCCTCCGTCCTCCCCTGTGTCCCTTTCCCCCTCTGTCTCTTTACCCCTTTCTCCTCTGTCTCTTTACCCCACCTCCCTCTCATGTGTCTCTTTCCCTCTTCCCCCCTCTGTCTCTTCCCCCCTCCTCCCTCCCCATGTCTCTTTCACCCTTTCTCCCTGTGGGTCTTTCCCGTTTCCCCCTCTCTGTCCCTTCCCCCCTTTCTGTTGCATGCGCAGCTGGCGCCACATAGTGAGCACGCGGCATGCACAGAATTTCATACACATAGTTATTAAAGTGTGCACGCGCTCCCCTGGAGCATTACGCACACTTTTCAAACTATATTAGCGATTCCCAGCTTGTGTATAATCCCACCTTGGGTTTGCAAAAAAAGCTGTGTAATGCAGTGGGCATAAGCTTAAAGGAAGCCATGTTTAAAATGCTTATGGATTGAAGAACAAAGCATTTGTGGGCACATTTGCATGTCCCTTCTCAGCTTCCCAGAGTGCAGTGTAATTAATGTATTTCTCAGAATTCTGAGCAGGAAACAAGTTTTTTTTAACTTGTTTTAGATGTTTAAATGTGAACACAAATGTACTATTTATTTATGAAAAACACTGGAGAATGCTCCTCCAAGGAAGTGGCTAGAACAGAGGTCTAGCGCAGGAGTTCTGATGTGACCAGTCATTGAACCCTCAAGTTTGTACTGATCAGAGAGGAATCGGAGAAGAGCTTTAAAAGAAAAAGTACGGACTCCCCTCCACAAGCAAATTCCAGGTTCTATCATTTGGAAATCGGTCCTCAGGCCCAGTAAGCAGCCCAGCATAGACCCCTGGTATAAGGGGGCGGCAGACGAAGAAAAGCTACATTCACTAACAGCTATTACCCACTTGACACGGTGGAGAGACGAGTGGTTGAGTAGTGGTTGGGAGAAGGGCCTGGTGTCTGGGCGCCGCGAGAGTGTCCCGTGTAGGATAGCCTAGCGGCAGCCTAGTGCCTAAAGGAGTGACGTTTTGATGGTGAGAGCATCAGAGACTCTGGGATGGGATACCCACGATCAGCGGACGGCCCGCTGTTTGGAATTTGATTATGAGAAGCTGTGGAGAAATTAATCACTAATTCGCTTCTTGATTAAAGGACTAATGTCCAGAGATTACCAGGAAATCTCCAGCCAAACAGTTTAATATTTTACAAGTGGTGCTCTGATGGTGAGAGCATAAGAGACCCAAAGTTAAATGATATGCAATTTGTAGAAGTCTCTATGACTGGCATCTAGCAACGGGGCAGATGGTGAGAACTATGAGTGACAAATGAGACTGGAGTCCAGTAACATAGTAAATTGAACCATATCTGAACTGTGAAAATAATATAAAATGAAATGACCAGATGTGGATTGAAGTCTTAGCTAAAACTACTGAACTAGAAGACTTGAAGCTTAAAGTCATACCTTTTAGGTCAAGATTAGTGATGTCCCGAACAGTTCGCCGGAGAACTATTCGCGCCGATTTTCGCATTTTCGCGTCCGCCGTGAACGGCGAACACATGTGCTTTTCGGTTCGCCCCCTATACTTTATCATTGAGGAAACTTTGAACATCATTTTTTTTATTTTATAATTCTTTTTGTGTAATCTATGCCTGCCTGCCAGCGTGTGTGTGTGACAGGCTAACACCTAACAGCTTATATTGTGCTTATTTTCACTACTCATACCTGGTGGTGTAACATACATTAAAAACAACCATTTTTTTCCTGTAATCTAATTTCAGTTTCCTGCCTGTGTCAGGCTCACAGCTTATATTGTGCTCAGTGACATAAAACAACACTTTTTTGACTGTAATAGATGGAATAGCAATTGCCTGCCTACAGGCATGTGTGTGAAGCCTATTGCATCTACTCTGCCAACTTTTGCCAGTGCACATTGAAACTCATATCTGGTGGCACCTTAGATTGCATGCGCAGTGCCCCAAATTTGAAGTGGGAGGACCGACCAAGCATCTTTTTCCATCTCCCGCTTCCAAAAATCCATGCCATATACACATCCCCTGATAGTGGACGTAACAGGGATTAAACCGATAGGAATAGTACTACTTAACAGTACACACCTTATAATAACGCAGACAGAGGCAACGCGTATAATCTTCCATGCTGTGCAGTGGAAGCCCCCAGACTCTGACCTGTGTATAATCTTCCATGCTGGGCAGTGGAAGCCCCCAGACTCTGACCTGTGTATAATCTTCCATGCTGTGCAGTGGAAGCCCCCAGACTCTGACCTGTGTATAATCTTCCATGCTGGGCAGTGGAAGCCCCCAGACTCTGACCTGTGTATAATCTTCCATGCTGGGCAGTGGAAGCCCCCAGACTCTGGGAGTCTGAAGAAGAGGAGTCAGAGGAGGAAGGTAGCTTTGAGGAGGTGGAAGACCAAACACAGCAGGCGTCCCAGGGGGCTTGTTGTCACCTTTCAGGGACCCTTGGTGGCTGGGTGGAGGAAGAGACCTACAATGACATCAGTGAGGACAAGGAACGGGACATGGCTAGCTTGGTATCCAACCTTGTGCAAATGGGGAGTTTGCAGTTGTGCAAAGGGACTGTTTGCGGTTGTTTGCAGTGCATTAAACGGGGAGATTGGTCTGTTACTGTGAAGCGGGTGTAACCCTTACCCTACCTCATCGATACAACATCATACCTGATGTTTTAAAGCATGTTATTCCAAACAATTTAGGAATGTTAGGTGATTTATGCCCTTTATAACTTAAAACCAGACTCTGCATCAACTATGTAATTTTCCTTGGGAGTTTTGCCATTGATCCCCCTCCGGCATGCCACAGTCCAGGTGTTAGTCCCCTTGAAACAACTTTCCCATCACTATTGTGCCCAGAAAGAGTCCCTGTGGTTTTTGAAATTCGCCTGCCCATTGAAGCCTATGGCGGTTCGCAGGGTTCACACGTTCGCGAACATTTGATGGAAGTTCGGGTCCGCTGTTCGCGAACCGAAAATTTGATGTTCGCGACATCACTAGTCAAGATACATTGTAAATAACCCACAGAACTTATTTGGAGTAACGCTTACATAATGGAATTATTTTCACGTCGGATAAAAGTCATAGACTTTACTGAAGAAACTTCTAAATGTCAGTAAGGGATACTTTCCCAATGAAGAAACACTCACATAAATAAATTTTGAACTATATTCTTGAGGCAGCACAACATGGGTACATATAAATGCTTATAACAAGCTAATTAAAGTTCATTGCAACTTGGTAATGAACTATGGATATTTGAGTGGATTTTCCATGCTGATTTGTTTTCAACTTTTTGAATTTCAATTATTGTAATGAATTAAGCTGGAGGGACATAGTCCTATATACATGCCGTTAAGGAGTAATTACGAAATATCAATTTGGGAAATCATAAGTGCCGTTTATTTAGCCCTAATTAATTCTGTTAGGAATATTGGGACTCAACCTGGTAATGTCATGTTTTATTGCCTTAGTGTAATCTATAGGTTATTAAGACACCAGACTTGATAACCTATTAAACCACATAAGAAACTAAGTAACTCCATAAAGAGGAAAGGTTAAATGCAATTAAGAAATAAAAGCCTCTGAATTTCTTATACTGGACTGATTAATAATTGGACATTGAATCATTGAATCCCGATTTAACAATATTCATCTAGAAAAAAGGTAAAAAAAGAAAAAACAAGAACTAATATAGATTTTTTCTTTCCTAAAAGAGGAACTAATATCTCTCAACCTAATACTCAATTGCAAATAGATCTTTCTTTGTCAGATCCGGAAGTGGCAGAAAAAATATCACTAAATTCTTCAAATCCAATGATGGAAGATGAGGAATAACCAATAACGATATCAGTTATGACATTTTTTTTAAGGAATTCCAAATTTCTATCAGGTCTGAACTGACACAAGAATTTTAAATAATACCAAAACTATAAAAAAACTTAGAAGATAGATTGCAAGAAGTAGAAATTATAAAAGAGAAACTAATTAAGAACCAACAGCCTTATTAAATTGCAATTTGGCAAATTCTAAAGGGCTCTATATAAGCACATAGCATATTTTTTTACAGAAGTTTTTAGTTAGTGAAGACCTTGTTTTTGGAAAGAAGTTCACTAACTAAAAACTTTTGAAAAAAAAATGGCTATGTGCTTATATAGAGCGCTTTAGAATTTGCCAAATTGCAATTTAATAAGGCTGCAAATATCTATAACAACTTATGTAAAGTCTATTGAAAAGGAATTAAAAACAAACAAACAAATTTAAAGATATCCAGTAAATATAATTGAGGAATACAGAGAAATATATAAAGAATCTACATATTTAGGGCCTCATTCTAATGCTACAATTTTAAAATAAGTAGCCGCAAGTGGCCGCTGCAAGCTACTTAGCTATTCTAATGGCAGCCTCCGGCGGCTTACGGCTGTATAGCTGTGATCCCTTGCGGCCCCCTCCTTCACAGCTTACTTCAGGCAAAGCCTTTGATCTTGCGCAGCCTCGAGAGATTTGTCTGTAAGAAAGCCCAAATCGCTATTCAGATGCTGCAATCACCCTCCCGTCAAGTCCAGAAATGTCTCAAATCGAGCTGCAACTTACTGATACCTTGGTGCAGTCGCAAGGGCTTGTTAAGCCCTTACGTAGCTCCACACTGCTCCCAATCAAGCCCCCCTTGCTGCAGGCATGGAGACCCCTGCAGTGTCCCTACATTAACTCCTTGTTGTAAAGGTCCAGATCGGGACCATGCAGCCATCAAAGGGGCCGCGGCACACAAATGGTTAACCCAAGCTGCGGGCGTACTGTAAGTACCCCCTTGCTGCAGGGTTCCCGATTGGGCCCTTTGCAGTGTCCCTACATTAACCCCTTGCTGTAGGGGTCCCAATTGAGACCCTGCAGCACTTAACATTTTTAAAGTCCGCCCGCCCTTAAAGGGCCCGCAGCACACAAATGGTTAACCCAAGCCACGGTCGTACTGTAAGTACCCCCGCAGCACCTAACATTAAATAAAAACACCCCACCACCACAGAAAATAAAAGAAAAGAAAATACATGCACAAATATAAATAACATTACAATACATCAATAAATACAGTTCCAATATACCCCTAACTACATATTATTAATCCCCTAACTACATACATTAAACCTCTAACTACATACTCTTAACCCCTAACTACAATACATTAACCCCTAACTACATACAGTAATCCCTATCTACATACATAAACCCCTATCTACATACAATAATCCCTATCTACATACATTAAAAACCCTAAATCTAACCTAAAATAGAATAAATAAGACCACTTACCTTGCCCCAATGTCCCTTTAGCGACAACAGGGAAAAAAATACATAAAATTTGTACACAAATAAAGACAACATATAAATCTAAACACTCTAAATATTAAACTTAACTTTCCGTGATGTCCCTGTCCTTCCTGTAGTCTTCTCTGGCTCGGCCCCTGGAACAAAAGAAACATAACATTAGTCAGAAATAAACACAATATCAACATCTAAACATATTACATATTAAACGTACCTTTTCGTGATGTCAAACACTCCACCACTACAGAAAATAAAAAAAGAAATATGCACCTGAAAAGAAAATACATGCACACACATACATGACATTACAATACATCAATAAATACAGTTCCAATATACCCCTAACTACATACTATTAACCCCCTAACTACAGACATTAAACCTATAACTACACACTGTAATCCCTATCTACATACATTAACCACTATCTACATACATATACCTTATCTTCATACATTAACCCCTATCTACATACGTTAACCCTATCTACATACATTAAAAACCCTAAATTTAACCTAAAATAGAATAAATAAGACCACTTATCTTGCCCAATGTCCCTTTAGCGACGACAGGAAAAAAAGAAACATAAAATGAGTACACAAATAAACACAACATGCTGCGTGGGGAGAGATGAACAGGGAGCTCATCTGATCACAATAACAAGTAAGGAGAGAGGGTAGATAGTGACTGGAGAGTGGGAAGTGAGGAGGAAGTTAGGGGGAAGGAGGAGGATGATCGGGGGGAAGAGGAAAAAGATGATCGGGGGGAGGAGGATGATAACAGGGGAAGAAGGAGGAGGATGGAGGAGGAGGAATCGTGTGCTGAGGGGGCCCAGGCAATTTTGGCTGCACTGGTCCCCCTGCAGTAACCCCGAACATGCCTCAGGGTTACTGATTTAGAAACAGTAAATTAACCCTGAGCCATGCTCGGGATTACCGCTTAAGCGGTTAAAATGAGTGCCCCTAATCTCAGCTCGTTGCCTGTATAAAAGACACCTGTCCACAGAAGCAATCAATCAATAAGATTCCAAACTCTCCACCATGGTCAAGACCAAACAGCTGTCCAAGGATGTCAGGGACAAGGTTGCAGACCTACATAAGGCTGGAATGGGCTACAAGACCATCGCCAAGCAGCTTGGTGAGACAGTGACAACAGTTGGTGAGATTATTTGCAAATGGAAGAAACACATAATAACTGTCAGTCTCCCTCGGTCTGATGCTCCATACAAGATCTTACCTCGTGGAGTTTCAATGATCATGAGAAGGGTGAGGAATCAGCCCAGAACTGCACGGGAGGATCTTGTTAATGATATCAAGGCAGCTGGGAACATAGTCACCAAGAAAACAATTGGTAACACACTACGCTATTAAGGACTGAAATCCTGCAGCACCTGCAAGGTCCCCCTGCTCAAGAAAGCACCTTTACAGGCCCGCCTGAAGTTTGACAATGAACATCTGATTGATTCAGAGGAGAACTGGATGAAAGTGTTGTGGTCAGATGAGACCAAAAATGAGCTCTTTAACATCAACTCAACTCACCATGTTTGGAGGAGGAGGAATGCTCCCTTTGACCCCAAGAACACCATCCCCACCATCAAACATGGAGGTGTAAACATTATGCTTTCGGGGTGTTTTTCTGCTAATGGGACAGGACAACTGAACTGCATCAAAGGGATGATGGATGGGGCCATGTACCATCAAATCTTGGAAAAGAACCTCCTTTCCTCTGCCAGGGCATTGAAAATGGGTTGTGGATGGGTATTCCAGCATGATAATGACCAAAATCACACAGCCAAGGCAACAAAGGAGTGGCTCAAGAAGAAGCACATTAAGGTCCTGGATTGGCCTAGCCAGTCTCCAGACCTTAATCCCATAGAAGGAGGGAGCTGAAGGTTTAAATTGCCAAACATCAGCCTTGAAACCTTAATGACTTGGAGAGGATCTACAAAGAGGAGTGGGACAAAATCCCTTCTAAGATGTGTGCAAACCTGGTGGCCAACTACAAAAAACGTCTGACTTCTGTGATTGCCAACAAGGGTTTTGCCACAAAGTACTAAGTCGAATGGGTCAAATACTCATTTCCCTCATTGACCTGCAAATCAATTTATAACTTTTTTGACATACGTTTTTCTTGTTTTTTTGTCTCTCACTGTTAAAATACACCTACCATTAAAATTATAGACTGATCATTTCTTTATCAGTTGAGAAACATTCATAATCAGCAGGGGATCAAATACTTTTTTCCCTCACTATATATCTGTTTACAAATGTTCACACATATACTACACGTGATGTTATTCAGGATATATAGATAAGATTTGACCAATAAAATCCTTATCCCATACTAGGAGTGATTTTCTATTTGTACCCAGATAGGTTGATGTTCTAAGGAATGTGCCTGAGGTAGAAATTTGATTTGTGCCGCTCTATAATAGAGCTTCAGGTGTGGGCACTAAAGTCCACCGTTGTTTTTGTGCCTAAACATTTTAGATTTGTTAATTCTAGGAGGTTTATGGTGCCAAATAAATCTCATCATTTTTCTTTGAAAATTATCTAGGTCTTTAATGGGAACCTTGATAGGTAAGGAGTTTATTTGGCCAGACCGGGAAATTTGAAACTTTTTCCATTTCTCTAGGTCGGCTGATAGTTCCTTAAAAAGAGCCATATAATTGCTTTTGTAAAGGTCTGAGATATTTGGGGTCATTTGAATTCCTAAATAATTGATGTCGGTATTGGGCCAAGTAAAGTTAAATGAGTTCTTTAAAAATTCCCAATCTGAGTTGGAAAGTTGGGATCCTAAAGCTTCAGTTTTATCTATATTGACTCGTAGGCCTGAAATGTATTTGAAACTGTTCAGAACTAACCTGCATAATAGATCGTCAGCAAAGAGACAGCATTTGTAATTTTGGTTACCCAACATCAAATCTTGGATTTTGGGGGAGATTCTTATCTTTTGTGCCAATGGCTCTATAGCCAGGGCAAAAAGTAACGGAGAGGGGGGCATCCCTGCCTTATGCCCCTTTGGATGTTTAGGAATGGATTCTTGGGGCCAGGTAATTTTAGATTTGCCTTAGGGAAATGATAGTAGATTTTGAGGAGATTTATTAAGTTACCTCTGAAGCCAAATTTTGCTAAAACTGCATAGAGATATGGCCATTCTAGGGAATTAAAGCCTTTTTCTATCTATTATATATAATTCTAAGGTGCAAAGTGTTTTTTTTAAATGATGAGCTAGGTGAAGTATGTTCTTTACTCTCCTTATATTATCTCCAGCTTGTCTGTGTGGAAATAAGCCAATTTGATATTTGAGAAAAAGATTAGGTAGAAAGCTAGAGATCCTATTCATCATTATTTTAGCTAGTATTTTGATGTCTCCATTTAGTAGGGAGGTCGGGAGATAGTTTTTGACCTCAATCGGGTCTCTCCCTGCCTTGGGAAAAAAACAGATTTGCTTGATTTAGTTCTGGGGGTGTCTGATCCCCTTGTAAAATGGCATTATATAATGTTACTAAATGAGGTGCCAAGACTTCTATACATTTTTCATAATATAAATTGAAGAAGCCGTCCGGCCCCAGGGATTTACCTAATTTTAGATATTTAAACGTGTCTTTGATTTCTTCTAAAGTTATTTCAAAATGAAGTATCTCAAAGTCAGAATTTTCCGAGGGGGGAGGTTTAGTTTATCTAAAAAGTTAGTTAGAAGATCTTCATCAATTTGTCTGGGAAGTTTAGATATCTTGGTAGAATGTAAGGAAAGTTTCCTGAATCTGTGCTTGATTCATCGTAACTGAGCCTGTTGTTGTCCTTATCTGTGTAATTTTAGACTGTTGGTATTCAGCATTTAATTTATTGGCCAAGAGGGGGCGGGTTTGTTTGCTTGGACAAAATAATTTTTTTAAACATTTTTTATGGCCTTCCCTGTTTGATCAGAGAGAATACTATCAAGTTCTAATCTAATAGTATCAATCCGCCGACGAATTGGATCTGATTGATATTGCTGATTTTGTTTCTCAAGTTTAAGAAGTTCTGTTGTTAATGAGTTCTCACGTTTTCTTAAATTTTTCTTATGAGGAGGCCAGGCGTATGCATGTGCCCCTAATAAAAGCCTTTGCTACCCAAAGCCAGCCTATATTAGTGTGGGGGTTAGTGTTTATTTGAAAGTATTCGTTTAATTATTTTGTTATTTGGCCTTGTATAGCCGGGTTTGATAATAACATATCATTTATCCGCAACATATTTGGCATATCTGAGCTAAAGTTTACATTTAGAACAAGAGATTCTAAGCTGTGGTCCGACCAAGGGCAAGGGATAATATCTGAAGATTTTGTTTGTAGCATCTATAAAGAGAGTAGAATTCGTGAGTGGGTGAGTAACACATGTATTTCCTCTCCATTAGGTGGAGCTCCCTCCAGGCATCAACCAAGCTTAGTTTTAGCATGAGATTTTTAATTTGTTTAATCTTCCCAGGAAATCGATTAACACTCGACCCTTTGGTCCTGTCAAAGTCTTGATTTAAAACCAGATTAAAATCTCCCCCTATGATTATCTTCCCTGTTTCTTGAGCGTCTAGTCTTTCTAGTAAGTGTATGAGAGTTTTATGTGGAGTGCCTTATATAGTTCCTGTAAGGATAATGAAGCTGCCCTCTTTGTCTATTTTTTTGTTAAATATATTAAATGGGAAATTTTTGTGAATCAGGATAGCTGCTCCTGCTTTTTTTGTTTTCTGGCTTAAGGCATAATATGATAGATAATCTTTGTGCCAGAATGAAGGGATTTTATTTTGTGCAAAATGGGTCTCTTGGAGGAATCGAACAGAGGGTTTGTTTTTCTTATATGAGATGAAGGTCTTCCTCCTCTTGTGAGGAGAGTTAAAGCCTCTTACATTATATGTAATGAAAGTATAGTATGAACTAGCCATTAGAGATTACATGTTTTATTGCCATAGTATATTCAGAGACGGGCTGAGTGTCAAGTAATTGTAGAGGCTCTGGCACTGCTCCCTGGAGAGTCGGAAAATTTAGATTGGTGTTTTGAATAACGTCTTTAGAGAAGGGAAAGGTAAAAAAGATATTTAGCGTGTTGAAATTTTGACTATTAAACTCTAAAAAATAAACTATATGAAAACAGTTATAAGACAACAATTTAGTCTTATACATTCTTACCATTGAATGAAATAAAGGTTAAATAACGAAAGGGCCTTGGCGGGCACTAATACAGTTACGGCAAACAGCAATAATGTTATAAATCAAGAAAATAGTTAAGCAAAGTAAAAGAGAGAAAGGCATCAACAAGTAAGTCACTGATTGCAAAAGAAAGTTAAAATTCCTTAATACTATACAATACCACCCTGTCTAAATGCCCTTAATTGCTTTATCTTTGAATACATTCTCTTAAACAGTAAACTAGCTTAACATAATACTCAATTTTTTTAAAATAAACAGCTAAAAGTTAACAAAATCATCTTTCGGACATTGTTTGAGAGTTTATTGAAGATATAGTAGGCGTCAGGTGTTTTGGATTCTTGGAGGTTGACCATGTTTTGGAAGGTCTTGGGATGGGCGCTTGATCCTGGGTAGAGCTATTCCAATCTGGAGTTGCTAAATGGAGGCGATGGAGAAGATTGATACATTCCTTAAGCGAATGTATCCAGTGAGTAGTTCCTTTGTATTGGAAAGAAAGATCAAAAGGGAATCCCCATCTGTATGGTATCTTCTGTTTGATATGGATAGATTGAGCTGGTTTCATGGTTCTGCGTTTTTCCAATGTCAATGGGGATACATCCATGAACATTTTAAGAGGGGAGACATCTTGTCCATTGATGACTAACATTTTCCTAGATGTATTGAGGATCAGCTCTTTGGTTCTTTGCCTTAAGAAACATACAATAATATCTTTGGAAGGTTCTTGGTTTCTAGAGGCTCTCAGTGCTCTATGAGCTTGTTCGATCTCCCAAGAACCATCTGGTAGGTTTGGTAGGATATTGGCAATTACAGCTGTGAGATATTGTACCAGGTCTTGAACTGTTTTCGGTACCCCACGCACTCCGATGTTATGTCGCCTCGACCTGTTTTCCAGATCATCTAAGTTTTCTTCTTCGGCTAGAACTTTAAGGGCCAAGGATGAAATTTCAACTCTATCATGTTTTTGAGCTTCCAAAATTGTGTCTGTCGTTTCCTCTAGTAGATTAGTCCTTTGGCCTAACTCATATAGATCTTTCCTGATATCTTTCATCAGTTGCGCCGATTGGGCTTGTAACATTTACCCTATTATAGCAATTGATTTTGCAGAAAAATTCATGTCGGGAGTAATGTTTAGTTTGTCCCCCTCAATCTCTGAGGATTCAGATTGCCTGGAGGGCTAGTTTTGTAGTAGAGAAGGGGGTATTTCAGGATTGTTAAAGGGTTCTGATATGTTCCTAGAAGGTAGACTCTTCTTTGATTTACCTATTTTGAGCAAAGGAAAGTTTTGCTAGTTAGAGGTAGTTAGAGTGTGGGGTAAGATGTTTTTGAGGGATCCCCCCAAAAGTTTAGTCATTAATAGCAATGATAGTAAAGTGATTCCAGGGGAAATCCTGTTAACAAAATAATTATTTAGGTGTTATTAAGGGGTTTCTTATATGGAATGCACTGTATATGGATTTAAAGTTGTTTATAGGTGAAACTCCAGTGCCTTAATTAATATAAGGCCAGTAGGTGGCAGTAGAGTTCAAGGTATGAGAAATGTTCAAGCTGTAGTGTGAAGTTGTGTTTCTTAACTTTGGGTTGTTCAAGCAGTTAATATAAGCATTTATGTCTAAATGTATGTGCAGTTGCTATAGAGACAATACAGGTAGCTTCTTTAGGAGTGTTTCACAGGGTACATAGGGGGGCTTGAGATAATGGTTTTATATAAATCTTTATTTAGATTTATGTTGTTCTCAAAAAATATAAGACAGTTCAGGTCACTTTTATTGAATCCCTGTTTCTCAGACCAGGGAGAGCTTTTCTCCCTATTCTCAATCCCAGATGTTGCATGAGAGTGTTACAACCACCTGGGTGGTTCAAGATGGCTGTTTAGGTGTTGCCTTCCTTCCACACACTGTATGTCTCTCCTCAGGTTGGGGGAATTATCTAAAGCTGTGGAGTGTTGAGAGTGGGTCACTTCTCCAAAGGGGTCCCAGGGGTTTTTCAGGGCATGTCTGGTGTAGGGGAGTCCCCTTCTCACCTTCCTCCCAGGTTAGGGTTTATTGGTGTAAAATCCATAGTCTCCCTGCTTCTAACCTGCTGCCCCTTATCTCATGGGTTGTCGCAGGAGATGATAGGGAACAGCAGGGGTCTGATCTCACTGACCGGTAGCGTTGTGTGGTGATTCCCCAGGGCCTTTATGTGTAACGCCCACAATTACGGCTGCAATTTGTAAGTGTTTTATGAAGTTGTGTGTTGCTTTCGACTTGTGGCAGGGTAAGATCTTTTGTCTACTTGCATTCACAATCCCCTGTCTTGGTCAGCTTCCATCCGTAATTCCCCTGGATTTTCCAACTGTCAGTTTAATGAATCTCAATAATCTGTATCCTCCTCTTATACAAGTCAAACTCACCCAAAACGAATAGACCCTTCGATCATCAAAATCTGTCTCTTTCTAGATTATATACTAAAATAATTATCAATTCAATGAGGAGCTATAGCTTTTTGCTTCCTCTCTTCAAAAGTGACAGTTTAGATATGGTAGATTTATAGGGATATGGGAGGATGTTAGGGCTAGTGTAGTGTGTTCACATTAATAGGTAACATTTTGTAGCATTACTATGTAGACTACCCCTTGTTAAGAGTCAGTAAATCTTACAGGATTCTTTTCCGCAGTCTATAGCAAATACTAGAACTTTTACTATTCACAATGCTCTTTTCTGTTACTCTGTGCACACAAACAATTATTTATAATATATAGCATTATTTCCTCAGATTCATCTTAGATTATGGTGCTCCCTGATTAGCAGCTTTTTCTTGAAAGGGCAGAGAGCAATATTTTGCAGACTTTCCATTAATAAGTAAACTTTTTTTTTAATATATCAACAAAACTTTGGTGGCTTTCCTTTTTAGAGAGAATCTTTGATGATGAAAATACAATTCCTACTTTTATGGATTATACATGTAATTTGGTCATCTTATTTTGATATGCACTTTTATGTGTGTATCTGAGTGATGTACAGGGGCTGGACAAAATAATGCGAACACCACATGAAAAGGCAAAGGAAATTTAAGTTTGAAGTAACTGTCAAAAATAATGATAGCAAATTTCTGCAGTCAATTTACTGTGAATATTACAAGTTTTCTTTATGGATGAGGATCAAGTAATCGTACATAAAAAGTGTATGTACAGCTCATTGCATGTAATAATTACTTGTTTGAGAAAATATATATGGTCTTTCTGAATAAAAATAACTATATGCATATAGTGCAATGTGAATGTATGTATGGTCTTTTCGAATAAAAAAAAAAAACTCTATACTGTGCAAATTGCTTTTAGAAAGTAAAATACAAAAAATAAACATAGCCTTTATATTTTTCCCTTTTATATGCATTTATTCTTTACAGCTGGCTTCCATGTTTACTAAGCCTACTTCTTGCAACCTTTTTTCAACAGTGTGATTTGATAAACTAATGAACATCCCATTGCAGATAATAAGAGCATTGTAGTTTAACATGTCACTTTCCCACTGTGCAGATACAAAGTTCTGTGCATTCAATGTCTCTTCCAACTTTTGGACTAAAATGGTAGATTGAAAGCAGCATAATTGTCTCTGAAAACAATGATCTAGTCTTTTTTTACATATTGTCCTACATTCTGAAAACATGTTGCCTATATTTAAGTGTAGTTCTTCAAAAGGGGCTAATTAAAATTTGTGAGCACAGTGGCCCTTTTATGGATTCTTATGTTAAAGAAAAACATATTAATTTCCAGTTACATATCACAATTTTACATTTGTAGCTTTAAGAATAATCTTGAATCCAATGATTGTTTACAAATGTCTCATTATTAAATAAAGTACAAAAAGACAATTTGCTTTTCTGGCAATGAAACACATTGACAACTTGTTGTTAATGCATAATAGGAAATAATAAAAAAAAATGTCCTGGGACTTCACAGCTAGCATGACACAATGTTGCTGTGTAAAGAAAAAAGATATACGTGTCAATCTCACAATCCAAAAGGTGAAATTTTTTATGTTACACACAAAGGCAGTACAACGTATAGCAGCATACCAGACATGCTGGACAAAATACATTTCTTTGCTTTATTAATCCATGGTTTCTGAAACAATTTATAGAAATGTAACCATTATACTGTATATTGCTTGAAGATGAGACAAGTTTGATGTATTAAAGAATATATGGATTTGTAAGAACTATTCTTCATTTATTTCATAACTCATTAAGAATACAAAACTAAAATATGAATCAATAGGCAAGGCATGGGCATTACATATCACTTTATTGTATTATAATCAATTGATAACATTTCTTGGCATTTCAAAATCACTCATGCTTTTTTTGGGGTGTTTTTATGGATTTGAGGCACTTCCTAGACTTATTATGTTAAACCATAGCTTAACTATAGTAGATTAGCGTATTTCTTGTGTACAATTTTTCCCATTAAGTAGTTTGCTGGTATAATTAATTTTTCTTTCTTTCTTTCTTTCTTTCTTTCTTTCTTTCTTTCTTTCTTTCTTTCTTTCTTTCTTTCATTCTTTCCCTAACTGACAGTTGAGTGTTTCTGGTTTAAGTAAAACTTTCATCATTTAAGGGTGTAATTAAATACTAATATTTTTAAAAAATTTGAAAATACTTATGTTGGAAATTGGACAATTTTAGGTAGACTACATACTCCATATACAGTTCCTTGCAAAAGTATTCACCCCCTTGACTTTTTACCTATTTTCTTACATTACATTAAGTTAAGTTCATTAAGTTCAATGTTTTGTTAATCTGAATCTTATGTGATGCATCAGAACACAATAGTCTAAGTTGGAGAAGTGAAATGAGAAAAAATAGATAGATAAAACATTTTTTTAGAAAGAGAAAACAGAAAATTGTCATGTGTGTCTGTATTCACCACCTTTGTTATGAAGCCCATAAAAAGCTCTGGTGTATCCAATTACCTTCAGAAGTCACATAATTAGTGAAATTATGTCCACCTGTGTGCAATCTAAGTGTCACTTGATCCGTCATTACATATACACACCTTTTTTGAAAGGCCCCAAAGGCTGCAACACCTAAGCAATTGGCACCCCTAACCAAACACTGCCATGAAAACCAAGGAACTCTCCAAACAAGTAAGGGACAATGTTGTTGAGAATTACAAGTCATGGTTAGGTTATAAAAAAATATCCAAATTTTTTCTGATCCCCAGGAGCACCATCAAATCTATCATAACCAAATGGAAAAAACATGACACAACAGCAAACCTGCCAAGAGACGGCTGCCCACCAAAACTCAAGGACAGGGCAAGGAAGGCATTAATCAGAGAGGCAGCACAGAGACCTAAGGTAACCCTGGAGGAGCTGCTGAGTTCCACAGCAGAGATGGGAGTGTCTGTACATAGGATGACAATAAGCCGTACACTCCATAGAGTTGGGTTTTATGGCAGAGTGGCCAGAAGAAACCATTACTTTCAACAAAAAACAAAACGGCACATTTTGAGTTTGCAAAAAGGCATGTGGGAGACTCCCCAAATGTATGGAGGAAGGTACTCTGGTCTGAAGAGACGAAAATTTAACTTTTCGTCTATCAAAGAAAACGCTATACCTGGTGCAAACCCAACACATCATATCACCCAAAGAACACCATCCCCACAGTGAAACATGGTGGTGGCAGCATCATGCTGTGGGGATCTTTTTCAGCAGCTGGGACTGGCAAACTGGTTAGAGTTGAGGGAAAGATGGATGGTGCTAAATACAGGGGTATTCTTGAGCAAAACCTGTACCACTCTGTGTGTGTTTTGAGGCTAGGACGGAGGTCACCTTCCAGCAGGATAATGACCCCAAACACACTGCTAAAGCAACACTTGAATTGTTTAAGGGCAAACATGTAAATGTGATGGAATGGCCTAGTCAAAGCCCAGACCTCAATCCAATAAAAAAATTGTGGTCACACTTAAAGATTGCTGTTCACAAGTGCAAACCATCCAACTTGAAGGAGCTAGAGCAGTTTTGCAAGGAGAAATGGGCAAAAATCCCAGTGGTAAGATTTGGCAAGCTCATGGAGACTTATCCAAAGCAACTTGGAGCTGTGATTGCCGCAAAAGGTGGCTCTACAAATTATTGACTTTAGGGGGTGACTTATAAATTTAAAAATTTGACTTTATAAATGTATTTATGACCAGGGATGACTGGTTCATTGGGTAAGTGGGGCAGCTATCGTCCCAAAGTAAAACCTGCTTTAGTAAAGAAAGTTGAACATTCACAGCCTTATTAAATTCCAGCCTCGTAAATAAGAGGCTTTTACTTAAACCCTACGTACTGCAAAATTTCTCAAAGTTACGACGCTATTACATTAGCCCTGCTGCGAGCAACGTGTGAGCTACGCAGCAGTGCCGTCCGTATGAACACTGCGAAAATGTGCATGAGGAGTGACAACCTGGAAGATGATCTGGCAGGCTCCCACACCTCATCAATTAGTGCAGGGGTCCTAAACACATAAGCCCTGCCGTGGGGGGTACTCCAACTACCCGCCTGGCACCTAAAATTACCTCCTCTCTATGCAGGGTTTCCCATCGGGACCCCCGACGTGTCCCCACATTAACACCTTGCTGCAGGAGTCCATAGGGACCCCCGCAGCCCCCACACATTAACCCCTTGCAGCAGGGGTCCCCGATCGGCACCGATCAGGCCCCCGCTGCATTTAAAAGTTTTAAATTCCCTGCCGCGGCTCCTTAAAGGGCCCGCGGCACACTATTAACAATCCCAGCCGCGGCAAAAAAAATTAACGCCCCTCTATACTGGGGGTCCCCATCGGGACCCACGAAGTGTCCCTACATTAACCCCTTGCTGCAAGGGTCCATAGGGACCCCCGCAGCCCCCCCCACATTAACCCCTTGCAGCGGTGGTCTCCGATCGGCACCAATCGTGACCCCGCTGCATTAAAATTTTAACATTTTTAAATTTCCCGCCTCGCGGTTCCTTAAAGGACAGTAAAGGTCCTGAAAGGACTCGCACTAAAAAATATTAACCACAGGCAACTAAAATGGACCCCATAACTCATGGGGGTCAATACAGATCCGCATAAGCCAATAATTAACCCTATTACTCATGGGGGTCAGTACAGACTCCCATAAGGCCTTAATTAACCCTGTCACTCATTGGGGTCAATATAGACCCCCATAAGCAATAATTAACCCCCGTCACTAATGGGGATCAATACAGACCCCCAAAAGCACTTAATTAACCCTATAATTCATGGGGGTCAAGACAGACCCCCATAAGCGGTTAATTAACCTCATAACTCATGGGGATCAATACAGACCCCCATAAGCACTTAATTAACCCTGTCACTCATGGGGATTAATACAGACCCCCAAAAGGCCTTAATTAACCCTGTCACTCATGGGGGACAATACAGACCCCCATAAGCCAATAAATAACCCTGTCACTCGTGGTGGTCAATACAGACCCCCATAATCACTTAATTACCCTAAAATTCATGGGGGTCAGTACAGACCCCCATAAGGCCTTAATTAACCCGGTCGCTCATTGGGGTCAATATAGACCCCCATAAGCCAATAATTAACCCCCGTCACTAATGGGGGTCAATACAGACCCCCATAAGCACTTAATTAACCCTGTCACTCATGGGGGTCAATACAGACCAATAATTAACCCCATCAGTCCCATAAGGGTATATTATGACCCTTATGGGACTATTAAAACCCTAACATTAACCACATAAGTGCCATGACGGTCCACAAGGACAATCATGACACTAACTACAAACACTACACTATAACCCCCAATAAACCATTACATCTAAACTAACCCCCCTCTACACTAATCTATTAACACTTACACTACCTCCCCCGTAATAAACTTCCCCACCACTCTAATTACAAAAAATAAAAAAAACCTACCTTACAAAAAATAAAAAAACCTAAGTCACTAAAAATTAAAAAAAACTACATTACAGAAAATAAAAAAACCTAAGTCACCAAAAATAAAAATAAAACTACATTACAGAAAAAAAAAAAACCTGTCACCAAAAATAAAAAAAACCACATTACAGAAAAGAAAAAATCCTATGTTACCAAAAATAAAAAAAACTACATTACAGAAAATAAAAAAAACTGTTGTCAGCCAATGAGAATGCGCAGATGTCTTCACCCAATCACTCTGTGGGGGTGTATCCCATTGTGAGTGGCTGAAGGCATCTGTGCCTTGTGATTGGTTCCAATAAAGATTGACAGGTGCTTTAGCCAATTAGGGTGGGATTTTGGTGTGTATCCAATCCTGATTGGCTCACACATTGACGACTTCTGATTGGCTGAAATTGATAGACAGCTTTTTCAGCCAATCAGAAGCCGACATTGCTAATTTCCTTCCGGAAAAGGCTCCGGGAGGCTCATTAGCGTTGGGGAGGTCTGCGAGTGCAGATCTCCGTTAGTTTTTGTTATTATTATTATTTTTTTTTAGAGCAAGAATGGTTCCAGGGCGCAGCCGGGGCTGAAGAGGAGGAGGCCGGGGACATTGCGGGGAGGTAAGTTAAATGTATATTTATATGTTTATTTTATTTTGTGTCTGTATATTGTATTAATGTATTGTGTTTTTTTTAATAGGGCCGCGCCGGAGAAGAAAAGAAGAAGGACGGGACATGCTGGAAAGGTGAGTATAATATTTAGAATGTGTATAATGTTTATTTATTTTATATTAATGTTTTGTACTAATTTTTTTTGTTTTGTTTTACCCCTAGGTTAGTGATCTGAAGGGACATATTAAAGGTAAGTGGTCCTAATTATTTTATTTTAGCTTAGAACTAGGGTCTGTGTATGTAGTTAGGATTGTAATTATTGTATTTTAGCTTAGAATTAGGGTCTGTGTATGTAGTTAGGATTTTAATTATTTTATTTTAGCTTTGAATCTGGGTTTCTGTATGTAGTTAGGATTTATTGTATATTAGATAGATAGGGGGATGTATTTGATATAGTTAGGATTTATTGTATATTAAATAGATTGTATGTTAGATAGATAGGGGGTATTTTATTTGTATTATATGTAATGTATGTAATGTATTGTATGTAACTTAATGTATTGTATGTAATGTATTATATGTATGTATTGTATTCTGTATGTCTGATTTTCCTTTTCAGGTGTATATTTTTTTTTCTGTAGTGGGGGTTGTAATGTCTTTTTTTATATTCTGTACTGTAGTTTTTTTTTATTTATGGTGACTTAGGTTTTTTTATTTTTGGTGACAGGTTTTTTTATTTTCTGTAATGTAGGTTTTTTTATTTTTGGTGACTTAGGTTTTTTATTTTCTGTAATGTAGTTTTTTTTAAATTTTTTGCTGACTTAGGGTTTTTTATTTTCTGTAATGTAGTTTTTTTTATTTTTGGTGACTTAGGTTTTTTTATTTTTTGTAAGGTAGTTTTTTTTATTTTTTGTAATTAGAGTGGTGGGGAGGTTTATTAGGGGGTAGGTAGTGTATGTACGTAGTTTAAGTGTTAATAGATTAGTGTAGAGGGGGGTTAGTTTAGATTTAATGGTTTATTGGGTAGTGTAGTGTTTGTAGTTAGTGTCATGATGGTCCTTGTGGACAAAATCATCTTTCGGACATTGTTTGAGAGTTTATTGAAGATATAGTAGGCGTCAGGTGTTTTGGATTCTTGGAGGTTGACCATGTTTTGGAAGGTCTTGGGATGGGCGCTTGATCCTGGGTAGAGCTATTCCAATCTGGAGTTGCTAAATGGAGGCGATGGAGAAGATTTATACATTCCTTAAGCGAATGTATCCAGTGAGTAGTTCCTTTGTATTGGAAAGAAAGATCAAAAGGGAATCCCCATCTGTATGGTATCTTCTGTTTGATATGGATAGATTGAGCTGGTTTCATGGTTCTGCGTTTTTCCAATGTCAATGGGGATACATCCATGAACATTTTAAGAGGGGAGACATCTTGTCCATTGATGACTAACATTTTCCTAGATGTATTGAGGATCAGCTCTTTGGTTCTTTGCCTTAAGAAACATACAATAATATCTTTGGAAGGTTCTTGGTTTCTAGAGGCTCTCAGTGCTCTATGAGCTTGTTCGATCTCCCAAGAACCATCTGGTAGGTTTGGTAGGATATTGGCAATTACAGCTGTGAGATATTGTACCAGGTCTTGAACTGTTTTCGGTACCCCACGCACTCCGATGTTATGTCGCCTCGACCTGTTTTCCAGATCATCTAAGTTTTCTTCTTCGGCTAGAACTTTAAGGGCCAAGGATGAAATTTCAACTCTATCATGTTTTTGAGCTTCCAAAATTGTGTCTGTCGTTTCCTCTAGTAGATTAGTCCTTTGGCCTAACTCATATAGATCTTTCCTGATATCTTTCATCAGTTGCGCCGATTGGGCTTGTAACATTTACCCTATTATAGCAATTGATTTTGCAGAAAAATTCATGTCGGGAGTAATGTTTAGTTTGTCCCCCTCAATCTCTGAGGATTCAGATTGCCTGGAGGGCTAGTTTTGTAGTAGAGAAGGGGGTATTTCAGGATTGTTAAAGGGTTCTGATATGTTCCTAGAAGGTAGACTCTTCTTTGATTTACCTATTTTGAGCAAAGGAAAGTTTTGCTAGTTAGAGGTAGTTAGAGTGTGGGGTAAGATGTTTTTGAGGGATCCCCCCAAAAGTTTAGTCATTAATAGCAATGATAGTAAAGTGATTCCAGGGGAAATCCTGTTAACAAAATAATTATTTAGGTGTTATTAAGGGGTTTCTTATATGGAATGCACTGTATATGGATTTAAAGTTGTTTATAGGTGAAACTCCAGTGCCTTAATTAATATAAGGCCAGTAGGTGGCAGTAGAGTTCAAGGTATGAGAAATGTTCAAGCTGTAGTGTGAAGTTGTGTTTCTTAACTTTGGGTTGTTCAAGCAGTTAATATAAGCATTTATGTCTAAATGTATGTGCAGTTGCTATAGAGACAATACAGGTAGCTTCTTTAGGAGTGTTTCACAGGGTACATAGGGGGGCTTGAGATAATGGTTTTATATAAATCTTTATTTAGATTTATGTTGTTCTCAAAAAATATAAGACAGTTCAGGTCACTTTTATTGAATCCCTGTTTCTCAGACCAGGGAGAGCTTTTCTCCCTATTCTCAATCCCAGATGTTGCATGAGAGTGTTACAACCACCTGGATGGTTCAAGATGGCTGTTTAGGTGTTGCCTTCCTTCCACACACTGTATGTCTCTCCTCAGGTTGGGGGAATTATCTAAAGCTGTGGAGTGTTGAGAGTGGGTCACTTCTCCAAAGGGGTCCCAGGGGTTTTTCAGGGCATGTCTGGTGTAGGGGAGTCCCCTTCTCACCTTCCTCCCAGGTTAGGGTTTATTGGTGTAAAATCCATAGTCTCCCTGCTTCTAACCTGCTGCCCCTTATCTCATGGGTTGTCGCAGGAGATGATAGGGAACAGCAGGGGTCTGATCTCACTGACCGGTAGCGTTGTGTGGTGATTCCCCAGGGCCTTTATGTGTAACGCCCACAATTACGGCTGCAATTTGTAAGTGTTTTATGAAGTTGTGTGTTGCTTTCGACTTGTGGCAGGGTAAGATCTTTTGTCTACTTGCATTCACAATCCCCTGTCTTGGTCAGCTTCCATCCGTAATTCCCCTGGATTTTCCAACTGTCAGTTTAATGAATCTCAATAATCTGTATCCTCCTCTTATACAAGTCAAACTCACCCAAAACGAATAGACCCTTCGATCATCAAAATCTGTCTCTTTCTAGATTATATACTAAAATAATTATCAATTCAATGAGGAGCTATAGCTTTTTGCTTCCTCTCTTCAAAAGTGACAGTTTAGATATGGTAGATTTATAGGGATATGGGAGGATGTTAGGGCTAGTGTAGTGTGTTCACATTAATAGGTAACATTTTGTAGCATTACTATGTAGACTACCCCTTGTTAAGAGTCAGTAAATCTTACAGGATTCTTTTCCGCAGTCTATAGCAAATACTAGAACTTTTACTATTCACAATGCTCTTTTCTGTTACTCTGTGCACACAAACAATTATTTATAATATATAGCATTATTTCCTCAGATTCATCTTAGATTATGGTGCTCCCTGATTAGCAGCTTTTTCTTGAAAGGGCAGAGAGCAATATTTTGCAGACTTTCCATTAATAAGTAAACTTTTTTTTTAATATATCAACAAAACTTTGGTGGCTTTCCTTTTTAGAGAGAATCTTTGATGATGAAAATACAATTCCTACTTTTATGGATTATACATGTAATTTGGTCATCTTATTTTGATATGCACCTTTATGTGTGTATCTGAGTGATGTACAGGGGCTGGACAAAATAATGCGAACACCACATGAAAAGGCAAAGGAAATTTAAGTTTGAAGTAACTGTCAAAAATAATGATAGCAAATTTCTGCAGTCAATTTACTGTGAATATTACAAGTTTTCTTTATGGATGAGGATCAAGTAATCGTACATAAAAAGTGTATGTACAGCTCATTGCATGTAATAATTACTTGTTTGAGAAAATATATATGGTCTTTCTGAATAAAAATAACTATATGCATATAGTGCAATGTGAATGTATGTATGGTCTTTTCGAATAAAAAAAAAAACCTCTATACTGTGCAAATTGCTTTTAGAAAGTAAAATACAAAAAATAAACATAGCCTTTATATTTTTCCCTTTTATATGCATTTATTCTTTACAGCTGGCTTCCATGTTTACTAAGCCTACTTCTTGCAACCTTTTTTCAACAGTGTGATTTGATAAACTAATGAACATCCCATTGCAGATAATAAGAGCATTGTAGTTTAACATGTCACTTTCCCACTGTGCAGATACAAAGTTCTGTGCATTCAATGTCTCTTCCAACTTTTGGACTAAAATGGTAGATTGAAAGCAGCATAATTGTCTCTGAAAACAATGATCTAGTCTTTTTTTACATATTGTCCTACATTCTGAAAACATGTTGCCTATATTTAAGTGTAGTTCTTCAAAAGGGGCTAATTAAAATTTGTGAGCACAGTGGCCCTTTTATGGATTCTTATGTTAAAGAAAAACATATTAATTTCCAGTTACATATCACAATTTTACATTTGTAGCTTTAAGAATAATCTTGAATCCAATGATTGTTTACAAATGTCTCATTATTAAATAAAGTACAAAAAGACAATTTGCTTTTCTGGCAATGAAACACATTGACAACTTGTTGTTAATGCATAATAGGAAATAATAAAAAAAAATGTCCTGGGACTTCACAGCTAGCATGACACAATGTTGCTGTGTAAAGAAAAAAGATATACGTGTCAATCTCACAATCCAAAAGGTGAAATTTTTTATGTTACACACAAAGGCAGTACAACGTATAGCAGCATACCAGACATGCTGGACAAAATACATTTCTTTGCTTTATTAATCCATGGTTTCTGAAACAATTTATAGAAATGTAACCATTATACTGTATATTGCTTGAAGATGAGACAAGTTTGATGTATTAAAGAATATATGGATTTGTAAGAACTATTCTTCATTTATTTCATAACTCATTAAGAATACAAAACTAAAATATGAATCAATAGGCAAGGCATGGGCATTACATATCACTTTATTGTATTATAATCAATTGATAACATTTCTTGGCATTTCAAAATCACTCATGCTTTTTTTGGGGTGTTTTTATGGATTTGAGGCACTTCCTAGACTTATTATGTTAAACCATAGCTTAACTATAGTAGATTAGCGTATTTCTTGTGTACAATTTTTCCCATTAAGTAGTTTGCTGGTATAATTAATTTTTCTTTCTTTCTTTCTTTCTTTCTTTCTTTCTTTCTTTCTTTCATTCTTTCCCTAACTGACAGTTGAGTGTTTCTGGTTTAAGTAAAACTTTCATCATTTAAGGGTGTAATTAAATACTAATATTTTTAAAAAATTTGAAAATACTTATGTTGGAAATTGGACAATTTTAGGTAGACTACATACTCCATATACAGTTCCTTGCAAAAGTATTCACCCCCTTGACTTTTTACCTATTTTCTTACATTACATTAAGTTAAGTTCATTAAGTTCAATGTTTTGTTAATCTGAATCTTATGTGATGCATCAGAACACAATAGTCTAAGTTGGAGAAGTGAAATGAGAAAAAATAGATAGATAAAACATTTTTTTAGAAAGAGAAAACAGAAAATTGTCATGTGTGTCTGTATTCACCACCTTTGTTATGAAGCCCATAAAAAGCTCTGGTGTATCCAATTACCTTCAGAAGTCACATAATTAGTGAAATTATGTCCACCTGTGTGCAATCTAAGTGTCACTTGATCCGTCATTACATATACACACCTTTTTTGAAAGGCCCCAAAGGCTGCAACACCTAAGCAATTGGCACCCCTAACCAAACACTGCCATGAAAACCAAGGAACTCTCCAAACAAGTAAGGGACAATGTTGTTGAGAATTACAAGTCATGGTTAGGTTATAAAAAAATATCCAAATTTTTTCTGATCCCCAGGAGCACCATCAAATCTATCATAACCAAACTGAAAAAACATGACACAACAGCAAACCTGCCAAGAGACGGCTGCCCACCAAAACTCAAGGACAGGGCAAGGAAGGCATTAATCAGAGAGGCAGCACAGAGACCTAAGGTAACCCTGGAGGAGCTGCTGAGTTCCACAGCAGAGATGGGAGTGTCTGTACATAGGATGACAATAAGCCGTACACTCCATAGAGTTGGGTTTTATGGCAGAGTGGCCAGAAGAAACCATTACTTTCAACAAAAAACAAAACGGCACATTTTGAGTTTGCAAAAAGGCATGTGGGAGACTCCCCAAATGTATGGAGGAAGGTACTCTGGTCTGAAGAGACGAAAATTTAACTTTTCGTCTATCAAAGAAAACGCTATACCTGGTGCAAACCCAACACATCATATCACCCAAAGAACACCATCCCCACAGTGAAACATGGTGGTGGCAGCATCATGCTGTGGGGATCTTTTTCAGCAGCTGGGACTGGCAAACTGGTTAGAGTTGAGGGAAAGATGGATGGTGCTAAATACAGGGGTATTCTTGAGCAAAACCTGTACCACTCTGTGTGTGTTTTGAGGCTAGGACGGAGGTCACCTTCCAGCAGGATAATGACCCCAAACACACTGCTAAAGCAACACTTGAATTGTTTAAGGGCAAACATGTAAATGTGTTGGAATGGCCTAGTCAAAGCCCAGACCTCAATCCAATAAAAAAATTGTGGTCACACTTAAAGATTGCTGTTCACAAGTGCAAACCATCCAACTTGAAAAAGCTAGAGCAGTTTTGCAAGGAGAAATGGGCAAAAATCCCAGTGGTAAGATTTGGCAAGCTCATAGAGACTTATCCAAAGCAACTTGGAGCTGTGATTGCCGCAAAAGGTGGCTCTACAAATTATTGACTTTAGGGGGTGACTTATAAATTTAAAAATTTGACTTTATAAATGTATTTATGACCAGGGATGACTGGTTCATTGGGTAAGTGGGGCAGCTATCGTCCCAAAGTAAAACCTGCTTTAGTAAAGAAAGTTGAACATTCACAGCCTTATTAAATTCCAGCCTCGTAAATAAGAGGCTTTTACTTAAACCCTACGTACTGCAAAATTTCTCAAAGTTACGACGCTATTACATTAGCCCTGCTGCGAGCAACGTGTGAGCTACGCAGCAGTGCCGTCCGTATGAACACTGCGAAAATGTGCATGAGGAGTGACAACCTGGAAGATGATCTGGCAGGCTCCCACACCTCATCAATTAGTGCAGGGGTCCTAAACACATAAGCCCTGCCGTGGGGGGTACTCCAACTACCCGCCTGGCACCTAAAATTACCTCCTCTCTATGCAGGGTTTCCCATCGGGACCCCCGACGTGTCCCCACATTAACACCTTGCTGCAGGAGTCCATAGGGACCCCCGCAGCCCCCACACATTAACCCCTTGCAGCAGGGGTCCCCGATCGGCACCGATCAGGCCCCCGCTGCATTTAAAAGTTTTAAATTCCCTGCCGCGGCTCCTTAAAGGGCCCGCGGCACACTATTAACAATCCCAGCCGCGGCAAAAAAAATTAACGCCCCTCTATACTGGGGGTCCCCATCGGGACCCACGAAGTGTCCCTACATTAACCCCTTGCTGCAAGGGTCCATAGGGACCCCCGCAGCCCCCCCCACATTAACCCCTTGCAGCGGTGGTCTCCGATCGGCACCAATCGTGACCCCGCTGCATTAAAATTTTAACATTTTTAAATTTCCCGCCTCGCGGTTCCTTAAAGGACAGTAAAGGTCCTGAAAGGACTCGCACTAAAAAATATTAACCCCAGGCAACTAAAATGGACCCCATAACTCATGGGGGTCAATACAGATCCGCATAAGCCAATAATTAACCCTATTACTCATGGGGGTCAGTACAGACTCCCATAAGGCCTTAATTAACCCTGTCACTCATTGGGGTCAATATAGACCCCCATAAGCAATAATTAACCCCCGTCACTAATGGGGATCAATACAGACCCCCAAAAGCACTTAATTAACCCTATAATTCATGGGGGTCAAGACAGACCCCCATAAGCGGTTAATAAACCTCATAACTCATGGGGGTCAATACAGACCCCCATAAGCACTTAATTAACCCTGTCACTCATGGGGATTAATACAGACCCCCAAAAGGCCTTAATTAACCCTGTCACTCATGGGGGACAATACAGACCCCCATAAGCCAATAAATAACCCTGTCACTCGTGGTGGTCAATACAGACCCCCATAATCACTTAATTACCCTAAAATTCATGGGGGTCAGTACAGACCCCCATAAGGCCTTAATTAACCCGGTCACTCATTGGGGTCAATATAGACCCCCATAAGCCAATAATTAACCCCCGTCACTAATGGGGGTCAATACAGACCCCCATAAGCACTTAATTAACCCTGTCACTCATGGGGGTCAATACAGACCCCATGAGCCAATAATTAACCCCATCAGTCCCATAAGGGTATATTATGACCCTTATGGGACTATTAAAACCCTAACATTAACCACATAAGTGCCATGACGGTCCACAAGGACAATCATGACACTAACTACAAACACTACACTATAACCCCCAATAAACCATTACATCTAAGCTAACCCCCCTCTACACTAATCTATTAACACTTACACTACCTCCCCCGTAATAAACTTCCCCACCACTCTAATTACAAAAAATAAAAAAACCTACCTTACAAAAAATAAAAAAACCTAAGTCACTAAAAATTAAAAAAACTACATTACAGAAAATAAAAAAACCTAAGTCACCAAAAATAAAAATAAAACTACATTACAGAAAATAAAAAAACCTGTCACCAAAAATAAAAAAAACTACATTACAGAAAATAAAAAAAACTGTTGTCAGCCAATGAGAATGCGCAGATGTCTTCACCCAATCACTCTGTGGGGGTGTATCCCATTGTGAGTGGCTGAAGGCATCTGTGCCTTGTGATTGGTTCCAATAAAGATTGACAGGTGCTTTAGCCAATTAGGGTGGGATTTTGGTGTGTATCCAATCCTGATTGGCTCACACATTGACGACTTCTGATTGGCTGAAATTGATAGACAGCTTTTTCAGCCAATCAGAAGCCGACATTGCTAATTTCCTTCCGGAAAAGGCTCCGGGAGGCTCATTAGCGTCGGGGAGGTCTGCGAGTGCAGATCTCCGTTAGTTTTTGTTATTATTTTTTTTTAGAGCGCGAATGGTTCCAGGGCGCAGCCGGGGCTGAAGAGGAGGAGGCCGGGGACATTGCGGGGAGGTAAGTTAAATGTATATTTATATGTTTATTTTATTTTGTGTCTGTATATTGTATTAATGTATTGTGGTTTTTTTAATAGGGCCGCGCCGGAGAAGAAAAGAAGAAGGACGGGACATGCTGGAAAGGTGAGTATAATATTTAGAATGTGTATAATGTTTATTTATTTTATATTAATGTTTTGTACTAATTTTTTTTGTTTTGTTTTACCCCTAGGTTAGTGATCTGAAGGGACATCTTAAAGGTAAGTGGTCCTAATTATTTTATTTTAGCTTAGAACTAGGGTCTGTGTATGTAGTTAGGATTGTAATTATTGTATTTTAGCTTAGAATTAGGGTCTGTGTATGTAGTTAGGATTTTAATTATTTTATTTTAGCTTTGAATCGGGGTTTCTGTATGTAGTTAGGATTTATTGTATATTAGATAGATAGGGGGATGTATTTGATATAGTTAGGATTTATTGTATATTAAATAGATTGTATGTTAGATAGATAGGGGGTATTTTATTTGTATTATATGTAATGTATGTAATGTATTGTATGTAACTTAATGTATTGTATGTAATGTATTATATGTATGTATTGTATTCTGTATGTCTGATTTTCCTTTTCAGGTGTATATTTTTTTTTCTGTAGTGGGGGTTGTAATGTATTTTTTTATATTCTGTACTGTAGTTTTTTTTTATTTATGGTGACTTAGGTTTTTTTTATTTTTGGTGACTTAGGTTTTTTTATTTTCTGTAATGTAGTTTTTTTTATTTTTGGTGACTTAGGTTTTTTATTTTCTGTAATGTCGTTTTTTTAAAATTTTTTGCTGACTTAGGGTTTTTTATTTTCTGTAATGTAGTTTTTTTTATTTTTGGTGACTTAGGTTTTTTTATTTTTTGTAAGGTAGGTTTTTTTATTTTTTGTAATTAGAGTGGTGGGGAGGTTTATTAGGGGGTAGGTAGTGTATGTACGTAGTTTAAGTGTTAATAGTTTAGTGTAGAGGGGGGTTAGTTTAGATTTAATGGTTTATTGGGTAGTGTAGTGTTTGTAGTTAGTGTCATGATGGTCCTTGTGGACCGTCATAGCACTTATGTGGTTAATGTTAGGGTTTTAACAGCCCCATAAGGGTCATAATATACCCTTATGGGACTGATGGGGCTAAATAGAGGCTTATGAGGGTCTGTATTGACCCCCATGAGTGACAGGGTTAATTAAGGGCTTATGGGGATCTGTATTGACCCCCATGAGTGAAAGGATTAATTAACGCCTTATGGGGGTCTGTATTGACCCCCACGAGTGTCAGGGGTTAATTATTGGCTTATCGGGGTCTGTATTGTCCCCCATGAGTGACAGGGTTAATTAAGGCCTTATGGGGGTCTGTATTGACCCCCATGAATTATAGGGTTAATTAAGTGCTTATGGGGGTCTGTATTGACCCCCATGAGTGAAAGGATTAATTAACACCTTATGGGGGTCTGTATTGACCCCCACGAGTGACGGGGTTAATTATTGGCTTATCGGGGTCTGTATTGACCCCCATGAGTGACAGGGTTAATTAAGGCCTTTTGGGGGTCTGTATTGGCCCCCATGAGTGACAGGGTTAATTAAGTGCTTATGGGGTTCTGTATTGACCCCCATGAGTTATGGGGTTAATTTTAGTTGCCTGGGGTGAATATTTTTTAGTGCGAGTCCTTTCAGGACCTTTACGGTCCTTTAAGGACCCGTGAGGCGTGAAATAAAAAAAATTGAAATGCAGCGGGGTCACGATCGGTGCAGATCGGGGACCCCCGCTGCAGAGGGTTAATGTTGGGGGACTGCTGGGGGTTCCTATGGACCCCTGCAGCAAGTGGTTTATGTGAGGACACTTCAGGGGTCTCGATGGGGACCCCCAGCTTTGAGGGGGTTAATTTTAGGTGCCGCAGCCGGGATTGTTAATAGTGTGCCACGGGCCCTTTAAGGAGCCGCAGCGGGGAATTTAAAAATGTTTAAATGCAGCGGGGGCCTGATCAGTGCCGATCAGGATCCCCACTGCAAGGGGTTAATGTGGGGGTGCTGCAGGGGTCCCTATAGTAGTGACCCCTTCAGCATGGAGATGTGTATAGGGAGCAGGGGGGAGCCTCACACGGCTGTCTCGGGCTGCTCCGAGACAGCACGTAGAGGCTTTAGGATCCCTTGCTAGCACTTTTTGTGCCCGTAAGGATTCTTCCGAGATGCGAGAATCACTCATAGATTTATGGCTGCGTGTGACTGCGTAGCTCTCTCGGAGCTTATTCTCGGCCGTTTTTCGTAGTCATCTCGCAAAGCAGGCTGCGAGAGATTCAGTCCTCGCAAACAGCAAAAAAACTGCCTTTTGCGAGGACCGAGAGAACTACGAGGGAGAATTTAATGAGGCCCTCAGTATCTTTCATTCACTTGCTATTACACCTACCTATTTCCCCTTACTCTTTACCTGCCCACAAATATGACATTATATTTAATTACACTGGTCAACAAAGATTTTGTCTCAGAGCAAATAAGGGTTGTGCTATATGTAATTTATCTCACTGATCTCGAAAAATGGTCTCAGAATTGTTCCATCACCCATAGTATTAAAGTTACGTCCTCTTTAATATAATACCTTGTGCTATATAACACATTAATACAACATTAAGATATGGTTATTTTCATTATTAAAATCCTAGCATTATTTTTAATAATGTTGCAAATTCCACTGATTAGTCAATATGAAAAGGGCCCAGAGTAATATACAGCTGAGTCATATTCTGTGACGTGATGCTCTTGAGGCATGATGAGTCGCATGTTTGCTTGTTTATTGTATGAGTCAGAGCTCCTGGCCAGTTGGTAGAAAGGGTTTGCTCTTGAAACATCTAATGCTGTGAGTATCTGTTATTTGAGTAGTTCTATGTACATTTTATGTTCATAATAGAAAGTTAAACAATGGCAAGAAATGTTATTAATCAATCGGACTCATTTTGCTACATATGCGGTGAGGTGATATTTAAAAATCATAAACATGGTTTTACTCCACTTAAGAAGTGTTATGAGCTTTACTTTGGATGCAAAGTCAGTGACCAAGATAAAAGTTGGGCCCCTCATTTTTGTTGTTGTACCTTTGTCAGACTTGTCACAAGTTGGTCAACAGGTTCTCGGCACATGAATTTTGCTGTTCCAATAATTTGGCAAGAACATAAAGATCACTCCACAGATTGTTACTTACATTTCAGGCATCAGTTTGAAATCAAAGCACACTGTGACATAACCAAATTTACCATCTAATATCAGGCAAGTGCTGCATAGTGAAGAATTGCTTGTGCCAACGTTTCCAGAGCATGGTGATGATGATATAAGGCTTGATCAAACTTTTGAAGCTTCCTGTTCATCGTTACATCCACATTTCCTTACCCAAGGAGATCTCAATGACCTCGTCCCAACCTACCTAAAATGCAAGCAGAACTTTTAGGCTCCAGGTTGAAAGGCTGGAATCTTCGCCATATGGAAAGTAAAGTTTGTTTTTTTAGAGATAGGCATAGTGACTTTAAGGATTTCTTTTCCCTTGAAGATGAACCTGTTTTTTGCAATGATGTTTATTCTGTAATGGAAGCACTTGGGCATCAGTACAAAACAGAGCATTGGCCTTTTTTTATTGATTCTTCTAAAGTTAGCTTGAAAGCTGTGCTTCTCCACAGAGGAAATAAGTTTCCATCAGTGCCACTAGCTCATGCTGCCAATATCAAATAAACTTATGAGAGCATGAAACTCGTGTTTGAAAAAAATCAAATATAATTAATACAAATGGAATATCTGTGGTGACTCGAAAGTAGTCACTCTTGTGCTTGGACTACAACTTGGTCACACAAAGTACAGCTGTTTTCTTTGTGAGTGGGACAGCAGAGAATGAAGAAATCATTAAGAAACAATGGCCAAAACTAACATCACTAACTCCAGGACAGAAGAATGTTGTCAATACACCACTCGTTGATCCAGAAAAAGTGTATCTACCTCCACTCCATATAAAGCTCGGTCTGATGAAGAACTTTGTTAAAAGCGATCAAAGTGGATCTGGATTTACATATTTAAGAAAAAAAATCCCAAGGATCAGTGATGCAAATATCAAAGAGGGGATCTTTGTAGGACCTCAAATATGACAACTGATTAAAGATGAGAACTTTGATAGTCAGTTGAAACAGGCTGAAAAGACTGTATGGAAATCTTTCAATAGTGTTTGCCAGAAATTCTTAGGGAATCATAAGGCAGACAGCTACTGGGATGTAACATGTCTTTGAAAATCCATTTCTTGGATTCACATCTGGATTCCTTCCCAGCAAATCTTGGGAAAGTCAGCCATGAACATGGTTGATGAACGATTCCACCAGGACATTTCCAAAATGGAAAAGCTGTACCAGGGCATGTGTAATCCAGCAATGCTGATTACCGTTGGACTCTTAAGAGGGATGTTCTTGAGAAAAAATACAGAAGAAATTCCTATATTTCTGCCTTTTAGGGGAGTTAGTCCTTTACTATGTACATATTGTAAATATATGTAACTAGCGACTTGCCCAACAACAATTACGACATGATGGAGTTTTATAAATTGTTCCTCCCTCTCCCTCCCCTGTGTCTCTTCCCCCCTCCCTCCCTTGTCTCTCCCCCCTCTCTCTGCATTTCTTCCCCCTCCCTCACCTGTGTTTCTCCCCCCTTCCCTCCCATCTCTTCCCCCTCTCCCTCCCCAGTGTCTTTTCCCCCCCTCTTCTTCCCATGTGTCTTCTTCCCCATCTCCCTTCCCTGTGTCTCCTTCCCCCTACCCCTGTGCCTCCTTTCCTCCTCTCCCTCCCCTGTGTCTCTTCCCCCCACTCCCGCCCCTGTGTCTCCTTTCCCCCTCTCCCTTTCCTGTCTCTTCCCCCTCCCATCTCTTTTTCCCCTCTCCATCCTCGGTGTCTGTTTCCCCCCTCCCTCCCCATGTCTCATTCCCCCCTCTTCATCCACTTTGTCTCCATCCCTCTCTCACTTCCCTGTATTTCTTCCATTTCCTTGTGTCTTTCCAGCGTCTTTCACCCATCTCCATCCCCTGTGTCTTTTCTCCCCCTCTCCTTCCATCCATCTCTCTCCTCTGTGTCTAATACCCCTTCTCTGTTCTACTTTACCTCCCCCCTGCCCCACAGATGCTCCCTCTGTCCCCCCTTTGCACTGTACCTCCTGCAGCATCAGGACTCCCGAATGACGTCATAGCTATGTGCCTACGCGGCAGAGAGGATGCGCCGGTAGGGGTGGGACTCCATTTCTAAGCCGAACCACCAATGAATCAGCAGGTACAGTGCCAAGGGTGGACAGAGGCAGCATCTGTGGGGCAGGGGGAGGTAAGGGGCACAGAGATCGGGGTATGGCGGGGTGAGGCTGAAGAGATCAGTGGCTGGGGTTGCGAGCCGTCTCTCCCTTATGGGCTTCTCCCACCTCTGTGGGCCCCATGGTAATTGCAAGTTGTGCGCATGCGCAATCCATACATTTTAACATTGTGTGACGATAACTCGCAATTACCACAACTATTATATGTGATACTGTAAATTTAAAAACACTGTCTCTCGAAATCCTTACGTGATAGAGAAATTCTAAAAGTTCATTTGCATTCAGCACAAAACATACTATAAGGTTCACCTATTTTGAATTCTGAGACAAAAAGAAGTAACATTTTGTTGACTAGTGTTATTTTTAGTATTTGTATTAGTTACGTCTGCAACTTTAAATGCCCCTTCCTGATGCAGAGAGCAGCAATTCAATCTGGGTCGACTACTGCAGTGGAAATAAATGGCTACTACCTGGGTGTTAGTAACATACAATGCCTTGCAAAATTATTCACCCCTTGGCATTTTTCGTGTTTTGTTGCCTCACAATCTGGAATTAACATGGATTGTTTGAGGATTGGCATAATTTAAATTACAGAACATGCCCACAACTTTGAAGATGTTTTTTTATTATATAGTGAAGCAAACAACAAATAGGACAAACTAACAGAAAAAGTAAATGTTTATAACTATTCACTCCCCTAAAGTCAATACTTTGTAGAGACACCTTTTGCAGCAATCACAGCTCCAAGTCACATTGGATAAGTCTCTATGAGTTTGCCACATTTTACCAGTGGGATTTTTGCCCATTCCTCCTTGCAAAACTGCTCCAGCTCCTTCAAGTTGGATGGTTTGCGCTTGTAAACAGCAATCTTTAAGTCTGACCACAAATTTTCTATTGGATTGAGGTTTGGGCTTTGACTAGGCCATTCCAGTTTCCCCTTAAATAATTCAAGTGTTGCTTTAGCAGTGTATTTGGGGTCATTGTCCTGCTGGAAGGTGAACCTCCATCCTAGCCCCAAATCACACACAGAGTGGTACAGTTTTTGCTCAAGAATACCCCTGTATTTAGCACCATCCATCTTTCCCTCAACTCTGACCAGTTTGCCAGTCCCAGCTACTGAAAAACATCCCCACAGCATGATGCTGCCACCACCATGTTTCACTGCTTGGATGGTGTTCTTTGGGTGATGCAATGTGTTGGGTTTGCACCAGGCATAGCGTTTTCTTTGATGGATGAAAACTTAAATTTTAGTCTCATCAGACCAGAGCACCTTCCTCCATACATTTGGGGAGTCTCCCACATGCCTTTTTGCAAACTCAAAATGTGCCATTTTTTTTGTTGTTGAAAGTAATGGTTTCTTCTGGTCACTCTGCCATAAAGCCCAAGTCTATGGAACGTACGGCTTATTGTTATCCTATGTACAGACACTCCAGTCTCTGCTGTGGAACTCTGCAACTCCTCCAGGGTTACCTTAGGCCTCTGTGCTGCCTCTCTGAGTAATGTCCTCCTTGCCCAGTCTGTGAGTTTTGGTTGGCAGCCGTCTCTTGGCAGGTTTGCTGTTGTGTCATGTTCTTTCCATTTGGTTATATATGGGCTTCATAACAAACGGGGTGAATACATACGCACATGCCAATTTTCTGTTTTCTATTTAAAAAAAATAATTTTATGTAGATATTTTTCTCATTTCACTTCACCAATTTAGACTATTGTGTTCTGATCCATCACATGAAATTCAGATTAACAAAACATTGAATTTAAGGCTGTAATGTAACAAAATAGGTAAAAGTCAAGGGGGGTGAATACTTTTGCAAGGCACTGTATGTTACAATGTTTCTGTTCTTTTACTATTGACAGCCAGATAGCTCCAGATCGTGTGTGTGTAGTCATTCAAATGAGTCCGGCTCTCAGTGACCTTACGGACTGTACCACAGCAGCCACATCTTGTGTCTGATTGTGCCAGTCCATAAGGTTTTCATGGCAAAGACACTTCAGTGGGTTGCCAGTTCCGGATCTATTCCTCTTCACCTTCGCATGTCGTCAGCACTGACAGCTGCAGTTACAGGAGCCATCTGGCAGAGAGCGCTGTCAATTTTCGGGCTCCGTCATGTTTGATGTAAGGCAAAGAACTATTCTCCCCTCCGACGTGGCGCTAAGTCGACAGCAAGGCCATTGCTATGTTCGGCACGGGCACTCGGCCCCCCAGGGCCTCAGGCGTGCCTCTCATAGCTCAAGGCCTTTTCTGTCGGCGCACCTTATATGAAAATCGGCAGCGCCATCTGTCGGTTGGTGGCAGGATTGCAGCTGTCAGATTTTGCAATGGTGAAGAGGGAAAGGAACATCAGTTCCTTTTCCAGTGGACCACAATTTGTCCGACCTCTCTGCTATGACCGGTGTATCTTGGGTGACCCTACATGATATAGCACACAGCTTTTCACCACAACAAGATAGAGATCCAGAAGGGGAGCTCCAGATTACATGTGACAATTTGTCCAAGTGAAGACAAAATAAGAACACAAGCTTTGGGCTGTATCTGAGGTACATTTCTGTTAGCAGGTTCCATCCCAATAACAGAGAAGGGGATGAGTTGCAGCTACTAGTTTAGACTGGGGGCGGTGAGATCAACAGGTCTCAACCAATAGACCTGCAGAGGGGTGTGCTTGTCACTCCAGTCATGTGTGGAGCCTCTGCCCCTTTTCTCTAGCACCTCCCCCTCTTAAAATTTTACACACAAAAGTGTTTAGGTGGCTACACTCACTACATATACATACATATAAGTACTTTTTGTTTAAACCACTATATCTGGTTTAATATTACCCCTATTACTCCAAACTTAAGCTTCTCAACTAAATTTTGGAGCCATCAGTATTCCTCCACTCCCTTAGAAATTAATTCACCCCACCTAATAAAAATGGTATCCCCCTCCTCATTGGCCCCATTAATGCCCCCACGAATTAATTATTCGGCCACAACTGTTGATACCTTCCAAATCCTCAAGAAACAATAGTCTCTCCCCCCCCCCCAAGTACATTGATAGTAATAGCAGACCTATCCTGTTATGTGCAAGCATGGGAAGCGCACCACTGATGTCCCGATGTAGATGTCTGTAAGTGGCTGGTAAGTGGTTAGGGGTTCTCAGGTTATTTTTAGAGGATAGAGGGTTAGGGTTAGGAAGTTACTTTCAGGGGGTTAGGGTTAGGCTAAGAGCATTAGGAGGTTAGGGTAAGGGCCGAAAAAGGGTTGTAGGGGGTTAGGGGCTTATGGGCTTAGAGTTAGGGGGTTAGGTTTAGGGTTAGGGTCGGTAAGTGGTGTAGGGGGTTAGGGTTAGGGCAGGCAAGGGGTGTAGGGGTTAGGGTTAGGGGCTTACGCAGTACATCTGGATGCGAGCGCGCCCGGCACCAGGAGGCTTCCTGTGCTGTGCGTGCACATAACAAGATCCGTAGTAGCTTCTGAAATGACTCCTCTGCAGCCCCTTAAGTGCATGATTTCTGATATTTGCTCTCTTACACATACCAGCAGATAGATACTAACTCCTAAAGAGAGTGGTGGCAGGTTAGTGGAATGATTGTGTGCAGATGTGTGAATTTGCATCAAGAGAATGCTACCAGGGTTTGCTGTGAGTTATTTTACTGTAAGTGTTTAGCTTGACTGTATACCATAAAAGTGCTGTGATTGTATGCAGAAGGTATGGCAGTGTGAAGTGCAAAGGACTATGCTAAGAGTGTTTTGAGTGTGACTTTGTTGTGAATGTGTCGGTGTGCAGATAGTGGCATGATGTTTAGTGAGTAGGCTGTGTAGTGTGACAACATGATGCGTATGCCTAAAGTACGACTGTGTAGTAGAAATTTGCAATCATCTGTACTGTGAGTATGCCACTATGCTGTGAATGTGTAGCTTGACTAATATGTAGTGAGAGTTCTGTGTGTGGATGTGCTGTGAGTGTGTGCAGTGAGTGTGCTGTAAATATGTGTAGTGATTATTCTCATACTGTCCAGGAAGCGACTGTTTGCAGTGGCCTTGTGGTGATTTTGTAAGTTTGGAGTAAGCATGACTGTGTTTCCTTTCACCTTCTTCTTCCTAACAGCCTCCTGTATGTTTCTCGTTTTCCCCACATCATGTACCCAGCAAAATAACCATTTCTCCTTCTCTCATCTCCTCCCCTTTTCTCTGCTCTCACAAGCTCCTCTCCTTCCTCCAGTCACTATCTCCTCCATCACCTACAGCTCACAAGCAGAAAAGCTTCTGTAAGACCCACTCCCATCTCCTAAATCTTTCACTCCTTCTTCTGCTGGCAGCTGGAGATATATGTCCTAACCCAGGCCCCACATTCATTTCCACCTGCTGTCAGCCACCCTCAGGATTGCAAACACCCAAGACCCCAACAACTTAATACCTATCTCCTGTCACAAACCATCCCCTTTGCCCTTCTCATGCACCCTCTGGAATGCACACTCTTTCTGCAATAAACTCACTTTCATCCACCTATTTATTTTGAACTCCTTCAATTAACTGGCTCTCACAGAAACCTGGCTCTCTCCTTCAGATACTGCCTCCTCTGCAGCAGTCTCCCATGGTTAGTCACACACTTCAACCTCTGAACAAACATATGTAAGTATGTTTGTAATTTATTTGTTTCTATGGTATAACAGTATACTGGAATTAATTTACTGTGTGTGCAGTGAGTCTGAGTTTTCACTGAGAGTCAACTGTGAGTGTGGTGATTAGCACAATGAAGGGGGAGGGTTGGGGAATATTTTGAGATAAAAGCAGAGAAATAAGGAGGTGCATTATTATTGAAGACTTTATACATTAGAGTCATCATTTTACATTTTATTCTGGAGGTTATGGGAAGCCAGTGGAGTGACTAAAAGAGTGGTGATTCTAGATTAGTCTAGCGGACTAATTCATTATAGATTGTAGTGGTGACAAGCGGGTGATGGGGAAGCCAGCGAGGAGTGAGTTAAAGTAGTCAAGACAAGATATGATGAGAGAATGAATTAGAATGTCAGCTGTGTCTTGTGTAAGATAGTGACGTATTTTGGAGATATTTTTAAATGAAATATACAAGATTTAATGAGTACATTTATATGAGGAATGAAAGAGAGGGCAGAATCAAGAAGAACCCCAAGATAACAGGCTTGAGAGACAGAGGGATAATTGCATTGTACACAGTGAAAGATATTTGAGGATTGGATGCTGTAGTAGAGGGTGGAAAAATAAGGTGCTCAGTTTATGACATGCTAAGTTTGTGATGATGGGTGGACATCCATATACTAGAGGGGCAGTTGGAAACTTGTGTTAGAATAGAGGGGAATAGATCTGGTGTTGAGAGGTAAATTTGAGTGTAGCCTGCAGACAGATGATATTGAAATCCAAAAGATTTGATGAAGGTTCTAAGTGTGGAAGTATAGACTGAGAAGGGGAGAGGGCCTGGTCTGTACCTTGGGGTACACCAACAGACAGAGGTCGAGGTGAAGAAGTGGTGCCAGAAAAGGAGATACTAAATGTTCGACCTTGTAGGTTTGATGTGAGCCATGAAAGAGCAGAGTCAAGAGAGTAGAGAATTTGGATTAGAAGAGGGTGGTCAACTGTGTCAAAGGCACCAGAGAGAGCTAGGAGAATTCAGATAGTGAAATGACCCTTTGACTTGACAAAGTCTGCTGAAGTCAGAGATTTCCTTCATAAACATCAGCAGTACGGGAGCATCTGTGGATGTAGCGTGTTTGTTTAGTGTGTCATAGTTGTAGATGTGAGTGAGGCCATTTGCAAGAAGTTATGGGGGCAAGAGTGTCAAGGGTGTATGTAAGAATCGAGTTGTAATGTGAAGTGTCAGGGCAGGTGAGGTTGATGGTGGGGCTGAGAAGGGGTTGTAGCACAATGTAGAGCTATTGTGTATCAAGAGCTTGTAGATTTCTGTGGGTGATAGTGGTTGAGGATGAAGAAGGGCAGTGAGAGGAAGGTATGTTGAGGTTGAAAGTTAGGAGGTAGTTAGTGGTCAGATAGAGGGTGTGGATGGATTACTAGGTTGGTAGTGGTGCAGAGATTGGTGAAAATAAGGTCAAGGGAGTGTCCAGCACGATGAGTTGAGGCATCTGTCCATTGTGAGAGGCAGAGGGAAGAGATATGGGAAAGCAGTTTAGCGGCAGCCTTGGAGGTGGGACTGTCTATGGCTATGTTGAAATCAACAATAGGGAGTGAAGCAACATTGGAGGAGAGAAACTGAGGGAGCCAGGTGGCAAAATGATCAAAATGTGTGCAGTAGATTACAGCAACACGAAGAGTTCTAGGTGAAAAGAGGCGGACAGTCTGAACTTCAAAATAGGAGAATTGAAGAAAGTGATCAGGCGGTATGGAATGAAAAGTACACTGAGAGGAAAGTAGTATGCCCACACCACTGTTTGTTCCCAGGTGGAGGTTTATTATGATACTGTTTTTTTTTTGTTTTTTTTTAAAGGAGCAAGAGCAAATCCATTGAACTGTCATCAGTAAGCTTCACCTCTGTAGTGGGGAAGCTTTTAGAAGGGTTAATAAGGATAGTATACAGGACAATATCCATTTGAACAAGATAATAAGTAGGAGTCAATAGGGATTAATGAGGAATAGGTCATGTTAAACTAATTTGATTGGTTTCTATGAGGAGGTAAGTAGGAACTTGGATCAAGGCAACTAAGTAGATGTAGTCTTTTTGATTTTTCCAAAGACTTTTGATACAGTGCCACATAGAAGACTATTGTGCAAACTAAGGTAAATGAATTGCTGTAAATATATGTTCATGGCCTAAGAACTGGCTGAAAGATAGGAAGCCAAAGGGTTGTTGTAAATGGAACATACTCAGATTAGACTAATGTGTTAAGTAGGGTTCTTCAAGGTGCAGTATTAGGTCCTCTCCTTTCTTAACATATTTATTAATGACTTGGCATTGCCTATATTACAGGGATCAGAGGAGATATACAAAGGTTTAACTTGATGGACTAAAACATTTTTTCAACCGTAATTACTAAATGTTTCAGTCATATTTTATGTTATTCAGTGATATACAAATGGTATGTAATTGAAGTAATATGAAATACTTATAACTGTTATAATTATGTGACTCTATGGAGATAGAAGAGTCAGTGTATTTACTAATCTATGTTTACGATTTCTTCACCAAACAACCTGTCCACTACACTGTGATATCACTACTACTTACTAATGTAATAGGGGGGATTTTTATGTGTATGTAAATCAGTACCAGTGAACATCATATTTATACTTCCTTAGTAGTGAGGAAATAGCAAATCGTCATTCAGTCTTGCTATAGTAATGCAATTATAGTGCCAATTCACATAATGCTAACTAATATAATGGTAATAGGAAATAAGCACTCACTATAACCTAAATCCATAAGCCTTTCACCTAATTAACATTATAATGGTACACACTTAAGTCAGTAAAAAATAAATGTATTATTGGTAAGATGTATATTGAGCCCTGTAATAAAACACTACTTCAACAATTCAGGCATTCAAATTTCTAACTATAAAAACATATGTTGTTTAGGCAATCTGTCAGTTATGCCTCTTGTTAAACATACTAATATTATAGAAGAATAAATATATTTTGCTTTTTTGTATTGTAAATACATTTGGATTAGTACTTATCACATATAGTAAGGACATCTGCTGTTTCAGTATTGCATGAGATAGTAAGAGTTTCTAAAAAGGAAATTAAATTGAATAAGCCTTATTGACTTTTTCTCTGTATTACATTTCATAACCTCAGATTTCCTAGAAATACATTTGATACCAGGCAGGCACTGTACTCTGTGTTTCCTGACACTTAATAAAAGTGAAAATGTTTTTTAATAGGTGCAAGAATAATCATATTCTCTGATAACCATTGAGCATTAACTTTCTTGTTGAATTGTTAGAAATGTTGACATTTTTTCTTTTGTATCAGATTTATGAAATAAGTACGGTATGTTGATCACATACAGTTTATGATATGTGTGGTGGCTGTTACAAAACAATGACCTCTAATTACAACATTTCAGACCATAACGTCAACCAATGTAAGAGGAATACTGGCATCTTATAGCATTGTAAACAAAACAATGTACAATGTACATCATCTGATGTGCTCACTGATCACTACAGGGAACTGTGTAACACACAGTAATATTGATTTTATTAAGCTCTAGGGCACAGATCGACAGCCTTATTAAATTGCGATTCGGTAAATTTAAAAGGGCTCTATTTAAGCACACAGCATATTTTTTTACATAAGTTTTTAGTTAGTGAACTTCTATCCAAAAGCAAGGTCTTCACTAACTAAAAACTTCTGTAAATAAAATATGCTGTCTGCTTAAATAGAGCCCTTTTACATTTACCGAATCGCAATTTAATAAGGCATGCAAATATTTAAACTTACAGGCACTTGTTCTTTCCTACTGACATTTAATTGAGTGTAGATTGTTACCGGATTGATTGGTTTGCATATGATGAGCACCTCTGACTTTGTTGTTCTGTATATGTAGGGAGTATCAGCAAGTTGCTATTAGTACCTCTCCTTTTTCTTCTTGACCAGTAGAAATCCCACATATATTTATGGCATGCTCACTGATCTATTCTTAATCTGCCCTATATAAATAGTGCTACCTCTCTCCTGTTTGTGATACCCAACCCTAGTGTTCACTCATGTTTTACATGTGTTCCTGGCTGTAAAGAAAGAAGTGTCATTCCTTTAAGCTGTCTTCTTATTATATTGGTACTGAGCTGCTAAAGATCCAGTGCACACTATTGGGTAAGGTGATAAGGAAACTCTTTCCCACAATTTGAAGCAGAGGTCAAAACTGAGGTATTCCCTCCATTTGCCAGAGCTGTCTAGGTGTGGTTTGCTCAAAGTCATACACTTATTTGGAGGACTATCCCTCATCACATGTCAGGTCTCCATCACATCAGTACTCTATCATCCCTGTGTTAATGATAATATGTTAAATGTTCACATAGAAGCTTTAAAAACATTTTAAATCAGCTTCCTGTTGCATTCATTAGAATGTGCATTTGGCAGAATAGAAAGTGATCTTGCTAGTATTATAAATTTATGACAAGTTAACCAACTGGTGATGAAACAATTGGTGATGAAATGGTTATTGTGCAAGTAATGCCTTGCTTGTTGATATTCAAGATTCCTCCCAACAGCACACAGTTGTCCAAGAGGGGTTATCTATCATAAGGAACAATGGAATGAGCCATTACTGTCAAGCAAAGGTGAAATGAATGATTTTCTTGGACTGCATTGACATCTAGTGATCATTTACTGATGAAATGTAACCCCAACTACAAGGATGACTGGACATAATGTTATGATTTGAGTGCCTGGAACAATGCAGACAAGGTGTGGCTATGATGGGTATAACAGGGCAACATGTAGAGTCCTTAGTATAATATAGGCAGAGCATTGTATATCAGATACTTCTATCACCACTAGTTTTAATATGTTAATACAAGTTTTTAGTTGTATTTGGATTTTCTTATAGCAGTCAGATGTAAGGTAACTGGTGGTCAGGATATATAGTTATAATTCCAGGATTTAATAGGTAACTTAACAGCTAGGCTAAGGTTGGAAGGTTAAGACCAGCCATAGATTTGGGGGCCAGAATCAAGAACAGGTCTCTTTTGGTGTGAGACAGTTAAACACAATACAGGCAATATGGAGCCTGTATGTATGAAGGAGAGAGAGAACAGGACAGGTAAGCGTGGTCAAGGTAATCTGCTGTAAGCGGTCAGGCTGCAGACAAAAGATGTTGAAAAAACCAAGAGCCAAGAATGGGAACACCTTCAAATATTTGCATATGTAGGTAAAACAGATTTTTGTTTTGTGAAAATGATACATTTTAAAGGCTGAGACATATTACATTGTAAGCTTTCTAGGCCATGAGCCCCATTAAATTCCAAGCCCTCAGTGGCCGTCGTCTAGCTCATATGTCTGCGGGCTTGATATTCACTGTAGTTACAGAGCAATTAAATTGAACTAGGCCACAACCAGAGGGCCGAAGCCGCAAGCCCGTAAAACCCTTCCCGCGCCCACAAGCTGTCAGTGGGGTGGAATAGATGTGGTCCGCTGTTATAATCCAATCCCTTAATTACGGGGTGCGACACAGGCCTCAAAGCCAATGAAAAGCTTGATCCCTGAAAATGATTGACAAGGGAGATAATAAAGCTGAGTTCCACATGCCCATGCATTGACTTGACTGTATTGTAGATTCTTCCAAAGTAGCACACAGGTCCAGGAGTTGGTGGTTGGCTCTAGAGAGAGAGAGAGTAGGCGAGTTTGCAAAGCAGGATCTTACAGTTTCAATCCTTTTCATTATTTTAAATACTATTTTACACTTCCATTTGGATTACACATATATACTGATTACACATAATACAAATACACATAGAGCAAATAACACACACTATACCCCAACAGTTCGCAATTATGCATAAAACATTTTTACTTTACAAATACAGTATATACACAAATACTTTTTTCTTTTATCCTTATTTCATTTTAGGGATTAAAATGAAGGGAGGAGAGAGGAGGGGAGAGGAGTGGAGAGGATGAAAGGAGAAGAGGAAGAGAGGCAAGGAGGAGAGAGAGGTGGCCATGGGGAGTGTTGAAGAGGAGAGGGTGGAGGAGAGTGTAGGAGAGGAGGTGGAGTAGGTGGAGGAGGAGCATTTTGAGGAGGAGGTGGAGTAGGTTGAAGGGGAGGTGGAGGAGGTTAAGGAGGAGGAGGAGGTTGAGGAGGAGATTAAGGAGGCAGTGGAGGAGGGGGTTGAGGAGGTGGAGGTTGAGGAGGAGGTTAGGGTGGAGGTGAGGAGAGGAGGAGGAGGGTGAGAGCATTGGAGAAGGGGAGATGAGAGAAAGTGTAGAGGGGGAGGTGGGTGGGTAGGTGCCCATATTGAAAGGCAAATCATCCTCAGGGTCAGAGGGGGAGGGGCATGATCCCAGAGTGGGTGGTAGCGGGGATGAGAGACAGACTCCAGGGACAGTTGAGGGAGGACAGGATCCCCACCCACAGTCGGGAGGGCAAGAGTCTGGGGGCAGGCACATGGCCCCAAATTACTCACCCCAGAAGATGGTGGTACTCCTGTGTGCTATCCGTGAATGGCCCACTATCCTTTCAGGGGGTAGGTAAGATAGGCCCGGGCATAGAGCCCAAGCATTGAAGAAGGAAGCGACTACAGTAACAGAAGTGGGCACGACGGTTAGGGATGTGAGGTTTGTGAAGCACAGGTTTGATGAAGTCAGGGTCCTGGTGAGGAGCAAGATGGACAAGGAGATAGCCACAGCCTCAGCAAAAATAGTCGTGGCCCCAGAGTGACTGTCACCTACATGCATCATTACATCCATTACACTTACTCTATTACACTATCTTCAGTGGGCACAACAACATTAATCAACCAATAGACAGTCCATGTATGGGTGTGCCCACTGCAGTGTATGCAGTCACAGACCGCATCCAGAAATAAGAGAGCGTTAGGAGCCAAGATTAGCACGGGAGAACAGCCAGAAAAAGGCGTCTAAGAAGAGATATGATTACCTTATATAAATACATCCAGGGTCAGTATAAAGATTTGTCAAGGGAGCTTTTTGTGCCAAGAGGTTTTCAACTGACAAGAGGACATCCCTTGAGGTTAGAAGTAAAAAGATTCCACCTTAAAGAAAGAAAAGGGTTCTTCACAGTATGGGTGGGTAATCTGTGGAATTCCCTACCAGAGGAGGTGGTGACAGCGGATTCGATAGATAACTTTAAAAAGGGACTGGATGTATTTTTAAGTAGAAATGGAATTCAGGGTCATCATGGATAATTGGAGGGGCAGTATTGATCCAGGGAGAGGTCCGGTCGCCGGTGTCTGGGATCGGGAGGGAATTGATTTTTTTTTTTTTATACAACTAATTAATTAATAGTTAATCCGCATATTGCAGATCAGAGGAGATCTTAAAAGGTTGAACTTGATGGACTGAAAGTCTTTTTTCAACCTTAAATACTATGTAACTATGTAACTATGTAAAATTAGAATTAAATATGAGATCCGAAGGCCAAAATGAATTCAATGATTGGCTCATTCAAATTGGAGAAGGAAAACACAAATACATGATTTACCCAGTGATACCGTTGAAATTTCATCAACAATGGTTTGCAAGGAATCACTCATATCAGCAATCTTTCTAAACACTCTGAATAACGACGATTACTCAGATATTGCAAACAAAGTGATATTAACATCAAAAAATATAGATGCCTTGAATCTAAATAACGACATTTTAAAATTTATGAACGCACCACAAAAGAATTATTACAGTGCAGATTCAGTTCTGGCTGACGATAAAGAAAGTGAATCAAATTTTAGTATAGAACTTATTAATTCTTTAACCCCATCTGGAATGCCACCACATGTTTTGCAATTTAAAAAATGGGCAATTGTCATGCTATTGATAAATATGAATACAAAAAAAGTACTTTGTAATGGGAACAGGATAATTGTGCACGATTTAAAGATCATTTTATACATGCAGAAATTATGACTGGGACCCATAAAGGTGAACGAGTTTTTATACCAAGAATTGATTTTGCAAGTGGTTCGTCTTTTGTCCTTCAAAGGAGACAATTTCCAGTTATCATGGCATTTGCCATGACCATCAATAAATCCCAAGGACAAACCTTTAAGTCTGTGGGTATTTTTTTACAAGAACCTGTTTTTGCACATGGACAACTCTATGTTGCTTTTTCAAGTTGCATAAATCCAGATGAGATTAAAGTTTCAATTGAAGACAACCCAAGTCAGGGTGATCTACTCCACGATGGATGTATTTTTACAAAAAACATTGTGTACTATGAGGTTTTGTAATCAGAGAGAATAGTGGTTTCATTTTAAGTAAGAAATGTAAGGTCACTTAGCCTCTTCTTAGAGGAACACTATTTCACTTACAAAACTATATCTACAATTTGAAATAGAGACAGTAATAACCAACAAAAAAAGGAAGAAAGAAAAAAAACAAAAAAAAAACAGGGGTTACATCCCATAGACACAAATAAAAGTCTGCTGGGCTCTTTGAAAGGAAACCACTTTCAACGAAATTTAAAAAAAAGGAATGTCTTGGAAGTCACTTTCGCCATGATTGGCCCCACAAAATAGTTAGCTTGCATTTTATTAACTTTACTGTTTACAATTTAATATGTTTCTTTCAGACTTGTAATCTTAAAATTATGTTTGAAAAGGACTGATAAATTGATGCATTCTATGTAATTACGGTTGAATGTTAGTAGCAGCATCATCATTTGTTGAAAAATGTAAATGTTACATGATATATAGATAGTGATGACGCAAACAGTTTGCCCGCGGACTATTCGCGGCGATTTTGGCATGTTCGTGCTCGCAGCGAACGGCGAACATATGCGCTTTTCGGTTCGCCCCCTATTCTTTATCATTGAGAAAACTTTGACCCTGCACCTCACAGTCAGCAGACACATTCCAGCCAATCAGCAGCATACACTCCCTTCCAGAGCCTTCCATTTGAAGGACAGCAACCCAAAAAGCCCTTTTTAGGGCTAGAACATCATTTATTTTATTTTATAATTTTTTTCTGTGTAATCTAATTGCATATGCCTACCTGCCATCGTGTGTGTGTGACAGGCTAACACTTTACAGCTTATATTGTGCTCAGTGAAATAAAACAACACTTTTTTTACTGTAATAGATTGAATATCAGTTGCCTGCCTACAGGCGTGTGTGTGAAGCCTATTGCATCTACTCTGCCAACTTTTGCCAGTGCACAGTGATACGTCATATCTGGTGTAACCGTAGTGTACAGTGACATAAAACAACACTTTTTTGACTGTAATAGATTGAATAGCAATAGCCTACCTACAGGCGTGTGTGTGAAGCCTATTGCATCTACTCTGAAAACTTTTGCCAGTGCACAGTGATACGTCATATCGGGTGCAACCGTAGTGTACAGTGACATAAAACAACACTTTTTTGACTGTAATAGATTGAATAGCAATTGCCTGCCTACAGGCGTGTGTGTGAAGCCTATGGCATCTACTCTGACAACTTTTGCCAGTGCACAGTGACACTCATATCTGGTGGCACCTTAGATTGCACACGCAGTGCCCCAAATTTGAAGTGGGAGGACCGACCAAGCATCTTTTTCCATCTCCCGCTTCCAAAAATCTGTGCCATATACACGTCCCCTGATAGTGGACGTAACAGGGATTAAACCGAAAGGAATAGTACTACTTAACAGTACACACCTTATAATAACGCAGACAGAGTGGTCATGTTGCGAACATCAAATTTTCGGTTCGCGAACCGCAGACGCGAATTCCATCAAATGTTCGCGAACGGACGAACATCAGCGAACCGCCATAGACTTCAATGGGCAAGCGAATTTCAAAACCCACAGGGACTCTTTCTGGCCACAATAGTGATGGGAAAGTTGTTTCAACGGGACTAACACCTGGACTGTGGCATGCCGGAGGGGGATCCATGGCAAAACTCCCACGGAAAATTACATAGTTGATGCAGAGTCTGGTTTTAAGCCATGAAGGGCATAAATCACCTAACATTCCTAAATTGTTTGGAATAACATGCTTTAAAACATCAGTTATGATGTTGTATCAATCAGGTAGTGTAAGGGTTACACCCGCTTCACAGTAACAGACCAATATCCCCGTTTAATGCACAGCAAACAACCGCAAACAGTCCCTTTGCACAACCGCAAACTCCCCATTTGCACAAGGTTGGATACCAAGCTAGCCATGTCCCGTTCCTTGTCCTCACTGATGTCATTGAAGGTCTCTTCCTCCACCCAGCCACCAAGGGTCCCCGAAAGGGGACAACAAGCACCCTTGGACGCCTGCTGTGTTTGGTCTTCCACCTCCTCAAAGCCACCTTCCTCCTCTGACTCCTCTTCTTCAGACTCCCAGAGTCTGGGGGCTTCCACTGCCCAGCATGGAAGATTATACACAGGTCAGAGTCTGGGGGCTTCGACTGCCCAGCATGGAATATTATACACAGGTCAGAGTCTGGGGGTTTCCACTGCTCAGCAAGGAATATTATACACAGGTCAGAGTGTGGGGGCTTCCACTGCCCAGCATGCAATATTATACACAGGTCAGAGTCTGGGGGCTTCCACTGCCCAGCATGGAATAATATACACAGGTCAGAGTCTGGGGGCTTCCACTGCACAGCATGGAATATTATACACAGGTCAGAGTCTGGGTGCTTCCCCTGCCCAGCATGGAATATTATACACAGGTCAGAGTCTGGGGGCTTCCACTGCCCAGCATGGAATATTATACACAGGTCAGAGTCTGGGGGCTTCCACTGCATAGCATGGAAGATTATACGCGTTGCCTCTGTCTGCGTTATTATAAGGTGTGTACTGTTAAGTAGTACTATTCCTATTGGTTTAATCCCTGTTACGTCCACTATTAGGGGACGTGTATATGGCATGGATTTTTGGAACAGGGAGATGGAAATGGAAAAAGATGCTTGGTCGGACCTCCTACTTCGAATTTGGGGCACTGCACGTGCAATGTAAGGTGCCACCAGATAGGAGAGGTGTATTAAGTTGTACTACTCATTCCTATCAGTTTAATACCTGTTACATTACCTATCAGGAGACGTGTATATGGCATGGATTTTTGGAACAGGGAGATGGAAAAAGATGCTTGGTTGGACCTCCTACTTCGAATTTGGGGCACTGCACGTGCAATCTACGGTGCCACCAGATAGGAGAGGTGTATTAAGTTGTACTACTCATTCCTATCAGTTCAATACCTGTTACGTTACCTATCAGGGGACGTGTATATGGCATGGATTTTTGGAACAGGGAGATGGAAAAAGATGCTTGGTCGGACCTCCTACTTCGAATTTGGGCACTGCACGTGCAATCTAAGGTGCCACCAGATAGGAGAGGTGTATTAAGTTGTACTACTCATTCCTATCAGTTTAATACCTGTTCCGTCACCTATCTTTCCTCCCAATAGCACATTCTATATGTCATCAACCGGCCTGTGTGTATTTAAAGAACCACACTTTAAGGCCCTTAACCTGGGACAAGGTGGCTTGGCTATCAGAATTGCCTCAGAGCCTTAAAAACTCGCCAAACCCCATAATCAGACACTCACTATCATACTGGAAATGGGCCAAGAAACACACAGGTCTGTTCCCTGGATCCACCCAAATTACCCCAATTCTTTACCACCCTCAGGCCCCGAAACACATGAGCACAACATCACAACACTGGTGGAGGTCAAGGAAACTAGATAGACTGGGAGACTGGTTAGTAAAGGGCCAGATGCTCACCTATGAGGAACTGAGGGACAAGCATGAGCTAACGCTGTCAGAACATTACAATTACTGTATGCTGAGGCATTTCACACACTCCCTGAACCAGAAACAGGGGACACCGGTCTTAAATTGGTTCTCCAAAATTTGTAAAGATAACCATCTATCAAGGGGATCATTGGGTCGCTTTACAAATATAAAACATTTGTTACTGGTTGAAGCGACACTGGGGGAAGGACCGGAGTGGGGGAGCCCTGGAGACCCTTCAGAAGCAACCGGCAGCAAAATCATCCCAGGAAAGGAGAGGTTGCTTACTGAAGCCTGCCCTAGGGTAACCCAAGGGTGATTGCCCAGGTTAGATATTGTAAATAATAAGCTAATACTGCTGGAGGGATGATAGCTAATAGGACTTTGGTGTTTCCTGCAGATTTACTCTTTACTATTGTCTGTTTTACCATGTTTTAGGTATCTCTTAAATTGCAATCACAGTAAAAAATAAGAAAAATTATTAACCTAAAAAGTAAAAATAAGAAGGAATAGCCAGCTAACTTTCACAAAATGTCTCTCTTGTAAATATGTATTTTTGCACAACTGTTATGCAAGACTGTTCAAAAATGCTTTTTTTCTTTTTTCATTACATGCTGTACGCCTTCTAAAATAAAATAATTTAAATGCAAAAATTAGGTATTGTTGCAGCGACCAGAAAAATTTATGTTAGTTTGCCAGGCAGAAAGTGCCCTAAAACATTGCGTCTTGAACCCTAGTTGGTGGCGGATAAGTCACGCAAGTCATCCGGCATTCAGGGATAAAATACAGCAGCGTCTGGACCATTATTAGCTCAAGGCGGCTAATCTATCAGGCCTTTTTTAATCGAATGTATCGCCCACTGTCAGTCCCTTCGGGATCCATCCCTCATTCATCTTAATAAAGGTGAGGTAATCTAGACTTTTTTGACCTAGGCGACTTCTCTTATCAGTGACAAAACCTCCTGCTGCACTGAAGGTCCTTTCTGACAGGACACTTGAAGTGGGGCAGGACAGAAGTTCTATGGCAAATTGGGATAGCTCAGGCCACAGGGCAAGCGTGCACACCCAGTAGTCAAGGGGTTCATCGCTCCTCATAGTGTCGATATCTGTAGTTATGGCGAGGTAGTCTGTTACCTGACGGTCGAGTCGTCCTCTGAGGGTGGACCCCGAAGGGCTGTGGCGATGCATAGGACTTAAAAAGCTCTGCATGTTCTCCATCAACAACACATCTGTAAAGCGTCCTCTTCTTGCCGGCGTGGTCGTGGGAGGAGGAGGATTATGTTCACCTTTTCCGCTGTTAGATTGCCTTTGTGCTGTGACATCACCCTTAAACGCTGTGTAAAGCATACTTTTTTATTTATTTTGGTAGTGCTGCATCCTTTTCGACTTGTGGTAATTCGGTAACATTTCAGGCTGTTTCTGCTTATACCGGGGATCTATTAGCGTGGACACCCAGTACAGGTCGATCTCCTTCATCCTTTTTATACGAGGGTCCCTCAACAGGCACAACGGCATGAAAGACCCCATTTGCACAAGGTTGGATGCCGAGCTAGTCATGTCCCATTCCTCGTCCTCATTGATCTCACTGAAGGTATGTTCTTCCCCCCAGCCATGTACAACACCACTGGTACCAGATAGGTGACAACGAGCACCCTGGGATTGCCTGTTGTGGTTGGTCTTCCTCCTCAAAGCCACATTCCTCCTCTGACTCCTCATACTCACAATACTCTTCCAGCTATGCCGCAGGTCCAGCAAGCGATGCTGATAAGGCTGTTTCTGGCGGTGATGGTGACCACAACTCTTCCTCTTCCTCTTCAAGCTCATCTACGGCCTGATCCAGCACTCTTCACAGGGCACGCTCCAGGAAGAAAACAAATGGTATGATGTCGCTGATGGTGCCCTGGGTGCGACTGACCAGGTTTGTCACCTACTCAAAAGGACGCATAAGCCTACAGGCATTGCGCATGAGCGTCCAGTAACGTGGCAAAAAAATCCCCAGCTCCGCAGAGGCTGTCCTAGCACCCCGGTCATTCAAATACTCGTTAACAGCCTTTTCTTGTTGGAGCAGGCGGTCAAACATTTGGAGTGTTGAATTCCAACGTGTCGGGCTGTCTAAAATCAAGCGCCTCGCTGGCATGTTGTTTCGCAGCTGGATATCTGTAAAGTGCGCCATGGCCGTGTAGGAATGCCTGAAATGGGCACACACCTTCCTGGCCTGCTTCAGGGCGTCCTGTAAGCCTGGGTGCTTATGCACAAAGAGTTGTACAATCAGATTACACACAAGTGCCATGCACGGCACATGTGTCAACTTGCCCAAATTCAATGCGCCAACAAATTTCTTCCGTTGTCACAAACCACTTTGCCGATCTCCAGTTGGTGCGGAGTCAGCCACTGATCCACCTGTGCGTTCAGGGCGGACAGGACTGCTGGTCCGGTGTGACTCTCTGCTTTCAGGGAAGTCAACCCCAAGATGGCGTGACACTGCCGTATCCGGGATGTGGAATAGTACCTCTGGAGCTGGGGGGGGGGGTGCCGTTGATGTGGAGCAAGACATAGCAGCAGCAGAAGAGGACTCAGCCGAGGAGGTTATGGAAGAGGATGGAGTAGGAGGAGTAGAGGAGGTGGCAGCAGGCCTGCCTGCAAGTCGTGGCGGTGTCACCAACTCCTCTGCAGAGCCACGTATTCCATGCTTGGCAGCCGTCACCAGGTTTACCCAATGCGCAGTGTAGGTGATATACCTGCCCTGACCATGCTTTGCAGACCAGGTATCCGTGGTCAGATGGACCCTTGCCCCAGCACTGTGTGCCAGAGATGCCATTATTTCCTTTTGCACAATCGAGTACAGGTTGGGGATTGCCTTTTGTGCAAAGAAATTTCGGCCGGGTACCTTCCACTGTGGTGTCCCAATAGTTACACATTTTTTGAACGCCTCAGACTCCACCAGCTTGTATGGTAAGAGCTGGCGGGCTAAGAGTTCAGACAAGCCAGCTGTCAGTTGCCGGGCAAGGGTTGACTTTGTGACATTGTCTTCTTACGCTCAAACATGTCCTTGACAGACACCTGACTGTGGGCAGATGAGCAGGGACTGCTCAGGGCGAGACACGGAGTGGCAGATGGTTGAGAGGGGGCAAGCAAGGCAGCAGTGGTTGACGTGGCTGAAGATGCTGGACCAGGAGGAGAATGGCGGCTTTGACTTTGTGTGCTGCTTGTACTCATGTGTTGATCCCATAGGCATTTGTGATGTGACATCATGTGCCTTCGCAAAGAAGTTGTACCTAGGTGGGTATTGGACTTCCCATGACTCTTTTCTTTTCGCACAGGTTGCAAATGGCATCACTGTTGTCACAGGCAGACACACAAAAAAATTGCCACACTGCTGAGCTCTGCAATGACGGCATTCTGGTGGTGGCAAAAGCATGCGTTGACTGGCGTGCTGTCTGGCTGACCCCGGGTGCATGCTGTCTGACTGTACCACTAGCTACTTTCGACGACCTCCCGCTGCTTCCAACTCGTCTCCTCCTCCTCTCTGTCTCCCCATCTGAACTTTCCTCCTGTTTTTCTTCTCTTATAGCAGGCACCCACGTGACATCCACGGACGCATCGTCATCATCAACCGCTTCACTTGTATCTGACAACTCAACAAAGGAAGCAGCACCGGGTACAACATCATCATCATCATCAGACCATACGTCCATGTGTGTAATGTTGCCTGACTGGAACATATCCCTGCTATCTACATCCTCTGGCACTAATGTTTGTGCATCACTCATTTCTTCCAATGGATGTGTAAATAACTCTGCTGACGGATCAAGTGAAGCGGCTGTGGTGCTAGTGTTGGTGGTGGCGGCAGGCAGGCGAGTGGTAACTGGAGAGGTGCCCGAAGCTTAGCTGGAGGAGGATGGTGCGTCTAGGTTCCGAGCGGAAGCTGTAGAAGATTGGGTGTCCTGTGTTAGCCAGTCAACCATGTCCTCAAAACTGTTCAAGTTCAGGGTACGTTGCCTCTGAAAACTAGGGCCAAAGGGAATCACAGCACGAGGACCACGACGGCCCCTGCGGGGTGGCCTGCCTCTGCCTGTCATTTTTTTTACGATTAGTTGTACTATGCGTGCAAGCTACTGTGACACCAGATATGAGTGTCACTGCGCACTGGCAAAAGTTGGCAGACTAGAAGCAATAGGCCTCACACACACGCCTTTAGGCAGGCAACTGATATTCAATCGATTACAGTAAAAAAAGGGTTGTTTTATTTCACTGCACACTACGGTGGCACTAGATATGAGTGTCTCTGCGCACTGGCAAAAGTTGGCAGACTAGATGCAATAGGCCTCACACACAAGCCTGTAGGCAGGCTACTGATATTCAATCGATTACAGTAAAAAAAGGGTTGTTTTATTTCACTGCACACTACGGTTACACTAGATATGAGTGTCACTGTGCACTGGCAAAAGTTGGCAGACTAGATGCAATAGGCCTCACACACACGCCTGTAGGCAGGCTACTGATATTCAATCGATTACAGTAAAAAAAGGGTTGTTTTATTTCACTGCACACTACGGTTGCACTAAATATGAGTGTCACTGCGCACTGGCAAAAGTTGGCAGACTAGATGCAATAGGCCTCACACACACGCCTTTAGGCAGGCTACTGATATTCAATCGATTACAGTAAAAAAAGGGTGGTTTGATTTCACTGCACACTACGGTTGCACTAGATATGAGTGTCACTGTGCACTGGCAAAAGTTGGCAGACTAGATGCAATAGGCCTGACACATACGCTATTGCATCTAGTCTGCCAACTTTTGCCAGTGTGAAGCGGGTGTAACCCTTACACTACCTGATCGATACAACATCATACCTGATGTTTTAAAGCATGTTATTCCAAACAATTTAGGATTGTTAGGTGATTTATGCCCTTTATGGCTTAAAACCAGACTCTGCATCAACTATGTAATTTTCCGTGGGAGTTTTGCCATGGATCCCCCTCCCGCATGCCACAGTCCAGGTGTTAGTCCCCTTGAAACAACTTTCCTATCACTATTGTGGCCAGAAAGAGTCCCTGTGGGTTTTGAAATTCGCCTGCCCATTGAAGTCTATGGCGGTTCGCCGATGTTCGCCTGTTCGCGAACATTTGATGAAGTTCACGTCCGCTGTTCGCGAACACAGAATTTGATGTTCGCTACATCACTATATATAGATTATTGATCCAGGGACGAATCCGATTGCCAGTTAATGGAGTCAGGAAGGAATTATTTTTTGACAACACTTTCAACAAATTTCCAAAGTCGAAAATTAATTTTTGGCCAGTTGCCTTCCTCTGGATTTATTATTCAAGATTACTATAGTTTAAAATAAATTCAGGTTAAATGTTATTATCTTATGTTAATGTTTGCATTGTTATCATTGTATGTTAAAAGGTTTGAAAAGTTCATTTATTGAATCATACTAAAGATTTATGTCATTTGCAGCAGAAACATTTGTTAACAAAATGCAATGTATAATTAAATAGAAAGGATCCATCCAAGGAGTAGTCCGATCGCCATTTAATGGGTTAAGGAAGGAATTCATTTTTTTCCCCTTTTGAGACAATTGGCTAAGTTGCAATGGGGTTTTTTACGGTTTGCCTTCCTCTGGATTCAATACCTATGTGCTTTACCAGGAGTTTAAATAGAAGTTGTATGTTAATAAGCATTCTGTCATGGTTGAAGACACTCATTTAGAGAAAATTCAACGATTTCATGTTAGTATTGTTAAAAAAAACATTAACCACTGTTTACAATATAAGTTGCATATTATAGACCTTTATGTAATCGTTCACAATACCTTTCAGAGAAATTTTATGGATTGTTATATTATTATTCGATACATGACAATTAAAAAGTTTGATATGGTTTAACAGTACATTGTTAAAAAAATATATATTTAATATACATTTTTGTACTTCTTTGTAGATAAGAAAAATATTCAGAGTGTTAAAGAATCACATTGTGTCACAAACAGCATTTCCAGCTTCAAAATTTTGTTGACCGTCATTTTTTGACGGGCTAGTCGCTAGTATTTGTTATATACCAAAACTAATTTGTTTAAAATGTAACTTTATTATAACTTCTTTATAAACAATTTTCCTTTAAAATGTGGATGTTTAAAAATGAGTTTTAACTCAATTGTGATGACGTCTCAACTTTCCCAATTCTTAGTTAGGAATAATTTCTCTATCTTTCATATATTAGCAATGGTCTTTGTTTTTAGGCAGGGTTCTGTAGTAGTTATTTGAGGTATAAAAATGCTTTTGTGCTTTAAAGGTGCTAAATAACTTATTTGTGCAGTTGTTGCAAACTAAAGTGCTTGTGCTTGTATTAAATTGATAACATCTCTTTATACTGAAACTTAAACGTCTCAGAGTTTGTGTAAGCACTCTGTGTCTTATCCCTGAATTTTTCTAAGTGATTCTTTAATTTGTACTTCTCTTTTTGCATGTCAGTGTGATTTTTTTTAAAAGTGCTTGAGTGCTTAACGGGAGTGATGTGAATAAGACTCCCTTAAAGTGCTTTTATAGTTGTAACACAGTTATTTTAATTATACTTCTTTGGATAAATTGCACATATGCCCTATGTATTGTGAATTGCTCCATGGTAGTGGCACTATTAATTCCACTGCTCTTGCTCAGATATTGCCATAACATTTATATTTATAAATGCAGTCTTATTGGGGAGTTTCTCTTAATTCTGACAATCCATTATACTTATATTGATCATTCGTTACCTCTGCCTGCTTTTAGCTCTTTGCTGCGTTTGTTAGACCATGCTTCTCTGTATTAGCTTGTTTGGCTACTTCCTGGTTGTGACATCATCAATATGTAGCCAAACCAAGAACCGCCACTGCTTGTGTCGCTGCCTCACGGGCGGGGGGGGGGGGGCCTCCCCCTGCCCCCCCACCCCCCACCCCCAGCACCTGTGAGATGGCAGTCACCCACAGGGGATTGGGGCTCTGATGCTAGGAGGAGGAGGATGTAGGGGCTGTGCATATTTTTGTGCCTTCTCAACACAGTGACAGTTTATTGGTCCCAATCTTAAACTAATCTAGCCTGGCTTCAGAGTCTTGAATCTTGGCCTATGCGATGAGGATACGTACGCAGATCGCTACCTCCCATTATATGATCCCCTTCTCTGTGGACACATAGGGTTCTGTTGAACATGCCACCAATTTAGGATCACTGAGAAATGCTGTTGAGAAGAGATGCTGCCTATATTTGTTAAGGCCTTATTTTCTGATATTTTTTTGTTTTTGTTTAATTAGGAACAATTCAGGTCCATGAAGGCATTTTCTGCATTTGCATGCATTTTGAAGGAAATGTATGAGGTTTAAGGTTTCCCAGTGCCTCTTAGGTAGACATTCCTTCAATGACAGCCCCCCCCCCCCCCCCTTAACATGTAGCTCCCCCAATATTTCCCTGCAAGTGAAGGCGACGCATGGGGGCCAGATCGCCAGGGTAGTTAAAGCCATCATATATCCAGAAATCTAAGACATGGTTGTTGTTAGATTATATGTAGACTAATACTGCTATGGCGGTGGACTTGCAAAGTCTCACAATGGCTTGTTAATGAAATCCAGCATTAATATATGCACTAGGGAAGCATGTGATACTGCCCTTAATATCCGTCCTAGAACAGATCCTTGGGGTCTGATGTAAGTAACATTGAATCTGGCTGCTGACCTTTGTATCCTCCTCGGAATTAATGGGTAATTTCCCCTATTGTTAATATCATCAGTATCCTTTAACATGTGCTAACAGCTGTATAGATGATGGATATGATGTCAATGTTGATTAATAATTTCATATGAAGAAGATGATAGTACACCTTGACCACTAACACTGGTCACAGCAAAGCCTATTTTGGGAGATGACACATATAATGGTCATGGCCAGTGAGTTTTCCTGAGAACTTGCTAATGGTTAGTAATGCTTGCAGTTGGTATATTGTTACAGTTGCAGTATTTAGCACTGTACTGTACATGCATGTTTTCAAATTTTTGTCCTCCTCCGCCTTTTTCTTTTTTACCTTTTTTTCAGATGTTTGTTTTATCACCACACTGTATGTGTGAAACTGGATTCAGTCCAGAGGTTTAATCGTCTGTTTCACTGAGCAGATCTAGACAAGTTGTAAGTGGTATGCACATTAATGGTTTCTTCAATTAAATGGAGTGATTCCTGATGATCCTTTTATTCATCAGATTCCAGTTGCAGTGGTATAGTGACCACATGTGATCCTGGTAGGTGCTATGCATCATGGTTATTCTAGACTATGACATTACCCCCTTTAGGTATCCCCTTTTTCCCCAAGAGCCTCTTGCCTTCCCAGGATCCACCCACACCACATCCATGATATTAACGTACAGTCTTGTCCATTTCTGATTGTGCTCTGTGTCTGAAATAAAGCTTTGTTATACCGTACTCACCGTGTCAGTGTGTTTCAATAGTTGGGATTTTGGGACATCCACCACATTTGTGTCACATTACTATATCAGTAAACTAATGAGCCCTGGTTACTATGCAGTAGATGAATGCATATAATAATAATCATAATAACAATAATAATAATATTAGTAACATGATAATATATCATATAATACTATATATATATATATCACATATTATAATTGTCTAACTACAATTCGTCGTCACGCTGCATTGCGTAGTGCGTACGACTTAGCGATGGGCGCCGCTGGAGCTCATCGCCCGGTGAGCCTCGCGCAGCGAGGCGCGCTGTTAAACCGTACCACTTTGCCGATCGAACGACTTTGCCATCGCCCGGCGAGCCTCGCGCAGCGAGGTGAGCCGTTAAATCGTAGCACTTTGGCAATGAGTGCCGCAGGCGCGCATTGCAGGCGAGCCTCGCGTAGCGAGGCGAGCCGTTAAACCGTAGCACTTAGAAAAAAAATACGGGGTGAAAAAAATTACGAGATAAGCTGCGGAACAAAAACAGTAAAAAAAACACTAAATACACACTAAAAAATAAAACAAAGGTCACTTACAGCATGGGGAACCAGGCAGGACGTCTGGAAGTGAGTTGGAACTGCAATTTACATCGATTTAGCAAAGATCGAAAATCGGCTAAGCGAGAAAAAAATGGCCGCCGAAAAAAATGAAAACGAGGCTATACTACTACGAACTGCGTAAAACACAGCCACAGACGTATGTGTTCGAAAAACAACGAGATAAAGGATGCGGATTAACCCCACAATGAGTAAAAAGACAGTAGCGAGTACATTTTACGAAACGATATTACCGATTTACGCATTAACACAGATTTCCCGCCTTTGTCTCGCGCCACATAGGATTTCCCGTCGAAAACAACACATTTGGCTCGCGCAACTGCGGATTTCCTGCCTAAAACAATGCATTTGTCTCGCGCACAAAGACTATATATAGGGCACACTTCACACATAACTGACACTTTCTACTCAGGTGATGACAGTCTGACTGGATGTTTTCTGATGCCGGGAAATCTCAAGAGATTGTTAGCTCTTCAGTATACTGCTTCAGCATTATTACATTGAAAAAGGTAAATATCATTTATAATTATTAATATAATTATTAATTAAATATAATTTATAATTATTAATTAATAAATTGGTACTTAATAAATAATAAATAAGAAATTGAATTAATAGAAAAATAATATTGTGCTTACCTGTGTGAAACAATTGTTAATAACATTCATAATGTAAATTAATTAATTCATTTATCAGTAATATCAAAATTAGTTAACGTTTAAGAATGTGAATACAAAAGCAACACATTGATTCATTAATTATTAATGTACATTAATTTAAGAATTATTTTGTTATATGTCGTGATTACCTGTGTGAAACAATTGTTAATAACATTCATAATGTACATTAATTAATTAATTAATTATTAATATCAAAATTAATTAACGATTAAAAATGTCAATAAAAAAAAAAGATTTATGAATTAATTATTAATGTACATTAATTTAACAATTAAATTGTTATATGTCTTGATTAATTGTGTGAAACAATTGTTAATAACATTCATAATGTACATTAACTAATTAGTAACACATTGATTCATTAATTATTAATGTACATTAATTTAATAATTATTTTGTGATACATCGTGATTACATGTGGGAGAGAATTGTAAATAACATTCATAATGTATCATTACTAATCATTAATATTAAAAAAGGTTAACGTTTAAGAATGTGCATAAAAAAAGGAACACGTTGATTAATTAATTATTAATGTATGTACATTATTTAAATAATGAAGTTCTTATATATTTTGTATAAAATAAACCAGAAAAACAATTTAAAGCCTATATACTTATGCTTACATGTTGATGTTAGATTTAGTCACACATTACTTTAATATTAATGAACATTAATTGATTCTTAGTTCATTAGTAATGTACATTATTTTAAGAATTCAGTTGTAACATACTCATTTTAAAATACCACTCAAAAAATAAATAAAGGGAACATGCTTATGTGTTGACGTTGTATTTAGTCAGACATTAATTTAAGATTAATACAGATTCATTGATTCTTATTTAAAGACTAACAGTAATATTGTAGTGTATGTTTATAATCTATGCTTTCATATGTGTGTTAATGCAGATTGATTGATATATTTATTTCATGTTTTTAATATATGCAAAAATAGGTATGTTAAGCCTCATTGATTAATACAGATGAAGTAACATATTATACATTAATTTTACTATTTTGTATAATTGCAGTGAACTCTACCTGAATGACCAGAGATAGTGACGTTTGCACACATTGAACATCATAAGGATAATTTGGACATGTACAGAATTTTAATTATATTACTACAGCAAAATATAAAAAAATATGAGGTTTTTAATGTCGCCAAATATATGTCTGTTGATGTTCATTTAATGATATTGATGAAGCAAAAGTTTAAAAATATTATCTATTTGATTTTACAGTTTATTCGGATCTTCAAGGGAATAAACAGACAGCGTGACTTTTGCAGCCTTTGAACAACATCAACATCATCCTCACAGGTATAAATTTAATTTTGTAGTGATGCATAGAAAAAGGCTATGTATTATATATTTGGTGAAAATTGAAATTTATTGAAAATGGATAGTACTTATTGAGTCATTAATTTATGATATTTAGTCAAAACTTTAAAAAAGTTGAAAAGACAATACTAATTAATAATAATATTTAAAGAAAATAAGAAGCTTCCAACACTTGCAAAAAAAAAAAAATGATGGTATGCTGTGAATTCAATCAAGAAGGAATGTCATTGAAGGATTAATAATATAAAGATAGATATGTGCAGCTATTTCCGATTTTATATATGTCAATAAAATATTTTTAAAAATGGTTTCATTTCTTTCAAACTAAAGTGCAACAATTGAAAATGTTTTATTAGTTTATTCATCTACTTTAATCGAAAAGTACAAAAAGGAAAAAAAATGTATACAAAACAAAGAACAAACAATAATTACATCTCTATTTAAAATTACAGATTAAAATGGAGGAGAATGGAGAAGACAAAATTGAACGCAAAAGAAGATTGGCAAGTTAAAGTAAGCAAAGGTGGAGAGATGCTCAGAAACCGGAAACTTCCCAACGCTTGCGAGAAGAAGATCGACAGAGACTTTTAAATAAAAGAAAGATGAGTAAGAAAGCCGCAAGTGAGTGTGTTGGGGCTTCCAAGAAATGTAAAAGTAAAAAAAAACATCTCTGTGAACCATTGTCCAATGATTCTAATTTGCAGAATGATTTAAATGTAGACAAACAAGAAAAAAATGTACATATAGAATGTGGGTCTGATATTTATGTTGAAGAAATGCATGATAATGTGTTTACTACTGCAGTACAAGTAGATACTCATTATTGTGGGTTACTTAATGTGGTTTGTCAGTTTTGTGGGGCCTATCATTTTATAAAGGAAAGACCTACTGACGGAAATTTCATTAGTTGCTGTCAGAAAGGAAAGGTGAAACTTCCACTAAGACACCCATTTCCATATTATTTAGAATGCATTATGAGTGATCCAACATTTCAAAATTATAATAATTTCAAACAAAACATAAGGTCTTATAACAGTGCAATTTCATTTGCTTAAATTTGGTGCAACATTAGCAGAAAATGTACCAGGACATGGTCCTTATTGTTTCAGAGTTCAAGGTCAAATATACCACCGAACTTCACATTTACACCCACAAGAAGGACAGCAAAGGAAATTTGCACAGTTATATGTCTTAGATACGATGGAAGCTGTGGAACAAAAAATGACACTTCCAGAAAATAGACAGTGTTTGCGCATAGTCTTTGAACAGCTGGAAAAAATTATGCAAAAAAACCCATATAGTCAAGCAAACAAACAATTAGCACAGCTTGAAAAAGAACAACAGGAACATGCTGAAAGTCATCAATTGTCTACACCAAGAGTCAATATGGTGTTAAAAAGAGATCGCAACACTGATCAAAGAAGATATAATTTACCTACTGTAAATGAGGTTGCCATGGTGTTTAAAAATGAAGATGGTGAACCACCTTTTCAGTGGGATATTAGAATATATCCACGCAATGAAGAACAACCATTTATCAACATCAATATATTAAGCTGTAATTTAGATCCAATGACATATCCCATTTTCTTTCCAAATGGGGAACCAGGATGGGAACCAAAATTACAATTGGAAAGTTATCCCAATACTAAACCTGTATTAGATCTAATATTTCCATGCTGGAATATAAAGTGGCACAAACTGCTATCCGTGATAGTTTTAATCCAATTTTACATGGAGGAAAACTCACTCAACAATGGATTATTGATTCATATTTACAAGTTGAAGCCAATAATCTAAATTTCATTAAATATCAACAAAATAAATTACGAGTAGAACAGTATTGTGGATTAATGGATTATGTGGCAGATTTAGCTTCCAACAGAGACATTCCAGCTGGAAGAGCAATTATTTTGCCATCCTCTTTCCAAGGTATAATGATGCCATGGCTATTGTTACAAAATTTGGAAAACCAGATTTATTTATTACATTCACGTGTAAACCACAATGGCCAGAGATCAAGGAAAATTTGAATCTGGGACAAACTACTTCTGACCGACCAGATTTAGTGGCAAGAGTATTTAAAATCAAACTCAATTCATTAATACATGATATCACGAAAGCACAATTTTTTGGACAATGTGTGGCTTTTGTTTACACCATTGAATTTCAAAAAAGAGGATTGCCACATGTTCACATACTTTTAATACTGCAGGAAAAAGACAAGTTGAACACTGCCGAGAGAGAGTGGATTCAGTAATTTCTGCACAATTGCCAGACCAAGAAAAATATACAAAACTTTGGGAGATTGTTACACATAGAATGATTCATGGCCCATGTGGAGAGATGAATCCGAATTCACCATGTATGGAAAATAAAAAATGTACTAAAGAATTTCCAAAACAATTTCAAATGCAAACTTATGCAAATTGTGATGGACATCCTTTGTATAAAAGAACACAAGGACAAACAGCTGTTATCCGTGGACAAAAGGTTGATAATAGATTTGTCATTCCATACAATCCACATTTGCTCATCAAGTACAATGCACACATCAATGTGGAAGCTTGCACTTCGATTAAATCAATTAAGTATGTGTATAAATATATATACAAAGGATATGATGCAGCTACTGTTGTTGTACAAGGTGCTGGAAATGAAAACGAAAATCCAATTTTACATGATGAACTATCAAATTATTTAGATGCTCGGTATGTGAGTGCTCCTGAAGCAATGTGGCGCCTTTTGAAATTTGAGATGCATGATCGGTCACATGCTATCTATTGTTTAGCTGTACATTTGCCTCAAAGTCAGATGGTTTGCTTTATTCAAGGAAATGAAAGAACTGCATTATATTAAAGTGAAGACAGAGATACCACACTTACTGCGTGGTTTAAATTAAACTGTCAGGATATGCAGGCCAGACAATTTTTATACATAGAGATACCATATCACTATGTATTTGTAAATGGTCTATGGCGACAACGAAGAAGAGATACACATAAAATCATACCACGCATTTATACCGTCAGTCCAAGGGACAAAGGGACATTGAACGTTTCACCTTAAGATTACTTCTGCTACATGTTCCCGGTGCACAGAGTTTTGAGCATTTACGTACAGTGAATGACAAAGTTTATGAGACATTCCTATTAGCTGCAAGACATCAACATTTCATAGCTGATGATACAGAATGGGAGAGGTGTCTGGAAGAAGCAGCACTATGTCAAATGCCTAAGCAAATGAGACAACAATTTGCATTCATTTGTATATTTTGCAATGTACCTGATGCCTTCACTTTGTGGGAAACATTTAAATTAAACATGTCAGAAGATTTCTTAAAACGTTACAGAGAACCAATAGCTCTGTTAAAAACATTGATGGAAATCCAAGAAATATTGTTGGCTCATGGATTAAATTGTGCAAGTTTTAATTTACCAGATCCAGGACTTATAGATGACATCAATTTTGATGATTATGACACTGAGCTTCAAAAACAAAAAACCCAAGAAAAACTGGCAACTTTAAATAATTTACAGTTTAGAAGCATTTCATGCCATCACAAATGCTACAGATGATGAAATGGTCAAAGACCAGTATTTCTATCTAGACGGACCAGGTGGATCAGGAAAAACTTATCTGTACAATTGTTTGATGAGTTATATTCGATCACAGGGTCAGATAGCTATGCCATTTCAACAACTGAAATTGCTGCACTTTTGTTAGATGGTGGTAGAACTGTGTATAGTGGATTTAAGCTGCCAGTTCCCATTTTGGAAACATCAGTGTCAGATATTCGACTCAATTCCATACAAGCAAAAAAATTCAAACTAACTAAACTAATTATCATAGACGAGGCAACAATGATGTCATGTCATGCAATGTATTGACAGATTCTTAAAAGAAGTGATGGATAATAAGTTGCCTTTTGGTGGAAAGGTGATGCTGTTAGGAGGCGATTTTAGGCAAACATTACCTGTTGTGCCACACGGAAATAGAACAGAGATCATTGAAACATGTATCAAGACCAGTAAACTGTGGCAAATATTTACACATCTCAAATTAGAATTAAATATGAGATCTGAAGGCCAAAATGAATTCAATGACTGGCTCATTAAAATCGGAGATGGAAAACATCCAGAAATACAGCATTTACCAAATGATACCATTGAAATTCCATCAGAAATGGTTTGCAATGAATCACTGATATCAGCCATATTTCTAAACACTCTTAATAATGAGGATTACACAGACATTGCAAACAAAGTAATATTAACATCCAAAAATATCGATGCCTTGAATGTAAATAACAAAATTTTAAAATACATCAAAGCACCACAAAATAATTATTACAGTGCAGATTCTATTCTGTCAGATGATAAAGACAGTGAAACGAATTTTAGTATCGAATTTATTAATTCGTTAACACCATCTGGAATGCCCCCACATATTTTACAATTGAAAAAAGGCGCAATTGTTATGTTATTGCGAAATATGAATCCAAAAAAAGGACTTTGTAATGGGACCCGATTAATTGTGCATGAGTTAAAAGATCATTTTATACATGCAGAAATTATAACTGGTACCATAAAGGTGAAAGAGTTTTTATACCAAGAATTGATTTAGCTCCAAGTGAGAGTGGTTTGCCCTTTGTCCTTCAACTGAGACAATTTCAAGTTATCATGGCATTTGCTATGACCATCAATAAATCCCAAGGACAAACTTTTAAGTCAGTTGGGATTTTTTTAAAGGAACCAGTTTTTACACATGGACAACTCTATGTGGCTTTTTCAAGGTGCACTAATCCAAAAGAAATTAAAGTGCATGTTGAAGAAAACGAAACTCAAGGTCATTTATTGGACAATGGATGTGTTTACACCAAAAACATTGTCTACTATGAGGTTTTGGAAAGATAGAGGACAATGGTTTCATTTTAATGCCAACATTTTATGGGACTCAATATGATTGCACAAAAACAATATTTCACGTCAAACATCCAAAGAATGGACAAAAAAACATAGAGTGGTTTGACTTCCAGTACAAAATTAAAGTACTCTGGGACTCTTTAAATAGGGGACCACTATTTCAATTATGAAAATCTATGTGATATTTGCAGAATGGACAAACTGAAAAAAAACCTAAAAAAAAAACAACAAAAACAACAGTAAAATATCCTTAAACAGATTTGAATGGGTTCAAAGTTTTATATTTACATGATTGGCCCCACAAAACAATTAACTGACTTTTTCAGGTTTACAAGAGTTAAATGTTATTGTTTGATATTACAATTTCAGATGTTAAATATGTGTTTTTGGAATTTTTTAAAAAGTTTGTTAAATATATATGTGGTATAGTCAAATATGTATTGTTAGTATAAAGTTGAAGTATTTTAATAATAATTGGAAATGTATTATTTAAAGACAAAGTATTGATTCAGGGAGAAATCCGATCGCCAGTTAATGGGGTCAGGAAGGAATTAATTGTTTTCCCTCTTTGATACAATTGGACAAGTTTCAATAGAGGGTTTTTATTGTTTGCCTTCCTCTGGATTCAATGCTAATTTAGTTTAACAAGAGTTTAACAAATATGTTACAAATGATAAAAAGCATGTTATTGTTAAAACTATTTACTTACTCAAAGTTAATATAGTCTGCAGTTAGTGATAAATATGTATTGAAAAGTGTTAGTATTGTTAACAAAATGTTGAACGAATGTTTCATATACAAGTTGCATGTTACAAAGTTTAATGTTTGTGAAATATAAGTTGAAAGTTAAAAAAACAAAGTTAAAAAAATTAACGGGTTTTTATTTTTAGAAAAAAAAATGTAAGACCAATGTAGGTGACTCATTTTGTGTTGCAAACAAATTTCACAACATTACATTTTTATTGACCATCATTTTTTGACGGGCAAGTCGCTAGTATATATATATATATATACCATATATACTCGAGTATAAGCCGACCCGAGTATAAGCCGAGGCACCTATTTTACCACAAAATACTGGGTAAAATTAGTGACTCGAGTATAAGCCGAGGGTGGGAAATGTGCTGCCCCCTGTGTCCCCCCTCTCTCTCCCGTGTCTCTTCTCCCCTCTCCCTTCTCTGTGTCTCTTCCCCCCTCCCTTATCACCCTCCTCAACCCCCTCCTCATTCTCAAACCTCCCTCCACAACCCCACTCCTCATCCTCAACCTCCCTCCTCATCCTCAACCTCCCTCCTCATCCTCAACCCCCTCATCCTCAACCCCCCCATCCTCATCAACCCCCTCCATAACCTTAACCTCCCTCCTCATCCTCAACCTCCCTCCTCATCCTCAACCCCCTAATCCTCAACCCCCCCATCCTCAATTCCCTCCTCAACCTCAACCCCCCTCCATAACCTCAACCTCCCTCCTCATCCTCAATCTCCCTCCTCATCCTCAACCTCCCTCCTCATCCTCCCTCCTAAACCTCACTCCTCAACCCCCCCATCCTCATCCTCCCCCTCAACCCCCCATACTCATCCTCCCCCCTCAACCCCCCATCCTCATCCTCAACCCACCCATCCTCATCCTCCCCCTCAACCCCCATACTCATCCTCCCCCCTCAACCCCCCATCCTCCCCCCTCAACCCCCCATCCTCATCCTCAACCCACCCATCCTCTACCCCCTCCTCACCCCCCCTCAACCTCAACCCCCCCCCAACATCAACCCCCTCCTCAACCCCCAAATCCTCATCCCCCTCCTTACCCCCCTCAACCTCAACCCCCCTCCTCAACCTATTTAGAGGGGAGAAAGTGAGGAGGGGGTTGAGGAGGGGGTTGATGAGGAGGAGGGGGGTTGAGGATGATGAGGAAGTAGGGAAAGAGACACAGGGGGGGTAGAGAGACACAGGGGGGTTAAAGAGACACGGGGGGTTAGAGAGACACGGGGGGTTAGAGAGACACAGGGGGGTTAGAGAGACACAGGGGGTAGAGAGACACGGGGGGGGGGGGGTTAGAGAGACACTAGGGGGAGTGACTCGAGTATAAGCTGAGGGGGCCCCTTTTAGCCTTTAAAAAAGGGCTGAAAACCTCGGCTTATACTCGAGTATATACGGTATACAGTATATATATGAAATATATAATAATGAAGGTTTAATACACATGCAAAGTCCGCTTTGTGATAGTGTGGCGTATCAACAATACCCTGAAGACATGATAACAATATGACAGGTGATAATGTGAATTGATTGATAGCAAAACACTTAATGGGATGTCACCAGATAATAATGGGTATACATCTTGGCACATGGCAACCAGCAATGGAGTGGGACTTTGGCGGATGGGTGTAGCAGAGATTATCCCTGATGGAGGTGAGTTGGCTGTTGCTCCACGTGCCTTTGCACAGTCTCCATGTGTGTTTGTGGCCCTTCCTGATGGCTTAGAGTAGATTATTGTGGTGTATGTTCCACTAATCCCCTTCTGTATCACTGCCTTGTGGTGGTGAAGGGGCTTGTGGACTTCAATGAAGCTAAAAGCTATACCATGTAGGGTCACTCTAGGTGGGCAGGTCATAGCAGAAAGGTCAGACAAATCACAGTCCAATGGAGAAGGAATTGGCAACCCACTCCAGTATCTCTGGCATGCAAATCTTGTGGAACAGCACAGGCAGAGACATAGCTAAATGTGCTACAGTCCATAGGGTCATAGAGAGTTGGACATGACTGAAGGACTGAAAAACAAAAAATGAAATGTTTTCCTGGTACTTAATACAGGTTATGTGGCGGTGTAATTCAGCCACTATTTCTTTTCCCAATGTAGATATGATGAGCGAGATGTATATGCAATTATATTTATATTTCAGTGTCCACATTAGAGCCTCTGTGAGCGAGGCTTAATATGGCAGGCAGTTTCATGTTTTTATGTTGCAATTAAATCAAGTAGTGTGTCTTTCATTGCTTTATGCATGTTGCAGCAAGACTTTTCATATTGGCATATGCATGACCATTCCAACATATGATAAAATAAAAAATGTTTTAAATGCCTAATTTTTATTTTTTTCATTGCTTTCCCTAAATTTTAAAGTCCACTGGTGGGTTTATATTGTCTTTTACTGTGCGTCCTTGGGGAATTGTAGCTATTTAATAGCGATTTGCGATATTAACGTTTACGGGCTTGACAGATCAAAGACTTAGCTGGGATGAAGTTCAGATATTTTCCGCCTGTAACCCGCAATTAATTTGAGGCCAATTTAATAGCAGTAACTTTTGAGGGCTTCTTTACGGGCTCCAATTTCTAAAATCGTAGAGTATTTTAGTATAGTTGGTTTTAAAAAGCCTCTATTTTGGCCCATATGTCTAAAGAATTACTTATGGTCAAAGATAAGTTAAGTTGAATTATGTGACACATTAAAAACCCTAGTTTACAATAATTAGTAACATTAAGTTTATATTAATTGAATCATGGTTTACAGAAGATATAATTTTGTGAAACCTTGAAATCTACTCAGAGGTATGTAGCGTCTACACTGAACATAAAGTAACAGTTATATATTCTAAAGCTGTGGGTGCAAAACTGAATCATAAAACACTATTTACGACCAGATTCTTGGACCTAGCTACTGGCCATATGTTACATCAAATATTTAACATGGAATTCATGTATCTAGATTAAGTGTTACAAAAAATACCACCAAAAAACTGAAAACCTGCAGAGGTATTTGCATTGTAGGCTGCACACTCAAAAAGTTGTGATGGTAATGTTGATCTCAAGAATAAAGAGTCAAGAAAAAAAGGAAAATACATAATTAAACTTTATACAGTATGAACAACGCCACCTTTAAAAATAGTATGTGCATCAATATCCTCAAAAGTATAAATACATGACGCTATGGGAAAGGGGTGTTGGCCATGATATACGCTGGGGGGAGTGGGGTGGGTCCTGGGGCACCCTCACAAAAGGATCCTATAATTTCAGCATGTGGGAGACCTCCATCAAGGTGATGCATTGAGTCTATAGGACACAACAGAAATTATTTAAATGGAAAGTAGTAAAGGATTGTAGTTGCTTCAGAGGATGCCCAGATACAGGCTTGTTCATACACACTTGGTGGTCATGTAATGAAGTTCCGCAATTGTGGAAGGGGGTTGTGGTCATGGCCTCTACTCTGTTAGATATCCAAATAACAGCAAACATGTCTTCTGGGCTTCTCCTCCCAACAGTTACAATATATAATGTTGGCTACGAAAAGCCATATTGCTATGCAGTGGAAATCAAATGGTACTGAATATGCAAGTGGTTATAAATAAATTAAACTATATAGCTATCAATGAAAGGATGTCCCATCTTTTAACTGACACAATGACAGACTTTCTGGAGATATGGGGGCTGAAATCTTCTTATGGTATACATAGCATAGGAAACAGACAACTAGGATGAGCTTATGATGCATTGGATGGAGGGGGACCTGGGACTTGGTGGTATCTTTTTGACCCCCCCCCCCCCCACCCAGTTGTTATTTAAAATGTTAGACATTTCTACTAAAATGAAAAAGAAAAAAATCAAACTTGGGTATAGAAAACTGAAAGATAATGGTTCATAGTGGCAATGACGAGGCATAAGCTTTTCCATGTGGTGTGTTCATGTGGGTTGTGTTTTGCTTGTCTTCATCTTATGCTTCTGTTATAATAAAGCCAAATATGCTTATGGTAGTTACAGAAACAATGTGGATGCACTATACACTCTGTCATGATTTTACAGAATACTCAATACAAACCGAATGAGAAAAAAAAATAGTATGTACATAATAGAGAGATGCAAAAAATCATCTCACAATAGTAATAGCTTCAAAATACTATGATTCACAAAGGATTCCTCCTATCTGGAATGTGAAGAAAAACTGCTACCCCAAACCGGGCTTGGTCCCTATGATACTCTACAAGTCAATAGAATGTAGCAGCCATACATGGTATTAATAATTAGATGGTACAATAATGATACCCATAGTGAAGTGTAATAATGTAAGACCAACAAAGGTTACTACAAATGTTACCCATATAGAATACTATATATGATATCTAAAAAAATCTGGTAATTAAAGAAAACATATTCCCCAAATAAAAATGTAGCCAAGGTATATATGGCTAAATAAACAATATAGAGCCCAATTCAATTGAGCAATCTTAAGTTACTGGAGCCCGTAAGTGAGGCCATAAGTTAATTTGCTATTCAATTGGAGTCTTTTTGCGGGCTTCAAACGGTTTATGGGTTGTTAAACTTACAGCCTCCCGAAGCCTTTGATCTTTCCTGTCCACAAGAGTTACGATCGCTAATATCACAAATCGCTATTCAATTGCTACAATTCCCCAAGCCCACAAATGTTTTCACACCCGTAAACGACAAATGTAGGAGAAAATCCTACGAGTACTAGAGAGGACCCGCAAGAGGCTTTAACCCCTGTCCGTAGCACTGTAAATGCAAATAAAAAATCAATACTGCACTGTAAATGACGGGGAAAGTGAAGAGAGACATTACAATTAATTGCACAACAGTCTCAAGCTTGCAAATCAGCTATTCCTTTTTATTTATTTTTTCATGTGTCATAATGTCGATCTTGGGAATGAATGAGTTAATACATATCAGGCCACCCATATGGACTAGAACAGTATTGGCATTAATTTTTATTATTTTGCATTTTGCGTTTTTGCGAGTCCGATTGCAAATCGCACCCCCAAACGCTAATTAATTGACATGTAACCTCAATGTTTTACTGCCGTAATGATGCAATCTAATTTTCTATTGGCTGTTTCAAAATGGATGGTTACAGCCTTGCTTAATTGATCATGTTTCCGCTCTGAACCGCTAAGCACGAGTGCATGGTTTACTGCTTTGGCGTCAGCCCGTAACTTGCAGACTTGTTCAATTGAATAGCACTGGAGTTATAGCAGAGTTCAAGCCCACAGCAAGCCCACAGACATAAGGCCTATATACTGCGAGATGCTGGCTTTTAATTAAGTCGGGCTCATAGGGCCTCATTCTATTATCGGCCGCAGCCGCTGCGGGGCCGCAAGGACCGGCCGCAAGCTATTCGGCTATTCTATTCCCTTACGGCCGTAGGCTCCGGCAGGCTTGCGGCCGGTGCCTTGCTATCTCTTGCGGCCGCTCGCGCCGGAGGAAAGCCTTTGATCTAAAACGGCCGCAAGAGATTTGCAATTCAATTGCTCCGGGAAACCTCTCTGCAAGGCTAAAAACGAGCCGCAGTTACTTGCAGGAAAAAGGTCTCGCTAGCACCAATTAAGCACATAAAATAGCTCAAATAAAGCCATCCTGCACTTTGAGAAGACTATAAAGGGATTTTAGGTGTTAGAAAAAATAGCACATAATTATCCTGTACTCAAATCCGTAAAATATTTTATTTTTAATATCCGTAAAATATCCATGTAAAAAGTCCAGAGTGCTTGGAGTACCTCAGACACGCCCACGCCGCAGCCGGCAAATAAACAGTTAATTTGAACTCGGGTTTGGGCAGATGTGCAAGCTTGAGAGTGGGTTCCTTTTAATCCTCATGTCCCCCAATATGATCCCTAGCATTTACAGAGCTGTACAGTGCAGGCTTGAATTTATTTTTGAGTTTTTATATTTCACAGATTACGGCCGGTTCCAAGATATGCGGCCGGCCGTAAAAGGAGATCCTTGCGGGGCCGTATAATAGAATCGCGAGTTAACTGAACCCTCGCAAGGAATCGCAGCCTTACGGCCGATTTACGGCCGATAATAGAATGAGGCCCATAGTGTTTAAAATGAGCATACAGAGTCAATTCCTGGTAATAGAGAGTGGCAACATATAATTATACTAGTAAGACTAGACATCAAATTGCTATAACAATCTAGTTAATAAAACGAGGCAAACACAGTAAAACACTGCTTCAAGAAAAAAACAATAATAATTATTTAAGAAAAAACGTGCATGTAATGTGTCTGCAACTAGATAGTACTGACCATTGTAATATAACAAACTGCTGCACAAATAAAGGTCTCATGTTTGAACATCAATAACAAGTAGTAATATAGTAAGGAAATGGATTTGGATATAATCATTAGCAAATACCAAATAACAGCACAAATAATGAAGCACTGCAGCTTCATTCCAACAAGTATGTGAATATTGTGTAGTGGGCTATACCACTGAGCCTCATTACACGATAGTTATACCAGAAAAATGCATCTGCAGCTTGACAAAATAATGAATACCACTGATTTGGAAGACTGCTGTGCAAGTCTTATATGTCCCTACCAATAATTGGTGTGACAAGCTGCTATGTTTAAATCAGTAATAAAGCATTAATGCTGATTCTATGTTTCTGAGTGCCCCACAAAACTTCCTGCAGTCCTATTAAATTAGCTCAACGTGTAAAACCATAGCCCGTAACGTAGCCCTCAAGATCTACGTCTATTAAATTGGCTCCTTAAAGCAACCCGCTAACAATCTGCAGGTTACAGGCAGAAAAACACTACGGGACGTCGATATTTTAACTCCGCAGCCGCAAATCCTTTGATCTGTCAAGCCCGTAATTGTTTTTTTTTTTTTTTAAATCGCCATTAATTTGCTACGAATCCAGTGACGTAATGATGACAATCTCAGTTTCCATTGGCTTCATCTAAACCTGTAACTACCTAAAAAAACTTTGATATTTCACGTCCGCAAGAGTTACCATCGCTAAAATCTCAAATCGCTATTTAATTGCAAAAATCCCTCAAGACCACAAATGCAGTCAAGCCCGCAAATGGAAAATGTCCGCCCCAATCTTACGGGTTCCAAATAGGACCCACAAAGGATTTTCAGACTAGTTTGTAACACTGCAAATCACAATAAAAACACACCAATGCAAAATATGGCCAAAGCAATGGAAGGCATTACAATTACGTGCACAACAACTCCCAAATATAAAATAGTTAAAAAAAAATAATTCATATGTTGTAATGGTCATGCATATGCCAATATGAAAAGTCATTTTCCACAAGGTTTGCATGCCAAAGATACTGGAGTCAGTTGCCAGTTCCTTCTCTAGTGGACTGGGAATTGCCTGATCTCTCTGCTATGACCTGCCCACCTACAGTGGCCCTACATGGTATAGCTCACAGCTTCATTGAGGTACACAAGCCCATTCCCCATTACCAGTTAGAAATCCAGAAGGGAACCAGGGGAACATACACCACACTAATCTACTCTAACCCATCAAGAAAAGCCAAAAAGAAAAAAAAACATGGAGGCTGTGCAGAGGCACGTTGAGCAACAGCCAACTCCACCTCCATCAGGGATAATCTCCGCTACGCCCATCCTCGAAAGTCCCATGCCATTGATGGTGGCCATGTGCCAAGATGTATACCCATTATCATCTGGTGACATCTCATCAAGTGTTTTGCTATCAATCAATTCCAATTTAACATGTCATATTCTTATCAGGCCTTCAGGGGAATGTTGATACTCCACAGTATTATAATTTGGACTTTGCATGTGTATTAACCCTTTATTATGATATATAATATATGTTATTATATGATATCTTATAATATTTTACTATTATTATTATATTATGATATGTATTAATATATTGCATAGTAACTATATAGTTTACATACATAGGAATGTGACATGTGGATGTCCCAAAACCCCAAACATTTGAAACACACTGACACAGTGAGAACGGTATAACAAAGCTTTATTTCATACACAGAGCACAATCAGAAATGGACAAGACTGTGCATTAATATCATGGGTGTGGTGTGGGCGAATCCCAGGAAGGCAAGTGGCTTAGTTTTGGGAAAAAGAGGATACCTAAAGGGGGTAATGTTATAGTCTAAAATAAACATGATGCATAGCACCTACCAGGGTCACATGTGGTCACTACACCACTGCAACCTGAATCTGATGAAATAAGGATCATCAGAAATCACTCCATTTAATTGAAGAAACCATTAATGTGCATAGCACTTACAATGAAACTGATGCTTAAACCTCTGGACTGTGTAATCCAGTCCAGTTTCACACATACAGTGTGTTTCCAAAACAAAAATCTGATCAAAAGTGATCATCAGAAAAAAAAAAGGTGGAGGAGGATAAAAAAAAACATGAATGTACAGTACAGTGATTAAATATTGTAACTGTAATAATAAACCAACTCACCTGATTACCATCTGCAAGCATTACTAACCATTAGCAAGTTCTCAGGAGAACTCATTGGCCATGACCACTAATAATGATGTGTCATCTCCAAATATATGCTTAGCTTTGACCCGCGTTAGTAGTCATGGTGTACTATCACCTTCTCCATATGAAATTGTTAATCAACATTGATATCACATCCATCAGCTATACAGCTGTTAGTATATATTAATGGATACTCATGATATCAGCAATAGGGGAAAAATACCCATTAATACAGAGAGGACACAAAGGTCAGCAGCCAGATTCACTGTTACTTCCATCAGACCCACAGATCTCAGGCTTATATTGAGGTCAGGATCACATGCTTCACTAGTACATATATAAATGCTGATTGTTATTAACATGCCATTGCAAAACTTTGCAAGTCCACTGCCATAGGGTTATTAGTCTACATTTATGCTAAAAACAATCATGTCTTAGATATCTGGATATATGATAGCTTTAAGATTGTGGGAGCTGCATGTTAAGGTGGGGATCTCATTGAAGGAATGTGTACCTGAGAGGCACTGTGAAAACCTTAAACTTCATACATTTCCTTCACAATCCTTGCAGCTGCAGAAGATGCCTTCATGGACCTGAATTGTATCTAAAACAAAAACATAACACCTGCAAAATAAGACCTTTAAAAATCTAGGGACTTCAGCATCTCTTCTCAACAGCATTCCTCAGTGACCATAAATTGGTGAAATCTTAAACAGAACCAGTCCACAGAGAAGAGGATCATCTGACCATGTCACGGGAGGTAGCCATCTGTGTACAATATATCACTAACACATAGGCCACGATCAAAGACTCTGTAGCCAGGCTAGATTAGGTTAACATTTGGACCAATAGATTGTCACTGAGGAGTGCTGTTGAGAAGGCACAAAATATATGTGCAGCCCCTCCTTCGCTTAGCATCAGAGCCCCAATCCCTGTGGGCGGCCACAGTCTTCTTGGTGGTGGTAGAGGGTGGCAGGGGGAGACATCCCCCCCAGGAGGCAGCTGCAAGAGCAGTGGTGGTGGTGCTTGTGGTCTGGGTGGAGGCATGCAGGGAGGAGAGAAGTGCCAGGCTGCGTGTGTGCAGGCAAGGCCTTCGTGGTGGAGGAGGCGAACTGTGAACCAGTGCGCTGCGCAAGGTGTCTGTAGTTAGGTGTTGGAATGCGCTCTGGTCCGCCCCCATCCTGAGCAGCCCAGCAAGGTATGATTCGGTCAGAAGATGGTGCCTTCTCTCCTCCCTATGGCGCCAGGCCAGGCTGCGCATGACCTCCACATGATTGGTGAAGATGCTGGACTGGATCCACTGAAGACAATCCATCTGCATGATGGCCATCATCTCTGCCTGCGCAGCGCGGCTTGGGGGTGGGGATGGAGGTCCATGGGGTATTGATGGGTGAGGTGGCCCAGTGAGGATGGTCTGGGGCACAGCTGGAGCCTTGCTCCATGGGGGGGGGGGGTGTTGTTGCTGGGCCTGGAGGTGGTGGCCAGTCTGCGCCTGGAGGGCCCTGGTGAGATGTTTAGTCTCTGGAGGATGAGGACAGTTGAGCCAAATGCCGCCGGTGCGGCCAATGGTCCTGCTGGTGTCCCCACAGCCCAGATGACATCCTCCTCCTCCGAACCAGGGCCCTCAGCTCTGCTTCATCCCACCTCCTTTTGTGCCGTTTCCTTCTAGGCAGGGTCTCGCTGGCTGACTCCCTGCTCCAATGGAGCCGACACCCCTGCCTCGGGCTCAGCTCTGGACCCAGACCTTCTTGATGCTGAAAGAGAGAAAAGAAAGGTACATGTTTTTAGTATGAGCAATAATACATTGTTTTGTGTTCATTCCTAACTATCTGACATCTAGGGTTGAACCTGGATTATTCAATTAGTTGCAATTATGATTAGCTGTCGTTTGCTAGATTTGATCTATTCTTTGGTTCTTGACATTGATTGTTCTTGGCTCCTAACGCTATCTTGATTCCGGGTTTCAGTCTTTTCAGTCTTTATGAGACTGATGGGGTTAATTAGAGGCTCATGAGGGTCTATGTAGACCCCCATGAGTGATGGGGTTAATTTTAGGTGCAGGGGGAGTACTTATAGTACCCCCGTGGCAGGGGTTAATTTTAGTTAGCGCAGGTCCTTTAAGTACCTTTAAGGCTATCTCAGGACCCACGGCGCAAAATTTTAAATGTAAATGCAGCAGGGGTCTCGATCAGGACCCCCAGCATAGGGAAGTTAACTTTAGGTGCGGGGGGGGGTACGGCACGGGGTCCAGTGTTTAACTGCCGCGGGGGTCCAGATCAGGACCCCCGCAGCAAGGGCTAATGTCGGGAGCCTGCAGGTTTGTCTGATAGTACCAATTTCAAATCCTGTTATGAATATTTTAGACAATTACACTGTTTTTTAAATATACATTATACTGGTACAGTTGTATTACCTTTTATTGGTCTATTACCTTTTATTACGCTTCACTATGTCTATCTTTAATGAAAAAAATTACTATTGATTATTGAGTATCCTATCAATCAATCTAGTTTGGGGTAGCAGTTTTTTCTGCACATTCCAGATAGGAGGAATTGTCACGGACCCCTTTCCAGGGCCTGGATCCTGATGGTTTGAGCTACCATAGAGGAAATACCGCCCCATTGGAAAATGGTTTGAGATTCAGAGGCCCTTAAGTAAGCTCGTAGGCAAATTTGCAATTCACTTGGTGTCTTTTTGCTGGCTTTGATTGGTTTACAAGTTACGAGCTTGAATAGATAGCTTATGTCAAACTCACTGCCTCCAGAAGCCTTTGATCTGTCACTTTCACAGGGCTAACGTCACAAATCTCTATTCAATTGCTCAATTTCCCGAAGCTCAAAAACATATCCACACTCGGAAACCGCAAATGGAGGAGAAAATCCTATATGTGCTCGAGAGGACCCGCAAAGGGCTTAAACACCAATTCATAGCACTGTAAATGCAAATAAGAAAGTAATCCTGCACTGCAAATTATGGGGAAAGCGATGAAAGACATTAGAATTAATTGCACAACACTCTCAAGCCTGCAAATCGTCAGGAAATTAAATGTATATTTATGTGTCATTTCGGGGGTTAAATCGATCTCGGGTATCAATGAGTTATTACATATCAGGCCACCGATATGGACTAGAACAGTATTGCCATTCATTTTCATAATTCTTTATTTTCAAAGTTGTGTGAGTCTGATCACATATTGGACCCCTGAACCTGATTGATTGAACCTCCATTTTTTACTGCCGTAATTATGACAGTCTCATTTTCTATTTGCCCATTCGAAATGGGCGGTTAAGGGCTTGGTGAATTGATATTGTTCCCACCCACAACTGCTTGTGACCTAGAGCAATTGATTAGCCTCGAAAACGGAGACCAACGGAAGCCCACAACTCACTCACAGACATGCGGCTGTCTGCGATCGAGTTACGGGCTTGGAATTGAATGAAGTCCTTAGTTTTTATAGTTTGCATTGTTCATACTGAATAAAGTTTAATTATACATATATGTTCCTGTTTTATTGTGGAAATACTGATATTCTCTCTTTTTTTTAAGTTATTAATGTTGATCTCATACAGTTTTGCTTTACAAACTATTGCTACGAGGACTAAAGAAGTAACTTGTTACAAACTTTACAGACAGTGAATAAGGATAGTAAAAGTTTCTTAGACAATGGAGTTAAATGTTACAAGTTAAGTTATAAGATGGTAAAACTAAGTAAGTATCACCTTTTACACTGTTTCTTTTAATATATGTACCAGATTTCTTGATCACCTTTATGATCACTTCTTATGTTGTATTCACATTTATACAAGGTCTCTTCCATTGTTATCTTTATTTAAATGTTTCTGGTCATTTGCCAGACATGTCATAGGCATAGATTTGCTAGGGTATTGAGTCCAGATACTTACTTAGTTTTACCATCTTATAACTTGTACCATCGAGACCCTTTCTTATCCTTTATTATACTGTATGTCTTTCTTTATTTCTTTGACCCTCAACCATGTAGTTCCGTATTTGCCCAGTTGGTGGCGATTTTCACCTGTCCTACAACTTTAGATATGCTGCATAGCACTCCTTACCTTCATCTATAAGTAGCCCACTCCAACGGCCTATTTAGTTTTACCTTTGAGAAAGACGTCCTCACGTGGAAAGACGTCAGGCCCTAGCAACGAAGACACTTGCGTCATCACGCAATATGCGCGCATGGGCATTGCGAACCCGGGGGTCAAGTAGCTCCATGCCCGCGATTCCTCCGAGATCCCTGGTCTAGCATAATGCCCCTTGTAACCCTGCTTAAGCTCACAGCAAAGGAGCTTTCCTTTATGGCTGACTAACTGAACTTTCCAGACCTCCCCAATATATATATATTGGCAAAATCGTTGCAACTTCTTAGCTGGATGTGCCCCTAGTCAGAAGCCCCAGACTTGCACTGCATTAGCTTAGCAAGCTTAAGTGCCTCCTGATAGAGGGACTGAGACATCTTACCTTATTTCAAATGGTGAATAGAGCTTGTCTTTATCTATTACTAGTGACTTGCCCATCAAAAAATGACGGTCAATAAAATAAAGTGTTGAAATGCTGTTTGCCACACAATGTGAGTGTACTGTGTGCCTCAACTATATAGACCCCTCTAACACACTAATGAACACATGTAATAACACTATAAGTGCCATGAGGGTCATCCAGGACCCTCATGACCCAAAGTGCAAGCACTACACCATTTTAACCAGGTCACTATCCAGACCCTCATAAGCCTCTATTTAACCCCACCAGTCCCATAAGGGTATATTATGACCATTATGGGCCTGTTACAACCCAACATTAACCACATAAGTGCCATGACGGTAGTCAAGGACCATCATGACACTAAGTATAAACACTACACTGCACTATACCCCCCCAATAAAACATTAAATATCAACTAAACACCCTCTACACTAACCTATTATCACCTACACTACCTACCTACCTACCTACCCCTAATAACCCCCTCCCACTGTAATTACAGAAATCAAAAAAACTAAAGTCATCAAAAATCAAAAATCTACATTACATAAAATACATTTTAAAAAATCACCAAAAATAAAAAATGTACATTACAGAAAAAAAAAACCTAAGTCACAAAAAACAAAAAAGGAACATTACAGAGCCCCCATGAGCCCTTAATCACCCTTATCACTTGTGGGGCTCTATACAGAGCCCCATGAGCATCATATTAACTCCATCACTTATGGGGGTCTATATAGTTACATAGTTACATAGTTACATAGTTACATAGTAATTAAGGTTGAAAAAAAGACTTTCAGTCCATCAAGTTCAACCTGTTAAGATCTCCTCTGATCTGCAATATGCGGATTAGTTATTAATTAAATTATTGATTAAATAATTATTAATAATATAGTATTGGAGGATGAATAAAGAGTTAGTCCATCAAGTTCAACCTTTTTAGATCTCTATTGATCTTTTTAATTTGGACTATTTATTATTATTGTTAATTGATCCAGAGGAAGGCAAACATAAAAAAAAAAACCATTGAAACTTTGCCAATTGTCTCATAAGGGAAAAAAAAAGCAAAATTCCTTCCTGACCCCAGAAACTGGCGATCAAATTTCTCCCTGGATCAATATTCCTTGCTAGTTATCTAGGATAGCCTTGAATGCCCTCTTTATTCAGAAATATATCTAACCCCTTTTTGAAGTTGTCTATCGAATTCGCTGTCACCACCTCCTTTGGTAGAGAATTCCACAGTTTAACCACCCTAACTGTGAAGAACCCTTTTCTTTGTTTAAGGTGAAATCTTTTTTCCTCTAACCTCGACGGATGTCCTCTTGTCAGTTGAAAATCTCTTGCTACAAAAAGTTCACTTGACAAAGCCTTATATTGACCCTGGATGTATTTATATAACGTAATCATATCTCCTCTTAGACGCCTTTTTTCTAGCGAAAATAAGTTTAATTTTGCTAGTCTTTCTTCATAACTTAGCCCCTCCATTCCCCTTATTAGTTTTGTAGCCCTTCTCTGTACTTTTTCCAGCTCTAAAATTTCTTTTTTATGAGGTGGTGCCCAAAATTGTACTTCATATTCCAAATGAGGGCGTACTAGAGATTTGTATAGTGGCAGAATTATATCTTCTTCCCTGGCTTCTATACCCTTCCTAATACATGCTAATATTTTATTTGCCTTTGCAGCCGCTGCTTGGCTTTGAGCGCTGTTACCTAGGTGGTTGTCCACTAGTACTCCCAAATCCCTTTCAATATCTGATACCCCTAGATTTGCTCCATTAAGATTATAGATATAGACCCCCATAGGTCTCTATTTATCCCCATCTGTCCAATAGGGGTCCATACACACCCCTATATGACAATAATTAACCCCTATAATAACACTATAAGTGCCATGAGGGTCCTCCAGGGCCCTCATGACACAAAGTCTAAGCACTACACTACACTATTAAACCTAACAATACCCCATTAACCCTGTTAACCCTATGTGGACCCAATAACCCTAACTGGGCCTATCCAAGCCTAACTGAGCTTATCTAACCCTGGGCCTATTTAACCCCAAATATACGTAGTAAACCCCATGCTACCCTACCCTATTAACTCTTACACCACCTACCCAACTCTTACCCTACATCCCTCTATCCTGTTAAACCCTAGACTACCTACCTACCACCCTAATAAAATCCCTATTACCCCACTAATTACAGAAAAAAATAAACCCACCTTATTACATAAAATTACACAAAACTAGAATTACACAAAATAAAAAAAAGCTGTAATCCGAAAAAAAAAGGAAAGTTATCCAAAATAAAAAAAGCTTAGTTATTCAAAATAAAAAAGCTAAGTTATCAAAAAAACATACATTACAGGCAATAATACATAAATTACAGTTAATCTCATATATAGTTGTGAGCAATACGGTTTGTTGCTATTCCTTGCGGACTCGCATAGCGAGTCCGCCTCAACTGTGGCCCTCACAAAGTGAGGGCCACAGTCCCTGGCAAGGAGGGCCGAATGTGCTCCTTGCGCTGGTGGAGATGAGAGCCAGAGGCACTCATCCCTGCAATCCCATATGACTTAGGCAGGGAGCGCCAAAGGAGATCACTGCGCTGGTGTAGATGAGCACCATAGGGATTCATCCCTACGACCCCGTGCAACTTAGGCAGGGAGAGCCGAAGGCGCTCACTGTGCTGGGGGAGAAGAGCACCATAGGCGCTCTTCCCTACGACCCGTGGGACTACAGTTCAACATAAATGTACGAGCCGCAGGACTACAGTTCAACAGAAACCTTCATTATCAAATTCACACTGCAAGACCCATAGCAGTTTCTTTAAAAAAATCCAGTTTAAAAATTATGACTCGTAACACTTTACAAAGGAAAGCGACAGGAAAGCAGGACACACAGGACTTAGAAAAAAAAAATATGAGGTTGAAAAATTACGAAGTTAACGGCCGAACTGCACACATCAAAAAACACAAAAAGCACAAAAATTGGCTAAGCGAGAAAAAAAATGGTGGCCCAAAAAAACGAAAACGAGGCTAAGCACATAAAATTAGAACACGTACTCAGAACACTTACCCAAACTTGATAACACTTCATGCGGCACATAACACACATCTTGCGGCACGTAGCACATACAAAACCAAGGCCATTTTCTAAGCAAGAGGTAACTACCTTGCCCCAAATGGCGGCTGGAACGCAAATTGACGGCTGGAACACAAATAGCGCATGCGTATTGCGTTCTAACGGTTTCTACTTCAGCTCAAAGTGTACAAAAAAACATTTTGTCTATCTTTTTCAACAGACACTGCCTGAAGCGTGTTGCAGGAAGATTGGCAGCAGGGGAACCTCTGTCATTTATAGACAACTAATAATTCAACACAACAGGTACAGTATAACTAGTAAAAACAAAAATAAAGATCTGTCCTTTTCGTGTGCGCCAATGTCAAAATGCACTGCAACATAACTAACCCTCTAAGCCTAACCCCATAACCTACAATACAAATGCCAACAGTGCCGCAGACAAAAGATATCACAAAAAAAAAAGAATCATAAGCCCCTAATGCCAACATTAGAGCACATAAAACAGGATACTACAACAAATGTTGTTAACACATATAAAATGGAAAAAGATATTCTATTTTCTGTGCCACAACCTCTAAACCTAACCCCATAACCTAACATACTCTTATGGCAACAGTGGCACACACAAAACAGGATACTACAACAACTGTTGTTAACAGATATAAAATGGAAAAAGATATTCTGTTTTCTATGCCACAACATATAAGCCTAACCCCATAACCAAAACATATCATGTCAACAGTGGCGTACACAAAACAGGATATTACAACAAATGTTGTTAACAAATATAAAATGGTAGAATATAACCTGTTTTGTGTGCACCAAACTCGAAGCCTAACCTCATAACCTAATCCTCTAATGCCAACAGTGGTGCACACAAAACAGGATACTACAACAAATGTTGTTAACACATATAAAATACAAGAATACATCCTGTTTTCTGTGCCCCAACCTATAAGCCTAACACCATAACCTAAACATCTAATACCAACAGTGGCGCACAAAACAGGATACGTCAAAAAATGTTGTTAACACATACTAAGTAAAATAATATATCTTATTTTGTGTGCAACAACCTCTAAGACTAACCCCATAACCTAAACCTATAATGACAACAGTGGCACACACAAATCGGGATACTATAACAAATGTTCTTAAAACATAATAAATGCAAGGATCTATCCTCTTTTATATGCACCACTCTCTAAGCCTAACCCCATAAGCTAAACCTCTGTGAATACATAGAAAATGGAAGTATATATCCTGTTTTATATGCTCATAGTACAAAAACAAATTGATTTAAATGTTATTTTAACATTTGCATCTCTCTCTTAATTCTCAACAGACACTGCCTGAAGACTCTCATCATCGCTACAGCAATTTCCACACAACACATTGAACAAAAGAGGTACAGTATTACAAGTAAAAAAAAAAAAAATAGATCAACTAGTGCTGTTTACACATATACAATGGAAGGACATATCCTGTTTTGTGTCTGCCTTTGTGGAAACGTACTGCAACCTAACTAACACTCTAAGCCTAACCCCAAAACTGTAAACCCCTAATGACAACATTGGCGCATGAAAAAAACAGGATAGTAACAACAACAAAAAACGGGTACCCTAACCCCTAATGCCAACAGTGGTGCACACAAAACAGAAAAAGACAATGCTGTTAACATATACAAAATGGAAGGATATATACTATTTTTGGTGTGCAACCCTCTAAGTCCAACTCCATACCCTAAACACCCTAAACAGTAGCGCACAAAAAACACAACTAAACCCATAATGACAACACTGACACACACAAAACAGGATAACACAAGAAATGCATATACAAAATAGATGTACCTATCATGTTTGGTGTGCGCCTTTCAAAAATAGACTGCAACCTAACTAATCTGGTAAGTCCAACCACATAAAGCTAACCCCATAATGCAAACAGTGGTGCACACAAAACAGTATAGGAGAAAAACTTATCAAAACAAAAAGATCAGTTAAAACAAATAATAAATAAAGGAACAAAAGTACTAATGTACTACTTTTATTTACAGATTAATATGGCAGATACTGAAAAGAAAAAGGAAAAGAAAAGACGTCAAACTAGACAACGCCTGAGCAGAAGGAAATTCGATGACAAAAAGAACGGGAGAGACTCGGAAGCAAAAGATTAGTGGCAAACTAACATCCAAGTCCAAGAAGGCAACCAAAAAACAAAAGCATTTAGATAATGTTGCTGAACAATCAGATACAAATTATAATGATGATTTAGACAGTCACATTGATATACAGTGGATATAAAAAGTCTACACACCCCTGTTAAAATGTCATGTTTCTGTGCTGTAAAAAAAATTAGACAAAGATAAATCATTTCAGAACTTTTTCCACTTTTAATGTGACCTATAAACTGTACAACTCAATTGAGTCTGAACACCCTCTTATAACTGGGGATGTAGCTGTGTTCAGAATTAAGCAATCACATTCCAAATCATGTTAAATAGGAGTCAGCATTCACCTGCCATCATTTAAAGTGCCTCTGATTAAACCCAAATAAAGTTCAGCTGCTCTAGTTGCTTTCCTGAAATTTTCTTAGTCGCATCCCTCGGCAAAAGCCATGGTCCACAGAGAGCTTCCAAACTATCAGAGGGATCTCATTGTTAAAAGGTATCAGTCAGGAGAAGGGTACAAAAGAATTTCCAAGGCATTAGATATACCATGGAACACAGTGAAGACAGTCATCATCAAATGGAGAAAATATGGCACAACAGTGACATTACCAAGAACTGGAGCTCCCTCCAAAATTGATGAAATGACGAGAAGAAAACTGGTCTGGGAGGCTACCAAGAGGCCTACAGCAACATTAAATGTGCTGCAGGAATATCTGGCAAGTACTGGCTGTGTGGTACATGTGACAACAATCTCCTGTATTCTTCATATCTCTGGGCTATGGGGTAGAGTGGCAAGACGAAAGCCTTTTCGTACGAAGAAAAACATCCAAGCCAGGCTACATTTTGCAAAAACACATCTGAAGTCTCCCAAAAGCATGTGGGAAAATGTGTTATGGTCTGATGAAACCAAGGTTGAACTTTTTGGCCATAATTCCAAAAGATATGTTTGTCGCAAAACATCACTGCACATCACCAAAAGAACACCATACCCACAGTGAAGCATGGTGTTGGCAGCATCATGCTTTGGGGCTGTTTTTCTTGAGCTGGAACTGGGGCCTTAGTTAAGATAGAGGGAAATATGAACAGTTCCAAATACCAGTCAATATATGCACAAAACCTTCAGGCTTCTGCTAGAAAGCTGAACATGAAGAGGAACTTCATCTTTCAGCATGACAACGACCCGAAGCATACATCCAAATCAACAAAGTAATGACTTCACCAGAAGAAGATTAAAGTTTTGGAATGGCCCAGCCAGAGCCCAGACCTGAATCCGATTGAAAATCTGTGGGGTGATCTGAAGAAGGCTGTGCACAGTAGATGACCTCGCAATCTGACAGATTTGGAGTGTTTTTGCAAAGAAGAGTGGGCAAATCTTGCCAAGTCAAAATGTGCCATGTTGATAGACTCATACCCAAAAAGACTGAGTGCTGTAAAAAATCAAAAGGTGCTTCAAGAAAGTATTAGTTTAAGGGTGTGCATACTTATGCAACCATATTATTTTATTTTTATATTTTTTCTTTCTCTACCTAAAATATTTCAGTTTGTTTTTCAATTGAGTTGTACAGTTTATAGGTAACATTAAAGGTGGAAAAAGTTCTGAAATTATTTATCTTTGTCTCATTTTTTTACAGCACAGAAACCTGACATTTTAACAGGGGTGAGTAGACTTTTTATATCCACTGTATGTTCTCACAATTGTCCTTTACTTAAATCTTTAGCAGTAGAGTTTCATAATTGTGGTAATATGAATATTGTCTGTCAGTGTTGTGGGGCTTATTATTTCCAACAGGAAAGACCCAGAGATGGCCAGTTCGTTAGTTGCTGTCAAAAAGGCAAAGTAAGACTTCTACAAAGACAGCAATTCCCAACATATTTAGAAAGCATTATGACCAAAATTTCAAATTAAACATAATATACTATGTATAATAGTGCCATATCCTTTGCATCTATGGGTGCAATATTAGCTGCTAATGTGCCAGGACATGGCCCTTACTGTTTCAAAGTACAAGGACACATTTACCATTGTACTTCTCATTTACATCCAGAAGAAGGGGAGCAAAGAAAATTTGCTCAACTATATGTCCTAGATACTATGGAAGCTGTTGAACAACGTATGCAGCTTCCAGCAAAAAAAAATGCCTACCCATTGAGTTTATAGAGCTTGATAAAATTATGACCCAAAACCCATACACTCAAGCCTATAAATAATTGTCAGAAATAGAACAAAAACAAATAATACATGCAGAATTACATCAGTTACCAATCCCAAAAGTCAATATGGTTCTTAAAAGAGATCGCCATACTGATAAACGCTGTTACAACTTACCAACATCAAATGAGGTTGCAATGGTCTTTTCAAAATTATGAGGGAGAACCACCATTTCAAAAGGATATTAGAATATATCCCAGAAATGAGGAGCAACCTTACATCAACATAAGTATCTTAAGTACTAATTAAGATCCAATGACATATCCAATTTTTTCCCAATGGGGAAGCCAGATGGCAACCCAAATTAACACTTGACAGTTACCCAAATTCAAAAGTATGTGTCAGAAATAATATTTCCATGCTTGAATTTAAAGGTTCCTCAAACTGCCTTTCGAGATGGATTTAATCCCATTTTATGTGGTGGACTGACACAACAATGGATCATGATAAATGGAACAAGATAAACTATGTGTATAACAGTATTGTGGACTGATGGATTATGTCGCTGAGGCAGCTACAAACAGAGAGCTTGCAGCTGGCAAAGCCATCATTTTACCTTCTTCTTTCCAAGGATCTCCTCGCAATATTCAAGAAAGAGACAATGATGCTATGGCTATTGTAACTAAATTTGGCAAACCAGATTTATTTACTACATTTACATGTAATCCACAATGGCCAGAGATTGTACAGAATCTGCTAATTGGATAAACTGCTTCTGACAGACCAGATTTGGTGGAAAGAGTCTTCAAAATCAAATGATGTGACATAACCATAACTTATTTGGCAAATGTCTGGCTTATGGATACTGGTGATAAAGTGGATTCAGTGATCATTGCTGAACTACCAGATCCAGAAATACATGGTAGACTATATGAGATTGTAACTCATCGTGATTCATGGAGCATGTGGAGATATTAATCCACAATCATCATGTATGGAAAATAAAAAGTGCACCAAAGAATTTCCAAAAGATTATAGAGATAAAACTTATGCTAATTGTGATGGCTATACATTATATAGAAGAAGAGAAGGACACAATGCCATTATTCATGGAAAAAAAGTTGATAATTAGCAAATGTGGATTGTATGGCACAACATATCTGTTAAGTATAATGCACACATTAATGTGAAAGCTTGCACTTCTGTAAAATCCATTAAATATGTCTACAAAAATATTTACAAAGGCTATGATGCAGCTACTGTAGTGGTCAAAAGTGCAGAAAATCCAGAACAAACTGAGTTATTGCATGATGTTCTTGCATCTCATGTAGATGCTCGCTATGTAAGTGCGCTAGAAGCAATGTGGCGTCTTCTAAAATTTGAAATGTATGATCGCTCACATGCAGTATATCAATTAGCTGTACATTTACCCCAAAGACACTTAGTTTATTTCAATGTTGGAAATGAAGGAAATGCTTTGGCACAAAGTGAGCATCGATAAACTACACTAACTGCATGGTTTCAATTACATTCTACTTACTTGGAGGCAAGGGATTTGTTGTATATTGACATTCCCTACCATTATGTTTTCGTTAATGGATTATGGGGAAAAAAAACAACCTGTGGAAATAAAGTTATAACTAGAATTTACACTGTAAGTCCAAGAGACCTAGAACATTTCTGCTTACGTTTACTCCTTTTAAATGTTCCTGGTGCACAAAGTTTTGAACAGTTGAGAACTGTTAATTACACAGTTTATGACACATTTCCTTTAGCTGCGCGACATAGAAACTTCCTGGCTGATGATACAGAATGGGAAAGATGTCTAGAAGAAGCAGCACTGTGTCAAATGCCACGGTAGACGAGAGAACAATTTGCATTCATTTGCATCTTCTCAAATGCTCCAAATGCATTAGCTTTGTGGGACAAATTTATAAAAAATATGTCTGAAGACTTTTTGCAACAATACAATGAGCCTATTGCAGAATTAAAAGCATTAATTGAAATTTAAGAGGTCTTTCTCTTTCATGGATTAAAGTGTGTAAATTGTAATTTGCCAGATCCAGGACTCATAGATGAAATACCTATATACATATATATATATATATATATATATACACACACACGTCAGTGGACACACTTACACACACATATATACACACATACAACGGGGTGGAGAAGAATATTAAAATATCTAAAACATGGGAACCTGGGAAACATTTGTAGGAGCACGACAGGCTGCTTTCTAGGAGACTGGAAGGAGGTAAATTGTAGGGATGCAGATGCCTTATGTAAATATAGAATACAAGCTGTATTCTAGGAGCCAGGAAGGAGGTCCATCATAGGCATGCAGATGCCTTATTCTATGTAAATATAGAATACAAGCTGTATTCTAGGAGCCTTGAAGGAGGTCCTTCATAGGGATGCAGATGCCTTATTCTATGTAAATATAGAATACAAGCTGTATTCTAGGAGCCTGGAAGAAGGACCTTCATAGGGATGCAGATGCCTTATGTAAATATGGAATACAAGTTGTATTCTAGGAGCCTTCCTTCCAGCTTGTCTGATATATACAGGGTAGTCAGCAACATACAGAGTACTGAGATGGCTGACGCTCTGCACCCAGCACACTGAGACAGGAGTTGTTTGTTTTCCAATAAGCTTTATTCAGAAAGAGAATAGAGAGAAAGAGAGATGATAGGGAACAATAAAGTACACATACTGCTTCAAGAAATTAAAATTTGAAAAAATAAAATTATATAAAACTATATACTCACAAATGTTTTTTTGCTCTAAATAGAAACCATTGTTTCAGTATCAAATTAAAAGCAAACTGTCATGACAAAACTACTAGTGTTCATTATGAAATTATGCTGCCTCTATCTATCTATCTAGATGCAAGGTCCCAGGGGGAAGAGAAAGACAATATGAGAGAGAATAAGAGAGTCACAGAGAACAAGAAATAGAGGGAGAGAGAATAACAGACCACACTGAACTACATCTCCCAGTATGCACTGCATACTGCAATTTAGCAGTCCTAATTGGATGGGGCAGTGTCAGTGATTAGTTGGAGTTTGCCCCAATGTGTCTCCACAGCTTCAGCTCCTCACAGTCATTCTGATTGGGTAATCCCTGAAAGGTCCCACAGCTTCAGCTCCCAGTCATTCGGATTGGGTGATGCTGTGTTTGACAGACAGGCTCATTGCTTCAGATGGAGCACATGCTGCATTTTGCACTGATCTGTAGTACAAAGCAAGTCACCAGCAGGGGAGATGCGATAAGGGGATAAGTCAGTGTGTTTAACTGATTGCCAAATGATTCATCCTTTACAGTGACAGCAGCAAATATAAAAATAAAATAAAAGATTGAACATGATATAATAATTTTTTTTTTTTTATATTATTTAAATTAAACAAGTTAGTGATGGGGGATTAAGTCAGTGCATTCATTCTGGGAGGGTGGTTGCCCATTTGCCCCCTATGCACCAGCCGCCCCTGTCCATTAGCTTAGATAAGAGGGGAAGAGGATAATGATTTTTCACTGTTACTTTATGGAGCCTTCTGTAGTGATTGCATACGCCTGTAAAAAGTATGTATATTTGTTTATTTATCACATAGAAATAGACATATATGAGCAGATAAGCATATTAATATTTGAGGAGGACAAAGAAAATAATTTTTGTCAGATCTCATCAATATTAGGTCCACATGTATATATCATAGCCTTTAAATCTTAGAAGAAAGCCAGCACCAACTTGTTTTGTGCCTGGTTTCGGCCCCAAGCATGCTTACAGCATTAAGAACTACCCTGCAGTTCTTAAGGAACTTCCATATTGAAAAAGGTAGTTTACCCATAATTATAATGGCAAAACACACGTGATAGAATAACACATAGGCCCAGTACCCTTTGTTCTCCACGACCATGGAGTTGATCACAAGTGAAGCAGTTTGCAGGGGCAGATATGAGGAAAGTAGACAACCATGATCTTGGAGCTTGTGATGAAGGGGACGGATCTTTGCAACTACATCAGAGACCAAATACAGACTTATTACAGGAAAAGAGAGGGTTATTGTGATAAGAACCCTATTCAAAAAGGAGTTCCTGAGCCCTCAAAACAATAATCAGAGGACAGGAACAAGACTGATTAGGTCTAGAGCAGTGGCATCTTTACAGACAAAAGCTTAGCTCGTGTCCAGAGCAGAGGGTGGAGCATAACCAAGTCATTGCTACCATGATCTTCCAGGGAAGTGTATTTCCTTACCTTTTATTGGCATTCAGAGATAAAGTACCAATCTGAGAATATGAAAGTTAAGTACACAATACATTTTATTTGCTTTTACATTTAGAAAGCGTATGAATTGTGCTACATTTGATGATACTGCACAAACAATGACGGGTTACATCTTTGTTCTACAGATAATGTTTAACATATGGTATGCATTTCTTGAAAAGGTTTAGAAGTGTTTGTCATTTCAGAGAAATATTCAGTTTCACTACCTAAACAAAGAGCTTAATATTTTGCACTTTTGTTCATTTGGCCTGTATCCTGAGTTTACATGCTTGGCTAAAATGAGATATATTAAATTGGTTTGAAATTTCATAGCACACTATATAATTGTTGCTGCATTGATTTCAATTTTTGAAAGCATATACCCATTTCTCTGAATAAAAAGATCTTATCAATTAATAGTGACAGGGCTAAAATCTTAAAGGACCACTGTAACAGTACAACAATGTGCAAAATACTTATTTACTGTATATATATTTTCACTTATGTATCATTTTTAAATAAAATATATATATATATATATATATATATATATATAAACTTTTGCATTCACTGTAATAAAAAATGTGAACCTTAGTGAAACACCTACCTTGAAAATTGCACCTTTTTACCATCTTGAATGAATTGCTCCTAGCATAATTTACGAATAGTGTGACCAAATTATTCTTGACTACATCAAGATTTCAGTTTTATTGTAAGCACTAATAATTAAACTTCCATTAGAAACATTATAAAAGAGATAAGGCAATAAAAGAGCTGTTGATAAAATTTTCATTCACCCTGGGCCAGAAATTTTATAAAACAGATTGAGCAACATTGATGATAAGGAGATGAGTTTCACATTCATGATGATCGGGGAAAGGAGCACTAAATATTATTTTAATAACAGGGAATATAAAAGTTGTTTATATTGAGTTGTAATACTACACCTTTCATGTTGCAACATTACAGTGCCCCTTCTACATGTTTGTATGGGGTGCAGGACACAGCCTGTGTGAACGCAATGTTTTTGAGGGCACAAAGTTTGTCATAATCATATTATGTGTACAGAAAAACTTTTAGAGAATTTAAAGAGGAAAACATCAAGCCAATTTGTTTTTGTATATTTAACCACATATTTTACCTACATGTTTAAACACTTACAGCCTTATTACATTTCAATTCAGCAAATTATAAAGGGCTCTATATAAGCACACAGCATATTTTTTACAGAAGTTTTTAGTTAGTGAAGACCTTGCTTTGGATAGAAGTTCACTAACTAAAATCTTCTGTAAAAAAAAATAGGCTGTGTGCTTATATAGAGCCATTTAATAAATTAAATGTTTCCAATTTAATAAGGCTGTTAATACTTTAATATCATATAGCTCTGGGCACATTGTCTGTGACTTTATAGATCACAGCATGCCAGGTACATATGTCAGTCACTGCCCCTCTGAGCTCCATCAATTCATGTTCTTTGCTTCAGTGACCCCATCTACCAATCTCCACCTCTGCTGTCACCTTCTTCTTGTGCCTTCGATCTTTCCCAGCATCAGAGTCTTTTCTAGGGAATCCGACCATCTCATAATATGGCCAAAATATTTGAGCTTCAGCCTTATGATCACACCTTCTAGAGAACAGTTTGTCTTGATTTCCTGAAGTACTAGTTAATTGGATCTTTGTTGCAGTCCAATAGACTCAATTCATAAGCAACAATTATACAGTGCTTATATTTCTTTGTGGCTCAGCTCTCAACTCTGTATGTAACTAATGGGAATACCATAGTTTTAAGTATGCAGACCTTTGTTGATAGTTTAATATCTTTACTTTTTACTAGCTTGTCCAAGCTTGCCATAGCTTTCATCCCCAAAAGCAAACGTCTTTTAATTTCATGACTACAGTCACCATCTGCACAGATCTTAGATCCCAGGAAAATAAAATCTATCCCTTTCTCCAATTCTTTCCTGTCTATTTGCCAGGAACTGGGATTGTAATTTGCCATGATCTTCCATTTTTTTACGTTCAGCAGCAGGCCAACTTTTGCACTCTCTTCTTTTATACTCAACAATAGGTCCTTTAGTTCCTCCTCACTTTCAGCCTTCAGAGTAGTATCATTGGCGTATCTGAGGTTGTTTATATTTCTTCCAGCAATATTGATTCGGGCTATGAATTTATCCAGTCCGGCCTTACGCATGATGTACTCGGTGTCCCATCCTCAGTGTGCAGAACAATTGCTCGACGTCACAAACGCGCCGACACATGCGTGCATCGACAACTGCATGCAAGACAATTGAGCGCCCAATGGCACCCCCGACAACTGCGCGCCGACAATGTGCTTTATGTCAAATTCCCTTTTACTACAAGACAGTAAGGAGAGAAGGAGAGAGAGAGAGAGAGAGAGAGAGAGAGAGAGAGAGAAGGAGAGAGAGAAAGAGAAATGGAGAGCGATAGAGATGAAAGAGACTATTGTATTATTAAAACTGTATATGTGCTGTACTATATGTAATAAAGTCCTGCTAATAAAGTATTTTGAACCCCCAAAAAAGTAAATGTGTATTGTGTTGAAATGTAAAAAAAAACATTGAAATAAAAAATATAGTAATATTCCCATATGCCTCTAACTCCTTCTTGTGCAGGCAGTGCTCATTCTCACTGCTTTTCAGAAAAGTCTCAAGTCTCTCATATCTGCCTCAATCTCCCAGTATCTCTCTCTCTTATTCTCATGTTGTCTCTTTCTGTCTGTCTCTCATTCTGACTCTCGATCTGCAAGTCTCTCTGCGTTCCAGGCTCTGCACCTCATGATCAGTACAGCGATTGGCAGACTATAATGTACACCCAGGGCTGGAAGCTTGACCAAGGTCAAACAAAACAGGGTGCAAACTACGGACATGGATTGATGGACAGACGGGCAGAGGTACATAACGGGCAATAATTGTAAGACTGGCTGAAGTTCAGGAGCCAACTCTAGGAGCAGAAACCAGATAACAGCCAGTGGAAGAGTTTATCTTGGCTTGTAGAGCTGCAGCTGTAGAGCAGGTGTGGACTACAGCAACACCAAGTCTTAATGTGAAATCCTAATGAGTCTAAAGACAGAAGAATGTGGGGGCATTAATTGCTGCATTCTAGTCATGCCCATAGTCACCATGTCAGTCCTATTACTGTGGCATTCCTATATCCTTGCTATCAGAAACAGGGAGTCTAGTGTCAGTGCTGTATTTGGTAGATAAACCAGTCACATAACACCTGTCTATCTGGCATTGTGTCTGTCTACTCATCTGTCTGGCTGTTTGCTTGTCTGCTCTTCTGTCTGTTGGTTTGTCAGCTTCTCTTCTGTCTGTTAGTCTGTTAGCTTGTCTGTCCGTCTTCTTTTCTGTCTGTTAGTCTGTTGGCTTGTGTGTCTGTCAGCTGTTCTGTCTGTTGATCGGTGGGCTTGTCTATCTGTTCATCTGGATGCTCTTCAGTCTATTGTTCTGTGGCCATGTCTATCTGTTCATCTGGATGCTCTTCTATCTGTTGGTCTCTGGGTGCTTGTCTAGTTGTTCTTCTTGATGGTCTTATTTCATCATTTCTCAGAGGGCAGCGGTCCAGTTGTTATCTACTCACCCCTCCTGTGTTTTGCTGCCGGACATCAAGAGCAGATGCCAACCCTCCAAGAGCCTCTGGGTCCTCATATGCTACGTTAAGGAAATATAATATGAAGCCTATGGGAGAGTTGAGAGCACAGAGTGGGAGAGATGTGAGGTGACCTGCGCACAGATGTCGGGGCTCGCTATTGGCAGACGCTCTTATGTGTGTGCTTGCATGTGTCAGGCGAGTTAAAGTTGGGGGAGCAGATGTACTCTGCATATAAGTTGAATAAATAAGGTGACAATATACACCCTTATCGCACTCCTTTTACATCTCTTTAAGAACAATAGAAGGCTGTAAAATAGGCTGAACTTTTGGGACACATATGGTTTACAGTTAGAGTTGCCAAAGCTGAATGGATTATTCACAGTGGCACAGTTTTCTTCTGAATTAATATATTTTAACTTTTCTTGCACTCTTTTGGAGATGTTTTTCTACATTACACTGTATCAAATTGATATTCAACTATATGGACTTGAGTAGAAAGTAGAAATATAGAGAGTAAGCAGGGATGTAGGAGTCAGAATATTTTTTGGGGGGGGATACTGCTCATTGTATACACAGGCAATAAAATAGCTAAGTTATACATATATATAAACATAGAAAAATCTGTGGGGAGTGGGGAGTTTGTCCCTTCCATCCCCCCCAGTTCCTACACCCATGAGTAGGATTTGAGGTATAGGCATTGTCAATCCTGGAGTGCCCAATAAGGTCCTGGATTTCAAGATTTCCGTGCTGTGTGAGTCATCATTGCCTCAGACTTTCTGACTGGCTCCACTCTGCATAGCAGGAAAATCTAGGACAGATGTTGTTGATCCCTGGAAACCTACCTGTATCATTTCTTATAAATAATTTAAAAAAAATCTGCTGTTTAAAGGTTTATTGCAGAATATATTTAACCCATTAAAATGTACTGAACACTACAAGTAAAATACAATTAATTTGCAGATATGACAAGGTGCTTCCATGGGTTTTTATTTTTTGAGAAAAAAATAAAGAAAAACTTTAAGCATTTGAATTTACCACTCTTCAACAGCTTTATGGTTTTATTTGCAAAATTGAGGCTTCTTGATCAGGAATCACTGTGTCTCTTTTTATATGCTTGAATTGATAGTGAATATGTATAAGGAGCTGGTATCAGTTTATAAATTGAATCTTTCTAGTTCAATGAATATACAGTTCCTTCACTTCAGATAAAAATATTTTAAAGAGGATATTTTAATATACTAAAGCAATGTGCCTCAAGTGCTCATTATTGGCTGTCTTTCAGAGTGTATCCAGCATTCATTTTGTAGTCCATTAGCCAAAATACTGTCCATCCACTATCTTATCACCCCATCTGTCAGGTTTGTGACTAATTATGCTCATCATCTTTGCAACAGTTTGTGAATGTAAATTATGAAAAGCTACCAGAAGGGAAATGAAAGAAAAAAACAGCAACAAATGCATGGAAAAAGAAACAATTAGGCACTAACCATTTGCTGTTTGTTCATGAATTCATCAATAAATTGTTGTGTAGCAGATGTCTTTTATACCAGTCAACATTAGCCTCTTCTTTTCCAGATAGGATTACATATCAAATGTTCTTCCATGACATACAATCTAAGTTGAAATCATACAGATTTCTGTTCTACTTGCTAAATACATTTGATTTACAAATACGTTGGGGGTTTTCAATCACAGCTTGAAATATGGGTCTTGAAATATATGTTTGAAGAAATGGTACCATGTTTCCTAAAGAAAATAATCTTAAGGAATTTTATGCAACACTTACGTATTGATGGGTTGAAGTTTAATCTCATTGCGAAACATCTGCATTGTGATATCTCAATGTGATATGCATTTGCTTAAATGCAACAAAATAAAAAGTTTGTGAACCAAAATAAAAGTTGTATTCACATTTGGTGCGGGGTTTTACCCTCATATGGCCCAAAATTTTAAGTTAGAAGATCTTTATACAAAAGCCTAATGATTAATTTACATAATTAATCATGTTTGATAAAGATCTATAGGGGATGAAAATATTCATTTTCCGAATGTATATTTGAACTTGCTAAGAGCCTTAGAATTGTGTCAGTACAAGCAGAACCTACTTCTAAGTATAAGAAAATAACATTTTGTGATAACCAAGCAATAGTTATTCAAATGCCTTTGATATATGACTTGCAATGTTCCTTTCATAGGTAAACACATTTTGTATTCCTTTTCAGGGAATCAGTTTACAATGACTATTTTGAATAATGAATCCTATTTTGTGTTGTATATCATTAAGTGTCCCTGTTCAACAATGTAAGTCAGTCACATGCTCAGTAACATTTTGATCTCTTTTTTCATCATATTTTTATAATGAGGATGAAGACAATCTTACTGACCATGGTACAATTACATAAAAACATCCACTGAAGTACCATCACTACTAATGTCCCCTCTGATGTCAGCAAAATAATGAGATGGAATGAGATGGAATCAGTGACATTTTTTCCCATTATTGTAACAACTGGTAATATCTACAAGTCATTTCTATTATTCATCTGTATTATACTATTAATTTATGCAACTTCTAAAGCACTATTGTTCACGTGTGCCATATTTTAAAATCATGAGTGATCTCATAGCTAAGCGTAGCCTTTAATATACATTTCAATTTAATTGAAAACTGAATGTAAATAGAAAGAAAAAATGGTAGTCCAGTACTATAGTGCCTATACAATGTCCCACAAAAAGGTGTTGTGGTGAGTCCTCATTTATTTTACTTTGGCTTTGGCCTTTTGTACCATTTATGTCGAAAAGTTTGTCTAGCCTGTAAAAATATTTAGACAAAAGAGGGACAGACAGAGAGGGGAAAGGATGGGAGAAACAGAGAGAAGAGGGGATGGGAGAGACAGAGAGAAGAGGGGATGGGAGAAAAAAAAGGGGGGAGATGATGGGAGAAACAGAGGGGGGGAGGATGGGAGAGACAGAGAGAAGAGGGGATGGTAGAGACAGAGAGAAGAGGGGATGGAAGAGACAGAGAGAAGAGGGGATGGGAGAAAAATAGGGGGGAGATGATGGGAGAAACAGAGGGGGAGAGGATGGGAGAGGCAGAGGGGGGAGAGAGACATGGGAGGGACAGAGGGGGAGAGGATAGGAGAGACAGAGAGGGGAGAGGATAGGAGAGACAGAGAGGGGAGAGGATAGGAGAGACAGAGAGGGGAGAGGATGGGAGAGATAGAAGGTGGGGAGTTTGGAAGAGACAGAGGGGGGAGAGGTTGAGACAGACAGCGGGGGAAGTGAATGAGCCATGGTGGTTCTTAAAAAGTATCTCAATCGCCAGCACTTAAAGGATTAGGAGAATCTCTTTTCAGATTGCATATATGCTCTGTAGAGAATATATTCACACTTTGCCTGATGCTTTTAAGGCATTGCTAGGCAAAATATTTCATACTGTGTACACTGTGTACACATTGTGTACACTGGATAGACCTTGTATACAGCACCTGGTTTCATGCTTTGCCAACAACATTGGTTTAATGATTTGAGCATCTGGCTGCAGTATAACAGCTCCTAAATTCATATTTAAGTGCTTGCTTTTGTATTTTTTTAATCATTGTTATTGAAGTTACAGGAAAACAAATAAAAAGTGTAAAATATATCAGTCACTGATTACACTACCAAACATTTTCAGGGGATTACGTTCCATATAGAGCTGATACAAGCCTCCATTCACATTGATTATTAATATTGCTTGATTGATTTTAAAAACATATCACCTATCCCACATATTTATCAATTCTCTGTCTGATACTGCACAGCAGTTTTGGTAAATTCATTGTTGAAAAGGTGTGTTTCTTTTTTGTTTTACCTTTTGTTTTACTATTATCAAATGTCTTCAAAACAGGCTATTTTTAATATGGGACTACAATGATCATCAACACATATATAGTTGTGGACCAAGAATGCTGTTCGTAATGTTTGCAATGTTTGTAACGCAGTTGCGACCTCGCAACTGCGAGCCTCGCAAAGCGAGGTGAGCCAGTGGCGCCGTCATACATGCAAGCCTCACAAAGCTAGGCGAAGCAGCCACGCAGCACTTAGGCTGCATTGTGAGGGTCACGTAAATATAATAAATATAATATAAATATAATAAATATAATAACACACTCACAGACAGCATAGGGGGAGAGACAGGAAGCCTGAGAGTGAGGTTGCAAGCCACTTTGAGCTTTATTTGTGAGCATGGGTCTCTCGATGAGCGCCAAAGGTGATCAGTGCAAAGCAGGAAAGTTGAAGTACACAGGGGAGAGGCTTGCAATGAGCGCTGAAGGTGAACAGAGTAGCTAAAGCCCCACATTGTGTGGCAAACAGCATTGCCAGCCTTACAATCATTTTTGACGGGCAAGTTCCTAGTCACATATAATAGTTGTCAAACTACGAATCGTTGTCGAGCTCGCAAGAACTGTGTCCCTCGCAAAGTGAGGGATGCAGTTTGGTCAGTTTGGTCCGCATTTGCGGAATTTGGAGACTCCAAAGTCGGCTGCAATGAGCCAAAAGCCGCAAATGTGGACCCTTGCGAAGCGAGGGGCCGCATTTGCGGAGGTGGAGGCTTAAAGGCGCCTCACACGCTGTTACAAACACCCACACAAGCGGCACCATTACGACCTCGCAAACCGTGCGCACCTAAAAACAGTCAAAACACAATAAATACCAACTAAAAATATATAAAAAGCTTACCCATAGCAAGGGGGGGGGGCACCCAGGAATTCTGAGAGTGAAGATACACCTCCATTTAAGTCCAAATTCCCAAGTTCAGACACACGAAAATCCCCTAAGCGAGAGAAAAAATATCTGCCGAAAAAAACGAAAACGATGCTCAAAGACCCAGGACCACCTAGCCACATACAACTTACCCAAGAAGGGATCTGAGATAAGCTCGGAAACCTGCATTAACCCCACATTAACCATCGCAGTGGGGGTCCCGATCGCACGCGATCGGGGACCCCCCGCTTAAATGAAAATTCTAAATTCCTGCGTTACGGGTCGTTAAAAGATCGTAAAGGTCCTTAAAGGACCCATTATATATATCTAAAAAAAAATACACAGACCCACATAAGCCCTTCACTAACCCGGTCACTCATGGGGGTCAATACAGCCCCCAAAAGCACTTCATTAACCCATCACTCATGGGGTCATTACAGACCCCCATAAACCCCTAATTAACCCTGTCACTCATGGGGGTCAATACAGACCCCCATAATCCCTTCATTAACCCTGTCACTCATGGGGGTCAGTACAGACCCACATAAGCCCTTTATTAACCCGGTCACTTATGGGGGTCAATACAGACCCCCAAAAGCACTTAATTAACCCCCTCATTCATGAGGGTCAATACAGACCCCATAAGCCCTTCATTAACCCTGTCACTCATGGGGGTCAATACAGACCCCCATAAGCACTTCATTAGCCCTGTCACTCATGGGGGTCAATACAGACCCCCATAAGCACTTATTTAACACCCTCACTCATGGGGGTCAATACAGACCCACATAAACCCCTAATTAACCCTGTCACTCATGGGGGTCAATACAGCCCCCCATAATACATATAATTAACCCTGTCACTCATGGGGGTCAATAAAGACCCACATAAGCCCCTAATTAACCCTGTCACTCATGGGGGTCAATACAGCCCCCCATAATACATATAATTAACCCTGTCACTCATGGGGGTCTATAAAGACCCACATAAGCCCATAAATAACCCTGGCACTCATGGGGGTCAATACAGACCCCCATAAACCCTTAATTAACCCCGTCACTCAGGAGGGTCAATACAGACCCCCATAAGCACTTAATTAACCCCCTCACTCATGGGGGTCAATACAGACCCCCATAAACCCCTAATTAACCCTGTCACTCATGGGGGGCAATATAGACCCCCATAAGCCCTTCATTTACCCTGTCACTCATAGGGGTCAATACAGACCCCCATAAGCCCTTCATTAACCCTGTCACTCATGAGGATCAATATAGACCTCCATAAGCCCTTAATTAACCCTGTCACTCATGGGGTCAATACAGACCCCCATAAGCCCTTCATTAACCCTGTCACTCATGAGGGTCAATATAGGCCCCCATAAGAGCTTAATTAACCCTGTCACTCATGAGGGTCAATATAGGCCCCCATAAGCCCTTAATTAACCCTGTCACTCATGGGGGTCCATACAGACCCTCATAAGCCTCTATTTACTCCCATCAGTCCCATAAGGGTATATTAAGACCATTATGGGCCTGTTACAACCCAACATTAACCACATAAGTGCCATGACGGTCCTCAAGGACCATCATGACACTAAGTATAAACACTACACTGCACTATACCCCCCAATACAACATTAAATATCAACTAAACACCCTCTACACTAACCTATTAACACCTACCCTACCTACTTACACTACCTAACTGCCACCTAATAACCCCCCACCACTCTAATTACAGAAAATAAAAAAAACTAAAGTCACAAAAAATAAAAAATCTACATCACAAAAAATAAAAAAAGGAACATTTCAGAAAATAAAAAAAACCTAAGTCACAAAAAATAAAAAAGGAACATTACAGAAAAAAAAAAAATACATTACAACCCCCTGCCCCCACAACAGAAAAAAAAAAATGACACACCTGAAAAGGAAATACATAAAATACATACAATACAATACAAATAAAATGAAATACAATACATCCCTTTCTAATATACAATCTGTCTAATATATTCCCCAATCTATCTAAATAAATACCACAATGTAATATACAATACATGCTGTGCTATCTATATAAAACACATACCCTTAGCTAACATACAATAAATGCTATCTATATATATAAAATACTCTAATTCTAAGCTAAAATAAAATAATTAAGACCACTTACCTTTGCAGATGTCCCTTTAGATCAGCCACCTAGGGGAAAAAAATAAAAAAATTAGTGCAACACATTTACAGTAAATAAATAAACATTATAAACATTCTAAATATTCTACTCACCTTTCCTGCATGTCCCCGTCCTCCTTCTTTTCTTCTTCTCCGGTGCGGCCCCTGTTAAAAAAAAAAAAACATAACATTAATACAACATACATAAACATAAACACAAAATAAATAAGCATAATCTACATTGTACTTACCTCCCCGCGATGTCTCTGCGCTCTAAAAAAATATATATATATATATATATAACAGACATCCCCTTCTGATTGTTTGAAAACGCTGTCTATCAAATTCACCCAATCAGGAGGCGCTAATGTGTGAGCCAATCAGAAAGGGATATACCCTAAAATCCCACTCTGATTGGATAATGCACCTGTCAATCTTTATTTAAACCAATCACAAGGCGCAGATGCCTTCAGCCAGTCACAATGGAATACACCCCCACAGGGTGATTGGCTGGAGGCATCTGCGCGTTCTGATTGGTTGCACTGACAATAGCCAATCACAGTGGGATACACCCCCACGTACTGATTGGCTGAAGACATTTGTGCCTTCTCATTGGCTGTTGTCAATGTTAATCAGTATTACAGCCAATGGGAAGGCATGGATGTCTTCAGCCAAACACCCCGTGGGGGTGTATCCCATTGTGAAAAGCCTTCGGATTTGTTCAAATAAAGATTGAGTGGGATTTTGGGGTGTATCCCTTTCTCATTGGCTCACAATTGGCATCTTCTCATTGGCTGAATTTGATAGACAGCGTTTTCAGCCAATCAGAAGCAGCCATTGCCAATTTTATTCTGGAACACACAGTAGGAGGCTCATTAGCGTTGGTGACATCAGCGAGTGCGGATGTCTTTTATTTATTTTTTTAGAGCGCGGATGCTTCCAGGGCCCATCCGGGGCAGAAGACGAGGAGGTCGGAGACATCACGGGGAGGTAAGTACCGGAGAAAAGGAAAAGAAGAAGGACCGGACATGCTGGAAAGGTGAGTAGAATATTTAGAATATGTACTATGTTTATGTATTTTATGTAAACGTATTGTAGTAATTTTTTTACCCTAGTTTGCTGATCTGAAGGGACATCTCAAAAGGTAAGTGGTCTTAATTATTTTATTTTAGCTTAGAATTAGGGTTGCTATATTGAGATAGCATGTATTTGATATTAGATAGATTGGGGGATGTATATTACATAGATAGGATGTATTGTATATTAGATATGGGGATGTATAGTACATAGATAGTATTTATTGTATATTAGATAGATAGGTGGATGTATATTAGATAGATAGGATGTATTTTAGATAGATAGTATTCTACATTAGATAGATAGGGGCATGTATATTAGATAGATAGAGTGTATTGTATATTAGATAGGGGTGTATTGTATTGTATTTCATTTTATTTGTATTGTATTGTATGTATTGTATTGTATTGTATGTATTATATGTATTTCCTTTTCAGGTGTGTAATTTATTTTATTTATTTCTGTAATGTTCCTTTTTTTATTTTTTGTGACTTAGCCTTTTTTATTTTCTGTAATGTAGATTTTTTATTTTTTGTGATTTATTTTTTTTGTTTTATGTAATTAGAGTGGTGGGGGGTTATTAGGAGGTAGTGTAGAGGGTGTTTAGTTGATATTTAATGTTTTATTGGGGGAGTATAGTGCAGTGTAGTGCTTATACTTAGTGTCATGATGGTCCTTGAGGACCTTCATGTCACTTATGTGGTTAATGTTGGGTTGTAACAGGCCCATAATGGTCATAATATACCCTTATAGAACTGATGGGGATAAATAGAGGCTTATGAGGGTCTGGATAGACCCCCATAAGTGACCTCGTTAAAATGGTGTAGTGCTTACACTTTGGGTCATAAGGGTCCTGGATGACCCTCATGGCACTTATAGTGTTATTGCATGCGTTCATTACTGTGTTAGAGGGGTCTATATAGTTGCGGCACACAGTACACTCACATTGTGTGGCAAACAGCATTTCCATACTTTATTTTATTGACCGTCATTTTTTGACGGGCAAGTCGCTAGTTTAATTTAAAGGACAAATTAGTTGTACAACTCTAATTTGTAATTATGTATGTGAACCCTTTAGATGAACTGGGTGGCAGCATTATGGGGTTCTTTGATTTTGATAAAATAAATCCTACTTGATAAATAGATCTCATTGGTTGCTCTTCATTTTGCACATTTATGTAACTGGACTTAGGGCCTCATTCAATTAAAAGCCTGCAGATTGCGTTGTACAGGCTGTATATCTGCAAGCTTGAGATTTGCTACAATTACAGAGCAATTCAATTGAATAAGCCCGCAACTTACGAGTTGAAAGCTGAAAGCGAAAAACCATGCAATCGTATGTAGCATTTCAGAGCGTGAACATGATCAATTAAGCAAGGCCGTAACTACCAATTTAGAAACAGCCAATAGAAAATGAGTAAAACATGGCGTAGAGGTTACATGTCAATCAATCAGCGTTTAGGGGTCCAATATGCGATCAGACTCGTAATCCTGCAATATATAAAATAATACAAAGTAATGGCGATACTGTTTTTTGTCCATGTGGGTGGCCTGATATGTATTAACTCATTGATTCACGAGAGTGAAAACATTTGAAAGCTTGTTGCAATTGAATAGCGATTTGCAATTTTAGCGATTGTAACACTTGCAGGCTTGAAAGATCAACAGCTTAGATGGGTTGTAAGTTACGATCTTGACAACCACAGGGAGTACAGCCTGTAACCCGTAGAGCATTTGTTTCTCTCAAAAAAATTCCAATTGAATAGCAAATTAGTTTACGGGCTACATTACAGGCCCCCATAAACAACAATAACTCAATTGAGTTGAGGCCTTAGCCTTTGAACCTTTGTGCTACAAATATTGTTGCTGCTATCATACATTTTTGGCCTAATGCTCTACAACTTGAGAACCTCCTCCATTAAAATTACCATGCAATTAAGTTGTTCCGAATAAAGAAAGCAGGCAACATAGATTTAAGTAGAGGATTCCACAAGGATTATTCCAATTTTACCAGGCTGTTTTTCTAGAGCAACTCTTATGTCTGCAGAAGACTAGTTTGCAATTACTGCATAGATTCTGTCTTAAGGCTGCACATAAAAAATGTGAAGTTTAAACAATACAGACTTTTTGGCAAATACTAGAACAAATGGTTGTTATAAGGTTTAAGTACCATGTGCTTTGTATTTGCATTTTAACACATTGAGCTCACCATAGAAATAGTTGCTTTTTTTCTTATTCAGTAAGTAAAACTCGTCAGTTTTTTTTGCTGTTTCTCTTTGGGACCACTTATTTTTTTATCATCAAGAAAGTGAAAAAAATGTAATAGCTGCCTGCCACTAGCAGATATTTCTTTCAAATAACACTTTTCACTTGCTAAAAGTTACTAGTAAATCCCAAATGTAATGCCCAAAATGGACTCCATTTAACAACCCTGAGGAAAAAAGCATGAACATTTTAAGGCTACAATAGAAATTGCTGAGTATTTCTTGAAACTTTACAATCCAGATAGCTTTTAAAATATAACATATATTGTGAATGATTGGTACATTTTAATGAAACATAACATTACAGCAGGTTTACTAAAAAGACCAGCTACAGAGAGATATTCAGATGCAAATTGAGGTAACAGTACACTGTAATTGTAGCTTTCAGAAATTTAATTATGGCAAAGTTTATTATTGAAACATATGCTTTATTGCTAATAAAATCTGCTGGAAAATTTTGCAGGATTATTTAATGCACAACATAGAAATATTAATTAACTTACTTTACAAGCAGTAGTTCAATACTTGCGTTTAAAATATGTTATGCATTCAGATATTTTTTTTATGTATCTACTGTGAGAAATATTTTGACAGATTCTCTAAATAATTAGAATAATACATTTTGAGTTCAACATCAATTTATGGACAGATATTCCTTTTTTTATAAAATAACATTTATTGATAACAACAAAGTCAAAACAATATAATTCTAAAAACTTGTTAGAATAATTCACAGATATCAAGACCCAGCCAAATAAAAAACAAAAAAACTATTTCACCAAGCAAAAATATGTAGCAATAAATCTGAATGATATAGCATATGAAATTTCAGAATCAATTAATCTAATAGGTTATTAGTAACAATAGCTTGCATTTTTAATAATATTGCATATGGAAAATTAAATAACCAATGTATCCTGATAAAAATGACCACTAATTACAGTGCTTTGCAAAAGTATTTAGCCCCCTTGACATTTTACCTATTTTTTTTACATTACAGCCTTAAATTCAATGTTTTGGTAATCTGAATTTCATGTGATGGAACAGAACACAATAGTCTAAGTTGGTGAAGTGAAATGAGAAAAATATATACATAAAACTATTTTTTAGAAATAGAAAACAGAAAATTGGCATGTGCGTATGTATTTACCCCCTTTGTTATGAAGCCCCAAAAAAGCTCTGGTTCAACCAATTACCTTCAGAAGTCACATAATTAGTGAAATGATGTCCACCTGTGTGCAGTCTAAGTGTCACTGTCACATGATATGTCATGACATATACACACCTTTTTTAAAAGACCCCCAGAGGCTGCAACACCTAAGCAAGAGGCACCACGAACCAAACACTGCCATGAAGACCAAGGAACTCTCCAAACAAGTACGGGACAATGTTGTTGAGAAGTACAAGTCAGGGTATAAAAAAATATCCAAATCTTTGATGATCTACAGGAGCATCATCAAATCTATCATAACCAAATAGAAAGAACATGGCACAACAGCAAACCAAAACTCACGGACCGGGCAAGTAGGGCATTAATCAGAGAGGCAGCACAGAGACCTAAGGTAAACGTGGAGGAGGTGCAGAGTTCCACAGCAGAGACTGGAGTATCTGTCCATAGGATGACAATAAGCCGTATGCTCCATAGAGTTGGGCTTTATGGCAGAGTGGCCAGAAGAATCATTTTCAGCAAAAAACAAAATGGCACATTTTGAGTTTGTGAAAAGGCATGTGGGAGACTCCCAAAATGTATGGAGAAAGGTGCTTTGGTCTGATGAGACTAAAATTGAACTTTTCGGCCATCAAAGAAAACACCATGGTTGATACGTCAGCGTGAGGCTGCAGTTAGGATGGCGGGGAGATTGGCGCTCTAGCCAAAACTGGCTCCCTCCTCCCTAAACCCTCCCTGAACTAAGATGCGCCATTTCCCACACTGACATTCAGAGTGAACCCCCCCCCTCCCGCTTCCGACAGCCCAAACCAGAAGAAGAGGTCGCTGCTTGGGCCATATAGGAGTTACTCCGAGAGAGCATAGAGGAACGTGTGATCCAGCAAGACCGGCAGAAGCCTGGTGCAGCTCCTGGGAGCCATGAGACCTGAGACCTGAGCACAGTACGATAGAGAGGAGCCGCAGTGCACAACTTGGGTGGCATCATACAGCACAGTAAGGGGCTCATGGAGCTAATGCTTCAGGTACACCTATATTATATTCAAAGACAAGCCCAGAAAAGCCTGAAGTGTCTCAAGATGATCGGCCTGAGGAGTGGAGGTAGGGGGGAATAGACATATAAAACTGTGTCTGGAGCTATGTAATATTTTCAAGAAGGAGGATAGTACTTAGACCTCATAGAGGGATATATGTATATCATCTAACTGTCATACTGATAAGAAACAAGATAATGCAATCAACATTTAAACAAGTATATAAGACATAGTCTTCATAAGTGGTTAGAAATGGATATGAATTCTGTATAAGGAAATATACAATTGCTGGTAAAGTGATATCTAGCCGAGCCCAGGCAGAGGCTGCAGGCTTGGAGCCCTCTCCTGTACATCTAGCAGTGTTCCTTGAACATATATATATATATTTTTTTTTTTTACATTATAACAAGCATAAGATTTAAATCTGATGAGAGGATATACTAATTGGCTCCCTATGCCATATTTTGATAAGGAATATTAGAGCTCCTGTGAGAAGAGTTAAATAACTAATTTGCTACTTAAATTATAACAGGAGGCTCCTTTTTCTATTGGACTATGTATCTGAATATAACTCTGTCTTCATTCTGATAAGAAATAAGAAATTTAAATTACCATTTAATCAGTATGCTTTCAAGACATTGTCTTTATTAATGGATAGAAATGGATATGAATTATCTATAAGGAAATATACAACAGATGGGAAAGACATAACTGGATGACCCCAGGGAGAGGCCACATGCTAGGGACCTTCTCTTGTGTATCCTGCAGTGTCTCCTAAACTTATTTTATATATCCTATAATAAGTATGTGATTTAAATCTGATGAGAAGATATCCAAACTGGCTTCCTATGCTTCATTCTGATAGGAAATTCCATGAGAAGAGCTGAACAACTAATTGGAATTTGAATCACAATAGGAGACTTCATATGTTTACTGGACTCTGTGTATACTGTACATTGCTACATTGTAGCTGAACTTTTTCTTTTTTTTTCCTACCCAAGGTCATCTGGTTCTGGAAACTTCCCTCATATTTTATAGAATATGCCTACTAAAATGAAATCAAAGGAAAAAACAAAAATTGAGCCAATAAAGACACCCTCCATGTTTTCACCCAGGAAAAAGGGCTCTACTACCAGTTCTCAAAATGATAGCATTTTATCAACTTCGACTTTGACTCTATCACCAGAGAAAGCCCCTCAAACAATAAGATCTGATAATACATTGATTGATGAGGAGGAAATTCTTACCTGCTCTAAAATGCAAGAAATGTTGCAGATCTTCCAGACAAATATAATTCTGGACTCGACAAAAAAAATAACAGAAAACACGTTATTAATTAAAGAAGTAAACCAGAGAGTTGATTTCATTGAAAACACCTGGGACAATTTAATTACGAATAATAATCTCCTTAAATATATAACGAAGCTGGAAAATAAAATCGAGGACATGACGTACAAGATATCAGCTATTGAAGATCGAAGCAGGATGAATAATTTGAGTCTTAGAGGAATCTCGGAAATAATACCAGATAACAATTTAAAATCCTATGTGGAGGACTTTCTGAGGACTTTGGTTCCAAATGCTGTACCTAATGCAAGTACCATAGAATACCCCTAGCGAAACATCTAGATAAATCTATACCTAGGGATATCATAGCTAGAGTCCCTTTTAGATCATATAAAGATGATATTATGAGGGCATCATTCGTTAAGCAAAAGTTTTTCCCCCCTTATGATAACATTAGCATTTTTCCAGATTTATCTGCTTGTACACTAGTCAGAAGAAGAGAATATAGTGTAATAACTCAAGTCTTAAGACAAAATTAAGTTAGATATAAATGGGCTTCTTCAGAAGGTTTATCCGTATATAAAAATGCCAGGTGGTATTGGGTAAAATCAGTCCAGGAAAGGATAAAATGGCTGCAAGAGTGGCAGTTTGACATAACAATTCCAGATAAAGAGGTTGGACAAACTGTTTTATCCGCTAGTAATCGAAAATGGCAAAAGAATTAGGAAGGGGAGGAGCGGGAGGAGGAGAGAAGGGGAGAGTAGGGGGAGGAATTTTTTATCTCCCCCTCCTCCCCTTGTAACATCTTCAATCCTATTTTCCCTCTTTAGGATGCCGAGGTTTAGGCTAATGAAAAGACAGGAAGTGTCTTGGAGGATTAGCTGGCTCTATTGATAGAAGAATAAATAGATGATGATTATAGTCCTTTGGACTGATGGTTTTTTGCACATAATGATATACTCTATAATTTGTTATGGTTACTAGAAAGGCAATGGAAGTTAAGACCTATAGAGAGATAATTGAAGTTGATGAGAGACGAGACACAGAAACACTATGTAAATGAGATAAATTTTCTATATATTTTTCTTATATGTTTATATATTTTTTACGACAAATTCACATTAATAAGTAAAGGAAAAGATGAGGAATATCGGGGAAGATAAAGTAAAAGAAGTTGTGCAACATATACACAATAGTTTTATTAGAGTTAGAAAGTTTTTGTTTTTTTCAGCTTCACACCAGATATTTTTGAAATATAAATAATAATATGGAAGAATTCACATATGAGTATAAAGTAATGGAATTGTGTTTTATATAGGCATCTTAGCAGACCACATAATAGATAGGTAAACATTGATCACTTATTGATATCTCTCTTTAAAACCCTTTTTTTCTAGGGTCTAAAATGGTGAAATTGCAGAGGAAACTTATAAAGTAACATGAAAAATGGATCAAAAGTATTAGGTGTTTTACTAGAGTTATGATATGGAGGAAGCCAGACAGTTCAAATCCCAACCTCTAATCTCCCTACCTTTAAGGGGGAATTATTCCTGCCATTTCCCAACATCAAGTATTTGCCCTGCAAACAGAGAAGTTATGTTGTATGTATGGGATGTTCCCTTGATTTGGTTTAAGTCCAAACGTAGTAATAAGAATATATTTGATAATTATTTTCTAGCATGTCAAGGGTGGTGTGTGAATCTTGAAAGTCTGAGGAAGGAGAAGCATGTTTATAGGATGAGGAAGCTATTGGGTAGGTCACATGGATCCATGGGATGGGCAAATGAATAAAGGAATAAAAATAATTTCACATAATGTAAATGGATTAAACTCACCGACGAAGAGAAAAATAGCATTTCTAAATAATCAAATGAATCGTACACTACAATCTCAGGCAGATAATCTTTTATGGAGATACCAACAATCCAATTTTCTGTATGGTAATAAAACTGGTAAAGTTCTGGCGAACAGATGGAAAAAACAATGTATACAAAATAGGATTCTAAGAATATTAGATGCAGAGAAAAAGATTCAGATGAACCCTGATAAAATTGGTGAGGTGTTCCAGGAATTTTATGAAAAACTATATAATATTGGTAAAGATCAGCAACTTAAGGCTCCAGATAAAGCAGATATTAATACCTTTTTAGATAATATTCAACTTCCCAAAATATCAGATCAAGAATCAATTAATTTAAATAGGGAAATCTCATGTGAGGAAATAACTACTGTTATTAATAGTGGTAAATAAAATAAGGCCCCAGGTATTGATGGCTATGACCATATGTTCTATAAAGTACTACAGTCCGAACTTCAAATACACTTGTGCAGTCTATTCAATGAGATTAAACTAACAGGCAATATCCCGTTGGAGATGTCTGAGACTAAAATTGTGAATATATTGAAAGAAGGGAAAAATCCAGAGGAATGTAGTAGCTATAGACCTATATCACTAATAAATATAGACATCAAAATATATTCTAAAATTTTAGCAAACAGATTAAACACCTTAATTGCTAATTTAATCCACCCGGATCAAACGGGATTTGTCCCAGGCAGACAGACGTCAGATAATTCAAGACGACTCTTAAATATTATCTCCTATGTTAAAGATAAATACATCCCTGCTTTGATATTATCATTAGATGCAGAGAAAGCCTTCGATAGAGTTAATTGGGAATACTTACTAAGTGTATTAAGTAAATTTGGACTAGGTGAATTTGCTTCAAAATCTGTTAAAGCGCTATATAGGAATTAAATCGCACGAGTGGAGAATTCAGATTTTGAATCAAAGCAATTCAAAATAGGAAATGGCACCCGTCAGTGTTGCCCTCTATCACAGTTGCTGTTCATACTATTTATGGAACCATTAGCAATTTATATAAGAGAATGTAAAGAAATTAAAGGAGTCTGTATTAGCAAGGAAGAATTTAAATATATGGCATTTGCTGATGATATTGTAATAACTATATCAAATCCAGGGCAGGATTGCCAAAAACTTCAAGAAATTCTAGATGAGTTTGGTAGAATCTCTTTCTTTAAAATCAACCAATTCAAATCAGATACCCTAATGAGAGGCATAACTATTGAACAAAGAAATACGTTGGAGAAAGATTATAATTATAATTGGAAATCAAAATATATAACCCATTTGGGTATTAAATTCTCCTGGGTGGCGGGTAAAATTCTTAAAGACAATATCAATGAAGCAATGGAAAAGATTACATCGACATTGTCCGATTGGAGACAACTTAACTTGTCTTGGTCTGCAAGAATTGCTGCACTAAATATGACAATAATTCCAAAAATTGCCTATCCCATGAGATCTATACCGGATGTCCTGGCTAATAACTTCTTAAAATCTATCCAGGACGAATTGGATAGATTTTTGTATGAGGGAAGAAAACCCAGAATTAGGAAAAGTATAACATATAATAAATTAACAAATGGGGGCCTAAATGTACCATGTTTAAAAGCATTACATCAAAAAATTATCTTAGCCCAACTAATACGTTGGAATATTATTTTTGACAAACCAAGATGGTTAATCCTAGAAGATTCTTTAGTTAGGGATTGCTCCATTTATACTTTATTGTGGTTTCCTAAGTTTAAGAAGACCTTGTTTAGTAAATTACCAAAAAATATTAATGCTATTATAAAATTCTGGTATACTTATAAGGAGAAAACTAAATTGACTAGATACCCTTCTTTGGCAGCTCCGTTAGAATCTTTAAAATCTCAGGCTACATGTCCAACAATTAAAATGTTAATGGATCAGGGCTTAATCTATACCTTTGAAATATATTATAAAGGTAATCTCCTTTCCTTACAGGAATTACAAAAGAAATTAGAACTTAACATTTTTTTTCCTGGATAAACTATGAAAGCCTTAAAAAAAAATGATGGATAGAGGCTATAGAATTGTAGGGATGCACTCCTTAAGCAAAATGGAAGAAGTTATTATAAAAAAATAATTTATACATATCATCTCAAAGTGTGGAAGAATTATTAACGATTATACTTCATTCCCTAAAAGTATAGGTATAAAAGGCTGGGAGATGGATCTTATAATTAATCTAGATGATGTAAATTGGAGGAAAATTTTATTAACTACAAAGAAATCTGCTGTTAATATTGCATATATGGAATTATTTTTTTAATTGATTCATAGATGGTATATACTGTAACTCCGGCAAAAATTTCCAAATTTGATATTAAGGGCGAAGATGCTCATACTGGCAGGTGTTGGAAATTATGTGGTCAAAGAGGCTCTGAACTTCACATTTGGTGGAGTTGTCATAAAATACATAGTTGGTGGTCAGATATTGGCCAGATGATATCTAAGGTTTTGGATAAACAGATTGCTTGGTCTCCCCAATTAGCCATTTTGCATATGCATTTGGAAAATTTGTCCCCAGCAGATAGATACCTGACATGCCATATTTTGTTGGTTGCAAAGTGGCTCATTGTGAGATATTGGAAGCAATCCGAAGTACCAACAATGAGTGAATTGTGCAACACTATTCATTTAAATAGGGAATTGATGCACAACAGAAGCTGGTTTGCACTTCAGAATTTTGCATGCTGTATTAATTGGCAGAAATGGGACAAATATTGGGAATCTGTTAAATTGGGTGATGTGCCATTCAGAATTCCGGGGGAGTTAGTTACACTCTAACTTGTATCTAGATCGATTTAGGATTAAGGTGTCTCTCCTATTATGATTTTACTATGAGGAATTTGGTGGTGCACAGTATGATAATCATTATTTAGATGGATGGTTGGATGCCTATAGTACATAGGCATGATCATTACTTCCCCTTAGCTGAGTACTGATACTGCTGGCATTGGGTATTTGGTGATTGGTTAGGACAATAGCCCAGAAGTAAGCATTATAGAAAAAGTATCTTGGATGGTTTGTTAAAGTGCTGTATCCTAGATTGTGTCTGAGTTGTCTGTCCAGATATTCCCCTATATTGATCCTCATATGTAAAAGTAGAGGTGACCAAATAATTCATGTATTTTTTGCTGGGACCGATAATAATATCTTGTGGTACAATAATTGACCCCACTGAATAAAGGATTTGGCCAATAAGCATACTATAATTACATTCTGGTGATTATAAAGGAGCTATTATCCACAGTATTTTATCTCCTATAAATAATAGAGGAAAGGGGATCTGGAACAAATATAGGATCCCACATATGGCATTTTTGTCTGATTTTATTTTATTTGTCGTGGTTATGGTTTAAACACATTTTAATATGAATTTAATAAAGATTGTGATTGTATGATTTATAATTTTTCTTTAATGTCAACAAACCATAGATAGTGTAAATATATGAGCCTATACTTTGCAATTGCAAGTGGGACAGTATACCAGTATTAGTGGCCCTTTTCTTTTTCTTTCCTTGACTTATAATGCAAATTTGCCACCTGGTATTATAGGATTCTCAAGTATTATTGATAATAATACAAATATTTAAGAGTATCCAGTTCCTAATATGTATCTTGCTGTGTTACTTTCTGTTGCTATAGAGTGTTTTTTCCTCAGGTTTCTTTTAAAAATGTAAAAAGTTTCAAAGCTATGTGTCTCTCAAAATGGAGAAATACTTCTTCTTTGTTTATAAAGAAACAAACCCTGACTTCTTTGAATGTGTGAGTCTGGATGGTTTATCTCTATAGTGTATATTTCTCTTAGGAGCCTTCCTCCAATCCCTTTACATAGGTACATAGTAATTGAGGTTGAAACAAAATGCTTAGTCCATCAAGTTCAACCTTTTTAGATCTCCTTTGATCTACAATTTTCAGATTAATTGTTAATTGGTCCAGATGAAGGCAAACAAAAAAAAGAGACTTTGTCAATTGTCTCAAAAGGGGGGAAACATTCCTTTCTGACCCCAGATACTGGTGATCAGATTCCTCCGTGGATCAATACACCCTTTTCTGATTAACCAGGATAAGCCTGGATGTCTTTTGTATTTGAAAATGTATCTAATTGTTTTTTTAAAGTTATCTATCGAATCTGCTGTCACCACCTTCTTTGGTAGAGAATTCCACATAATATTCACCCTTACTGTGAAGAACCATTTTCTTTCTTTAAGGATCAATCTTTTAACTTCAAACCTCAGAAGATGCCCTCGTGTCAGTTAAAAACCTCTTGCCACAAAAAGTTCAATTGACAAAAAGCCTTGTAGTGAGATATTTTTTAAGGTATACAAATTACAAAGTCTATTGAAAAATAACCTGCAGTTCAACCCACACAGTTACAGTAGGATGTCAGTGGATTTTACCATGGTTACACAAATAAGGTCAAGCGAGACAATTGTGATGAGGACATTTTAAAAAGAAGTCCATATGAACTCTTATTGTACAAATGGGATTGGGAAATATGGTGATATTAAATAAATTGCTATAAACAAGATACAATTCTACCAAAAACACAGCTCTCTAAAATCACAAGCACTTTGAAAACTATTGTAATACTAGTAACTTGGGGTGGGGGTGTTAAATAGGGGAAACTAAAAAGAGTAAAATTAAACTTAATCATGCATTACCAGCACTATGGAGCAGTATGTCTTTCCTATGAAAATTGTGACCCATAATTTATATTATATTATATACAACATCAGAGGCTCATATTCATGTACATCATCCAATGTAGTGTACATGATACAATGTACTGTATGTGAAAGGGGGTCCTACATTGGGGAAACAAGCCAGAAACTACACATGTGAATGAACCTCCACCGAAGCTCCATCAAAAAGCACCATGAAGATAGTTACTGTACTCCAGTTGGACACCATTTCACCCAGGAGAATCACTCCAGAATCTCAAAATAAAAGTACTCAGAGGGAATTTCAGAACTATCCAACAGCGGAAAACTTTTGAATTAAAAATTATTACATTTTTTAATACAAAGGCTATGGGCAGTAATATTGACTTAGGCTTTCTGGCCCACTATCTTAATGTCTTATAGCTCACACACATTCCACATACCCCCCCCCCCCCTTCTATTCCTGTTTTTGTAAGCTACATGCTATACTGAAATGTATTGCTCTTTATTTTACTCTGCTGTATTCTTATCTACAACCTGATCTATAGACTTACTTACTGACCTATCGGGGCATTATTAACAATGCTGGTCTGTTTCTCACTTAACTCTGGCCAATGAATTTAGTTTTTCTTGTTTTTCCATTTTTTTTTCCATCTCTTTCTGTTTACCTTTTTTTAGTTCATATATGTATCAGTATCGCTTTTTGACTTGATAAAGAGAGGTATTATCTCTTGAAAGCTTGTCGCTATATTATGAAAGTTTGTCTAAAAAAAGGTATCACTATTCACTGCAATACTCTGATTATTCAACTATATATATATATATATATATATATATATATATATATATATATATCTATATATATATATCCCTTCCTCTCCCTTCCTCTCTCTCTGTCTCCCTCCCTCTCCCCAGGTTCAAACAAGCCCATGCACAGGCACGTTGCTACTGATTGTTAGGAACGTGTCCAATCATGCATGAATTCGTAGCTACCATGCATGCCCAGTGACATAACTACTGAACATGCGTGTATATGATGCAACTGCGCATGCACAGGGACTTCCCCCAATTTAGAGCTAGTAGCTTGTGGGTGACGCATGTGCAGAATGTACCTTGAAGGTGTTACTCACAAGCTCAAAACTATTATAATGGATAATGGATTCTCCAAATGTCAGATGTTGGTTAAACAGGAAATTATTTATCAAGATATAAATCATACCTAAAAAGACATTTTCAGATACAAGACAGGGCAAGGATAGTGCAAAAGGAAAAATGTATAAAGGAAAAAGACATAGCTACAGAGAAGAAATCTGTGAATGATTGTCCAGCTCTTATCAGGGAATTTAGGTCATCAGTTTTAGAAGAGTTTTCTAACTTGACTCTAAATAATAGAGTCATCTGAAAGTGAAAATAGTTTAGAAACTATAAATTTAAAAACAAAATCCACAAATGCTGAAACATTCAGAAATACATTTAATAATGCACAGAGTGGCATGAAAGCACTTAGAGAAATGGCAGAAAACATGGAGAATCGGGGAAGGAGAAAAAAACTCAGGTTCAGAAGTATTCCATTGTCAATATCCCAAACAAATCTTAAGGAGTACATGCTAAATTTTATATACGCATTCAAGTAATGTCTCAGAAAATATGCTGATTTAGATAGGGTGCATAGGACTTTTGGCAGTAGAAATGTAATACAGGATAAACCAAGAGCCACATTCAATTCCAAGCCCGCAACTCGATCGCAGATGGCCAGATGTCTGCGGGTGTGTTTTGCGGGCTGCCATTCATCTCCGATTGCGATGCTATTCAATTGCTCAAGCCCACAAGTTACTGTCCCAAAGTCGAAAACCATAAACCATTGCTCATAGCAGTTCAGGGCGGGAACATGATTAAAAAAGCAAGCTCGTAATCTCCCATTTCGAATCAGTCAATAGAAAATAAGACTGTCATTACGGCAGTAAAACATGGAGGTTACATGTCAATAAATTAGGTTTGGGGGTCTGATATGCGATCCGACTCACAAACCTGCAAAATAAAGAATTATGAAAATTATTGCTAATACAGTTTGAGTCCATATGGGGGGCTGATATGTATGAACTCATTGATACCCGAGATCGATTTAGCCCCAAAATTAAACATGAAAATAAATGTAATTTCCTGTATATTTGCGAGCTTGAAACTGTTGTGCAATTAATTATAATGTCTTTCATAGCTTTCCCTGTTATTTAGAGTGCAGTATTGATTTTTTTATTTGCTTTTACAGTGCTACAAATAGGTGTTTAACCCCCTTGCAGGTCCTGTCTAGCACCTGTAGGATTTTCTCCTTCTTTTGCCATTTACGGGTGTGAAAACATTTGAGGGCTTGAGGAAATTGATCAATTGAATAGCGATTTGCAATTTTAGCCATCGTAACTGCGGCCTTGAGAGATCAAAGGCTTCTGAAGGCTGTAAGTTACAAGTTTAACCGTCGACATTTTTTCAAGGCCGTAACTCGGAAGCCGTTTGGAGCCCGCAAGAAGACGCCAATTGAATAGCAAATTAACATTAACAACTTACATAGTTACATAGGCCCTCATTCAATTGCGATTTTGCTAATTGAATACGGCTCTAAATAAGCACATAATATATATTTTTTAAAGAAGTTTTTAGTTAGTGAAAACCTTGCTTTTGGATAGATGCTTAATAACTAAAAACTTCTTTAAAAAATATATGTGATGTGCTTATTTAGACCCCTATTCAATTTGCAACATTGCAATTGAATGAGGGCCATTGTAATTTAGGTTGAAAAAAGACGTTAGTCCATCAAGTTCAACCTTTTTAGATCTCCTATGATCTGCAATACGTGGATTTATTGTTAATTGATCCAGAGGAAGGCAAACAGAAAAAAAAACAGTGAGACTTTGCCAATTGTCTCAACAGGGAAAAAAATATAAAATTCCTTCCTGACCCCAGATACTGGCGATCCGATTCATCCCTGGATCAAAACCCCCTCTCTATTTATCCAGGATAGCACTTAATGCCCTTTTTATTTAAAAATATATCCTATCCCTTTTTAAAGTTATCTATTGAATCCGCTGTCACCACCTCCTTTGGTAGAGAATTCCACAGATTAACCACTTTAACTGTGAAGAACACTTTTCTTTCTATAAGGTGAAATATTTTTACAACTAATCTGAACGGATGTCCCCTTGTCAGTTGAAAACCTCTTGGCACAAAAAGTTCCCTTGACAAAGCCTTGTATTTACAGTATATAAGGTAATCATATCCCCTCTTAGACGCCTTTTTTCTAGACTAAATAAGTTTAATTTTGTTTGTCTTTCTTCAAAACTTAGCCCATCTATACCCTTTATTCGTTTTTTTGCCCTTCTCTGTACTTTTCCCAGCTCTAAAATGTCCTTTTTATATAGTGGACCCGAAATTGTACTCCGTATTCCAAATGAGGGCGTACTAGGGATTTGTATAGTGGGAAAATTATATTTTCTTCCCTTGCTTCTATACCCTTCTTAATACATGCTAATATTTTACTTGCCTTTGCAGATGCACTGTTACCTAGGCGGTTGTCCACAAGTACTCCCAAATCCCTTTCAGTATCTGATATCCCTAGATTTGCTCCATTAAGATTATAAATTGCATGGCTAGTTTTCCTTCCCAGATGCATAACTTTACATTTATTCATATTCAATCTCATCTGCCACTTATATGCCCATTCCTCTAATGTATACAAATCCCTTTGAAAGGAAAGTACATAATTTTCTGATTGAATTGCCTTGCACAACTTTGTGTCATCAGCAAAAATGAAGACACCACACTCCAATCCCACTTCCATGTCATTAATAAATATGTTAAAAGGGAGGGTGCCCTAATACTGAGCCCTGAGGAACCCCACTTACCACATTAGTCCAACCGGAGTATGTTCCATTTACAACAAGCCTTTGCTCCCTGTCTTTGAGCACGCTCTCAATCCACAAGCAAACATTTATGGCAATTACTGTATCCCTTAGTTTGCTCAATAGTCTCCCATGTGGCACTGTATCAAAAGCCTTTGCAAAATCCAAATAGACTACATCCACTGAGTTGCATTGATCCAAGTCCCTACTAACCTCCTCATAGAAACTAATTAGGTTTGTTTGACATGACCTATCCTTCATAAATCCATGTTGGCTCCTACTTATAATCCTGTTTGAATAGACATATTCCTGTATATTATCCCTTATTAACCCCTCTAAAAGCTTTCCCATTACCGAAGTGAGACTCACTGGTCTTTAATTCCCCGGATTTGCTCTTGCTCCCTTCTTAAATATTGGTATCACCTCTGCCTTTCTCCAGTCATCTGGTAGAGATCCTGTGTCTAGTGAATCCTGAAAAATTAGATATAATGGTTTTGCTATTACAAAACCCAGTTCCCTCAGTACCCTTAAGACCTAACTTACGGGCTACCGGATTGCCCAAAACCTCAACTGAATATGGCTCCAAGAGATTTTGTGAGTTTTGCATGTTACAAGGTAAAATACATGATGCAGAGAGCAACCAGGGAGCTGGGGAATATGAGCTTTGAGGACAGCATCATTTTTATATACAATGTAATATTGTCTAGCAAGAAGGAAATTACGTGTTATCACAACCTAGATCTGTGAAAGAAATATACTATTTCTCAGTTTGCTGTGTAATTTTTCTTTGCATTGTAATTTTTCTCTGTAGTGTAGGGATACCCTTAGGGATGCATGCTAAGAAGGGTGGGTGCTGTGTGGGGGTGGAAGTTGAGAGGGACTGGCTGTTATGTAGAGATAATATGTGTATAGTATTTATATATATTTCTGTAATGTAGGGGCCCCCCATCCATTGCCCCCCTGGGCCCCCTTGGTAGCATCAGGTCCCCATCCCATAGAGCATGTTTCCGGAAAGTAGAGCGTGCGCATCCTGGAGCTGTGCTGCTGTCAGAGAAGATTTGAGTAGAAGGAGGTAAGTAACTCATAAAGTATCGAATCTTCCTACAAATATATATTTTACAGTTGGGGATGTTTGAAGTTAGTGGATTGCACTTATGAAAAAAATGGAATAAAAAGGGGAGCCAATAACACTCAAATACTGCCAGAATATCAATAGTGTGTGTAACTATTGCTTAAAGTTAGAGTATAACTGCAACTAGTAATTAATGAAAACAATTCTACAGATTGATAATATCAAGCGAATAATGAGTAAATTACATTGAGGACAGATGTATGCAGAACAGTTCTAATAAAAATAAAACACAACTTTTATTTAAAATAAAAAAAAGTCTTTAAAAAAAAATCTTAAAAAACATAAAATACCACAAGGTGCAAGTGCCTTCCTGTTAGATAAATACTTAGGCCCCTATTTAATTCTAAGCCCACAGACTTACATGCTGTATGAAGGTAACTGCGGGCTTGGAATTTATTAGGGGAAATTTGTAGCAGTTACATTCCGATTAAATTGAACAAGCCCGCAACTACATAGCCGAAAGCCAAAACAGTAAATCATGTAACCGTAAGTTCAGGGCATTATGATGACCAATTTAGCAAGCCTGTAACTACCGATTTAGAAACAGCCAATAGTAAATGAAATTTCAGTAAAACATGGAGGTTAAGCCACAATAAATTAGTGTTTAGAAGTCCTATATTCGATTGGACTCACAATCCAGAAATGTTGCAATCTAAAAAAAATCAATAAATCTACTATTCTAGTCCATGCAAGTTCAATTATATCTATTAACCCATTGATTGCCGGGATCAATATAATCCAGAAATTATACATAAAAAAAAAAATATTGCAGATTTGCGAGCTTGAGGATGTTTTTATTTGCGTTTACAGTGCTATGAATAGGTGTTTACCCCCCTTGCGAGTCCTCTCTAGTATTTTTGGCTACATTTGCCATTTATGGGTATGAAAACAATTGCGGCTTGAGGAATTGTATCAAAATAATAGTGATTTGCGATTTTAATAGCAGTAACTTTTGCTGGCTACATTACGGGCTACAGTAACAACAATTTGGACAATTTAATAGGGACTTTAGTATGCTACTGAGACTATATTTGTGCCAAAAAAAAACTATAGAACTAGAACTTGAAAACCCACATGTGGTAGACTATTGTATTATGTTTATTATGTATTTATTGTATTAAGTTATGGGCTAGCTGCAAGGAATTGCACTAATTACAAATTAATTATCACCATAAATGTCAATATCTAACAACCTTTTCTTTAGAAATAGTTATAACAGCATAGTACATAAAGCATGGAGAAAGCCTGTCACAATTTTTTTGACTTAATGGATGAAAATGGTGAGATATACAGTAGATAGTTGTATTAATATTAAGACTTGTAAAAGTCAGAAGAATAGCTGCCTATTTGTATATTTGCAATTGGACCATTTCATCGGGCAGCAAATTAGAAAGTATAAAGTATAAATTGAGATAATGTGCAGTAGGGTGAAAAATGATGATCAAGATAAAAGTTTAACAAATACTCCTTTAAAGAGAAAAGAGAGGAATATGTAAAGACTCTGATTTAGCAATGTTCAATTTGTGTAGCAACTTTTAAAAACACTTTTTTTAGTATTCATTAAAATTATATATGTACTGTATATAGTGCATGGGAATGTAATACTTAAAGATATCTTCCAATTACTTTATTTAGGTTCCAGCTTGACAATATTTTCTAGTATTTATATCATAATAATACTACTTTGACAGCTATAGTCCTTTGGCATCTATAGTATCTTAAATGGCACTATGTATTGTAATAATGTCTCCAAAAATAACAATAAAAATAAAATAAAAAAAAATAACAATATCATCACACACAGCCCAGGGGCACGTGAATTAAAGTTGATTTTAAGGAGTTTCGCCACTTGAAAATCAACTAAGCAAGAAAAAAAATGGCGGACGATAAAAATGAAAACGAGGCTCCACGATCCCAAAGCGCAGAAAACACTGACAAGGACGTACGACTTTTAATTACTACCTGCGGAATTACGAAGTCGCAAAAATATGGGCATCAGCAATGAACGCCAAAGGTCCTCAGTGTAGAAAAAGCTTTAATTGTGTGTCAAAAAGCATTGCCATGGCTTAAAATGTTATTGCCCCTTCATTTTTGATGGGCAAGTTGCTAGTTACAATATAATATCCCTAACCAAACAAAGACATAGTTACAATTTTCTAAACTACGCTCTATTGGTCCAGTTGCTCTATTATTAATAGTCCACTGAGATGGTAAGGAAAACACACGCTGTGTACTCACCAATACCAGGGTTATGTTGCTGCTGAAAAGAATACATTTCCATTCTTGGTTTGTGTGCTGATTGTTTAAGGCTGTCCTATGATGTTGACGCTGTATGTGTCTCCTGCTCCCACAGTGAATAGTTGTAAGCTGATCCACCATATGACAGTTACAGTTGCAGGGGCCCTGGATTGCTTGTTTGATGCTTGTTCCCCCGAGTGCTTTCGGATTCTTCAAGGAATGCTGAGTGGCAAACTTTGGAGCCAAACATTTAACTGGGAGACTCCTCTCACTTCGTGACATGTGTGACTAGTCACTCATGACCGTAAAGTCCCATTTCGAATCAGCCAATAGAAAATGAGCCCATCATTATTACGGCAGTAAACCATGGAGGTTACATGTCAATCAATTAGGTTGGGGGTACGATATGGGTTGGGACTCGCAAACCCTCAAAATTCAAATAAAAATGAATGCCAAGACTGTTCCAGTCCATATGAGTGGCCTGATAGGTATTAACTCATTGATTCCCAAGACCGGTATAACCTCAAAATGACACAAATATATATTATCTTTATATATATAATTGAAGAATGCATTCATGTGTTTGATTATTTTTTTACATTTTGTATTGATTATAAGAAAAGATAATAGTTGGTGAAAAAAAAGAAACAAATCATGCCAGTGCATCTGTTTTAATACAGGGAATGACTTTCTCACCACATTTATTTACAAATAGTATATTACTATATACTAGGCCATAAATTAAATTATTTAAATTGAATGCTCCCTGGGAAAATTCACTAAGAATACCTACAGTGAGCTGTTATAGCGTCTGGTTTACTACAGCAATGTCCATTGCCATATTTACTAGGAAATTAATAGTAAAATGATCCCTGTGAATCAATGAGAATATCTGTTAAGAGTGAGCATACACTTGGATTGCAGTTGTCATTAGATCAATAATCATAAAAGTGAAAAACTTTATTGCATACAAAAATAATGCTTAAAAATGTCCCACTTGGGCTCTATGACTAAGAAAAAGTATTTATCGACTGCAATAAATCAATGTCAATTTAGGTTAAAATTACAAGGATATCCCAATTGGCTGGAGTAGAGAATCTGGCCACAGATTTAGCACTGGTCACAATAAGGCTCTCCAATTATTTATGACCTGGGTCTGTTAGTCCAAAAATGTTTCCATTCAACAAATAACTAACATTGTTCTAGCATGCATGTAAACTAAAAAAAGGGAAACCAGATAACATAAAGGTAATCTTTTTGATAGTGCAATGCAGAAGTCTTATGTTTCTCAAGGGATACCTTCTATCTGGAAGGCTCCACTTCTTGGATATCCTAAATCATACCAGTATTCGCTGTTAATGCTAGTAAAGTCTAACCACAATATGCATAATAGTGAGTATATGCTTTGCTGGTACCTGAAATTGACAAGTACAAAAATGTATTGGAATTCCTCATATTCCAGCACATACATACTGATGGGAATCCTAAATAAAAACAAAAACATGTCAATCCCAAATGTAATAGTTAGATGTACTGGGAACCTCCAGAGTCTATGTTCAATTAGGGTTTCCTTGCCCAAGTGGGGCATTTTTTGTTTCAGAGTTATTTTTGTATGCACAAAATGTTTCACTTTTATGATTTTTGGTTCTGAATAAGTTTTATGCACTAGGACCCCTATGAAATCATCTGTCCTCTTACACCAGCCTTTTCCTTCCCTGCAGCAACAACAGCAGGTAAAGGTTTAAAACGTGAAGGCATTCCAAGACCCTTCCATCTAGCACACATTGCCCCCTTTTCTCCATTCCCCAAGTGTTCTGGATAATGACTGAAAATACACAATTACGATAAGGATCCCTGTGAACATCCTTCCATAAATTCACATTATTCCCTCCCATTCTCGCATCATCTGTGTATGTGAGGTAATAAATAAAAAAAAACATGCATGATTACTTTTACTGTGTTTACTAAAGCTATACTGCATCACAACTTTAACGTGCTTATTCCTTAAAAATAACTAAAATTCAAATAAAATTATAGACTCAGCAGGAAAGGAGTATAAAAAGCTTATGTTTAAGAACTTTGAATTAGCCTACCCCATTGCCATGGGGTAGACATTTAATTAACAGGGATTAGCTGGACACACTATAATTACCTGAGTTCTCTCATTACTGCCCCCAGCTTCCTCCCATACTATCCTTCATAGAGTATACATTCAAACATGTCCCTCACTAACTTGCCCACTCTAGTCCCTATCAACTTAAATAGATAGGGTGGGCAACCATGCACCCCCCTAAAGCTAAGAAAGCAAGATCATTCTCTACCTATGCAGCCACTACCTTCTCTCACTTCATAACCCACAAGGTTTCTCTCAAAGTATGGAGACTACTAGAATATAGCAGTGACTACTATACTTCCCTGTATCAGTGTGAACATAAAGCCCTCAAACTCCTTCCACCGGGTTTGTTGGCTGAAATGAATATACCAGGAGGGAACTAAATTGTACTTTTCATCATTTCCCCCCACATTCAAGCAATACCCTTGTATTGTTTTATTTTAGAATTCTGACTGAGTGAAAACATATTAACATGTGTAAAAGCCTATGAACAGTTACAGGAAGTCATTTACATAACACCTGTGCCCTCCAGAGAGGATTAGGCTGATTTTGCTGCATATCTCAAACCGGACCAGACAACGCTTTTCAAGGACTACATTATGTTTTGCTGAATACTTCAGTGTCTCTTTTGGTATAAAAATGATTGTGTAAAATAACATTTTTCTTTTTTTTTCCACTTTTCTGACTTTAGCTTATTTAATGCTGCTATGCAAACAAAACATTAAGAAAAACAATATAAGTCCTATTGTACTATATTTACAATATCCTCTTGTCAAGAATTATAGTTGATGATTGCTAAAATGTATTTTAGAAAAAAATAATACAACCTTTAAATTATTGCCTATAATATACAACTAGCGACTTGCCCGTCAAAAAATGACGGCAATAAGATTGTAAGGCAGGTAATGGTGTTTGGTTGCGACATTAATTTAGTTGGTGTTCCGAGATCCTTGGGCGTTCATTGCGAGGCTGTTGGTTGTTTGTGTGCTATGAGCTGCGTTGGCGGTGAATTTTTGTATGCTAATGAAATAATTAATAAATTAATATCCTTTACCTATTTTTAAGTAATATATGCAGGAAGCATTGTGTTGAGCAGCTGACAATCTGTGTTCATGGTGCTGAAGCATACAATGTGTGTTTTCACTGTTGTGGAGCTGCTGTGTAAGTCAGCAATGTGTGCAGTGTGTAGTGTAAATAGTGTGAGTGCGCGAGGAAAATCCGTTAGGGTAGCTGTGTACTTCCGCATTGTGTAAGTTAGTGTTGTAAAATGGCGCCTAATGTATATGGTACGCGGCTGTGGCTGATTTTGCGTCCGTATGTGTTTCGTGGTGTTTTGCGTGTTTAGGGTCCTGTAGCCTTGTTTTCGTTTTTTTCGGCGGCCATTTTTTCTCTTGCTTAGGGGATTTTTGAGTGTCTAAACTCTTGAATTTCTACTTAAATTGAGGTGTAACTTCGATTTCAGAAGTCCTGGGTGCCCCCACCTTGCTGTGGGTAAGCTTTTTATGTGTTTGTTGTGTGTATTTATTGTGTTTTCAATGTTTTCATGTGCGCCGTTTTCGGGTGCTAAGGTCGTATTTTTGCGAGGTCATAATGTTTTTTTTTGTAAGTCCCGCGGCTTGTATTTCTGGATGCTAAGTCCGTAAATTTTGCGGTCGAGGTGGGAGCCTCCACCCCCGCAAATGTGGCCCCTCGCTTTGCGAGGGTCTGCATTTGCCGGCCTAAAGGCCTTCATGCTCCTTGCCAGCAACTGTGTCCCTCGCTACGCGAGCCCACAGCGTTAGCATCGAGCATGTGATGATGCTGTAGTTGGAGTTTCACTCCTGGTTATTGATACGGATCCTGGGAAACTCCAAACTTAAAAAATACCGTGTAAGTCATGGATATAAAAAAATGTTTTTCAAAAATCTAAATTTTTAAAAACTTTATGAGTACAGAAATGCAATGTGATTGTTACCTCACTTCCTGAGAGCGGGATGATAGGTGTGTGTGTTTGTAATTATAAGTGGAGGGGTAGTCAATGAGGGAAAAAGGCAGAAGTCCAAAGCCTTTGTCTTAAAACTGGGTAACTGACATCACATCCCTTCCCCCTTACTGGCCCTAAAGCAGACATCATGCATCATTCAATAATTTTACCACAGATCTCCAGAAATGTAAATGCCCATCTCAAGCACAACTTTCACCAATGTCTCATGGATCTCTCCAGGGTCCTGCAGGGACATCAAAAGTATATGTTTCTAATTAAAAACAAGCTTTTCTGTTTTGTTTTGCTGAAAATGGTTTTAGTCAGGCTTACATATGTTTCATATAAGCCCCCCCCCACACTCATTTTTTACATTAACCCCTTGCCTGTTATGACTTTTAACTCTTGGGTAACACTGTGGATTTTAAGACAGCAATATTAAATGGATATTCTCATTTCTTCTGACAAAAGTGGTAACAGAAGTTGCTGCACACATAACTGTATCTCTATTAACAACATTTGCTCTCATTTATGCTGAATAATGCAGTGCAATGTTTCCTCCATTAGTAAATCCATAAAGGACATTAATTATATCAAATGCTTTGAAGTATATCCTTTGATAAAAATAGATCTCAATGTGTCTGACTATTTCTTATGTTTGTATAAGAGTATTTAAATTTAATAAATTTAATGTTACCAGGGGTGGATTGTCCATACTGGCAGTATGAGCCCCCCCCCCCCCCCATATTAAACACTAGTAATATACTTTCTTAATATTGTAATTATTTTACTTCATGAAAAAAAAAACACAGAACATTTTTTCTCCTTTATTTATTTAATCAATATTGGGTTATTTCCCCTTCTTGCTGACTGATTCATAAAACATCTAATTCAATATACAATATTACAACATACCACCACTAAGGAGTAGGAACATAGCTCAGCATTCAGTCCCCATTGATAATTTCTGCAAGGGCAGTAAGGGATTTTGCCAATTTTAAGAAGTGTAAACTTGCACAGTGGGATACAAATCTACACAGGAATGTGAGCTGAGCATGGCCCAGTGAGTATGTTCGTATAACACTTTAGGCACAATTCACTCCCAGAATAAATGATTAGACACAAGACACTTCTTGGGATAACATCCTGGCAACAGCGTTTATTGGTAAACACCAAATCACATAATAATAGATTGTAAAAACTCCACCTACTCATGACCTAAAACCAGCTAAAATCATGAATAATTAAGACTGAAGCCCTTAGCTTACCATTACTCCAGCAAACTACTTCTGGGCAAGGCTACACTTGCCTATTTTTTCCTCCTACGGGCCTTACTTGGCCCTTCGACAACCGATCCTGCAAGCTAGCCCATTTGGCAGCTGTTACCAAGCATGATCCTTTTCTACCCTCGATAAAACCCGCTGTTACCCGGGTGTATTACCAGGGATGTTACCACCACATGGACCACTTCAAAGGTAGGCGACAACTAGTGCCACTCGCCACCTGCTCATTCCACTGATGACATTCACATCTCCATAACAGACTGATCGTACTTCCATCTGACCTGGACCACATGCCCCAGCGGTGGCCATGGATCGGCACCTGAGGCGAAGCGCCTTCTTGGGGCGATGTCCGAATATCCCATGGTCCACCATCAAATACTATGACTTTCCATTCTACAATCCTTGGGGCAACACAGCCTGGCGGGCTGTTACCGTGTCTGTTCATACACAAAGCCAGTGGGTACCATGTTCCACCACGGAGTGTACCCAGCTCTGATCACACGTCACCAAGTTGCAGAATCATCCTCATAGGGAACCACCTTTTTCCTGTAAGGGACAGCACCAACCAAATCTCGACGTTGAGATCCAAGAACCGTATTACCACAAAGGGAGAGTAATCAGTGTACTTCGGACACTGTAACTACCTCCCTTTTCCACCTGGTTCCCTTCGGATCACCGTGGCCACATGGTCACCTGATCACCTTAGGCTCCCACGACCAAACACCTAAGGTCACCAATGCCTTGCCTGTTTTCGCCAACCTCTCACCACCAGCTTACCTGTCAAAAGGAGAGATGGCTGTACAGAACCAAAGGCCTCATGCTTTCCACAGACCTCTTTCCCCACAGTGGTATCTCCGGCCCTTGGGAAAAGGCTACCACTTGCCTTCCATTCCTTTGCCATACCTCCTGTGACACCTTGCTCCACTTGTAATACTGATACTTCCTACATCAGGTCCTTTGGCCCCGCCCATTTTGAAAGGCCGCGGCTCCTCCCGACATCCCACCTATGGGGAACCTTCCTCCCGGCCTTAACTGAGAAACCTCATCCTTGCTCATTCCACTCGATAAGCTCCATTACCGGTACTGCGCCCAAACGTAACCAACTCTGACACCCTGGGCGGGCCGGAACGCTATTTTTTTATTTTTTATTTCCCCCTTTTTCTGCCCGTAGCAATGCAATGCAATGTTCAGTCCTTCAGTCATGTCCGATTATCTGTGACCCTATGGACTGCAGCACATTTAGCTAGGTCTGGGCTGTTCCACAATGTTGCCATTTCCTTCTCTAGTGGACTGAGATTTGTCTGACCTTTCTGCTATCACCTGCCCACCTACACTGGCCCTACACGGTATAGCTCACTGCTTCATTCAGGTACACAAACCCCTTCACCACTACCTCTTAGCAATCCACACCCATGTAAATTGATGAATAGCAGAACAGAATGGGAGGTCATCAAATGGGAATGGCTATACACCTTGGCACATTGCCACCAGCAATGGCGTGGGACTTACCAGGATGGGCCTAGCAGAGATTACCCCTGATGGAGGTGAGTTGGCTGTTGATCCATGTGCCTCTGCACACCCTCCACGTTTGTGGGTAAAGGGGCTTGTGTACTTCAATGAAGCTATGAGCAATACCATGTAGGGTCACTTTAGGGGGACACGTCATAGCTGAGGTCAGACAAATCACAGTCTATGTGAGGAATTGACTTTGCTGGGTTTTGAACCCTGGTCCCCAGACTGCTGAACCTCTTCCCTACCACTGCGCCAGACTGCCTTTGTGAATTTCATTGAGATCTGATAACCTTGACTCTGCTAGCAATAGTATCAGTGCCTAAGTCTCTTCAGCTGTGCCTTGGTCAGGTGTCTGGTCCTTGGCGTTTGGCTATCCGTATTGATCGGAGACTGTCTGAAAGAAGATTGGAAAGACAGGGCTCTTTTAGACCAAGACTCCTTTTTCTTATGCAAGAATTTCTACTCCAACCTCACAAACACCTACAGACCCTGAGTCAGAGGCTATGCAGGTAAATCTAATAAGAGGACCATTATCCAATGAAGAAAAACAGTGGCGACGCACTCACAATTTATGCCTGTATTGTGGTAGTGCAGGGCACTATGCCATCAATTGCCCTAGCAAATCCAAAAGAACAATAGCTATGGCTGCTGAGGGTGCACAGATTCGACACCAATCCCAGATTTCAGATCAACTGGATTCTGTCACACAACCCTTGTTTTCTCTGGCTCATGGTGAAGAGGGTATGTTGACTCGACATCCTCATTTTGTGGTGCCTATCACGTTGCATTGTGGTGATCGTAAAATTTCGACTACAGCTATGATAGATTCTGGAGCAGACGGAAACTTTATGGACATTACATGTGCAGTACCCTGCTAAAGCGGGTAATAGGGCATCCAGAGGCTGCACCTATAGAGGCGGGGGTAATGTGAGGAATTGACTCTGCTGGGTTTTGAACCCTGGTCCCCAGGCTGCTGAACCTCTTCACTACCACTGCGCCAGACTGCCTTTGTGAATTTCATTGAGATTTGATAACCTTGACTCTGCTAGCAATAGTATCAGTGCCTAAGTCTCTTCAGCTGTGCCTTGGTCAGGTGTCTGGTCCTTGGCCTATATAAGGCACTTCCTGTCAATGTACCTTGCCAGATTATTGTGGTTCCTGTTCCCTTCAATAAAGCTTGTTCCTGTTTCACCTACAACTTGCTGAATTTGATTATTGCTGACCTGGTCTCCAAAACCTTGTGATACCTATATCATTACAGAATAATCTGGGATTTTCATGGAGACCGCCAGGACAGATACTGCATTGGCCCAGCAGGTTGCTTTATTTGCAAGAACTGTGCAGACCCAGGCACAGACCATTCAAGTGCTGCAGGACCAGGTAGCTGAACTGCAAAGTAAAGTTCAGTCAATGCACAGTGAGTATACCAGCTACAGGGCAATTGATGTTGCGGCTGCTACTGTTACACCTGCACAAGATGCCCGCTTGCCCCTACCAGAAAAGTTTGGAGGAGATCGCAAAAGATTTAGGGGTTTCCTAAATCAATGCTGTTTGCACTTCATGATGTTACCTCACCGATTTCTATCTGAAAGAGAGAAGGTGGGATTTTTTTTCTCCCTATTCAAAGATGAAGCCCTGGCTTGGGGCTCCCCTCTTCTGGAACAGGACAGTACTGTCTTGGGTAATCTAAATGACTTTCTTGGGGCCATGTGCCTAGTTTTTGATGACCCCAATCGATGTGCTACAGCAGAAGCCACTCTCCTTCATTTGCATCAAGGTAGGCGCTCTGTGGCTGAATATGCTGCTGAATTCAGACAGTGGGTTGCTGATACTACCTGGAACCAATCAGCCCAGAGGTTCCACTTCAGAAAAGGTCTCTCAGAAGCTATAAAAGATGAGCTAGCTCGTGCTGGTCTTCCTGCTGACTTTGATGCATTTGTGCGTTTGGCTATCCGTATTGATCGGAGACTGTCTGAAAGAAGATTGGAAAGACAGGGGTCTTTTAGACCAAGTGCTACTTCTTTTTCCTATTCAAGAATTTCTACTCCAACCCCAAAAACACCTACAGACCCTGAGTCAGAGGCTATGCAGGTAAATCTAATAAGAGGACCATTATCCAATGAAGAAAAACAGTGGCGACGCACTCACAATTTATGCCTGTATTGTGGTAGTGCAGGGCACTATGCCATCAATTGCACTAGCAAATCCAAAAGAACAATAGCTATGGCTGCTGAGGGTGCACAGATTCAACACCAATCCCAGATTTCAGATCAACTGGATTCTGTCACACAACCCTTGTTTTCTCTGGCTCATGGTGAAGAGGGTATTTTGACTCAACATCCTCATTTTGTGGTGCCTATCACGTTGCATTGTGGTGATCGTAAAATTTCGACTACAGCTATGATAGATTCTGGAGCAGACGGAAACTTTATGGACATTACATTTGCAGCAGGAAATAGAATTCAGTCTATCCCTAATTCTTCACCTGTGTTAATGGAGACAGTAGACGGTTCTCCACTTATGTCAGGCCCCGTTACACATGAGACTGTGCCCTTAAAGTTGACTCTTGAAGTGAATCAGCATGAGGCTATCTCTTTCCACCTAATTTCCTCAACACAGTTTCCAGTGATTTTGGGGGTACCTTGGCTTGCTCTGCATAACCCACAGATTGATTGGAAGATCAGAACTTTGTCCTTTCCTTCAGAACACTGCTTAATGAATTGTCAACCCTCTAAGGTAACACCTGTTGCCACAACAATTAATGAGATGGTTGCTACAAACTTGACTAAGCTTCCTCTACAATATCGGGATTTTGCAGATGTCTGTGATAAGAAGAATGCTGATCAGCTTCCACCCAACAGGCCTTATGATTGCCCAATAGAACTGTTGCCTGGGGCTGCTATCCCATTTGGCTGTATATATTCCCTTTCTGAGCCTGAATTGAAAGCTCTTCGTGAATACATACAAGAAAATCTTGCCAAAGGCTTTATTCGACCATCTACTTCTCCAGCAGGAGCTCCTATATTCTTTGTAGAGAAGAAAGATGGCAGCCTACGGCCATGCGTTGATTACAGGGACATTAATAACATCACTGTTGAAAACCGCTACCCCTTGCCTCTCATTCCTGAACTTTTAGAGAGACTTCGCTCAGCTAAAATATTTACGAAGCTTGATCTTCGGGGGGCATATAATCTGGTTCGCATAAGACCAAATGATGAATGGAAAACAGCTTTCAGAACCAGATACGGGCATTACGAATATCTAGTAATGCCATTTGGGCTGTGTAATGCCCCTGCAACTTTCCAGCATGTTATCAATGATGTACTAAGAGATCTCCTGGATCAGTTTGTTGTGGCATATTTGGATGATATCCTAATATTTTCTGATAATCTTAAAAACCACAGAAAACAGGTCCGTATAGTTCTGGAGCGCCTTCGTACCCACCACCTATACATTAAACTGGAAAAATGTGAGTTTGAACAAACAGAAATTCAATTCCTGGGGTATGTAATAACTCCCAAAGGTTTAAGTATGGACGCAAGTAAAATTAAAGCTGTGCTGGACTGGCCCATCCCCAAGAATGAAAAAGATATTCAGAGATTTGTGGGGTTTGCCAATTTTTACCGGCGTTTCATTAAGAATTTCTCTGCCGTTATTACACCGAATACTGAACTTACACGTAAAGGGACTCCTTTTCAGTGGTCTGATAAGGCTGATACCGCATTTTCACGATTAAAGACTCTGTTTACATCTGCCCCCGTCCTGGTACATCCTCAGCCGGAATTACCATTTATTGTGGAAGTTGATGCTTCTGATTCAGCTTTTGGTGCTATACTGTCTCAAAGGACTGGACCTAAGATGCTGTTACATCCGTGTGCCTTCTATTCCCGCCAGGTGGTGCCAGCAGAAAGAAACTATGACATAGGGAATAAAGAACTATTGGCTATAAAAGCTGCCTTCACCGAATGGAGACATCTCTTGGAGGGAGCCACCCATTCAATTACTGTCCTCACAGATCACAAAAATCTGGAATGTATTCGATCAGCTAAGAGACTGTCAGCCAGACAAGCACGCTGGTCCCTATTCTTCTCAAGGTTAAATTTTTTGGTTACATACCGTCCTGGCTCCAAAAATGGTAAGGCGGATGCCTTGTCTAGAATAGCTGACCCCCTCCATACTACCGTAACCAAGACCACCATCTTGCCGGAGGATATATTTATAGGAGTCACATTTCCTTCTGATCTGATGTCTCGAATTAAAATGGGCTACACTGAAGACCCAGTTCTTCGTGATCCTCCTCGTGATCTCCATATGACGATGCTTAATGGGTTTTGGATTTTTCAACAACGTCTGTTTGCTCCAGAGTCAGTGCGACTGGACCTTTTACGTCTCTACCATGACTCAAAACCAGCAGGTCATCCAGGAATCCGAAAGACACAAGAGTTACTAGCCCAATCCTTTTGGTGGCCCAAGTATTATGAGGATGTTAAGAAGTATGTGTCCTCTTGTGATGTATGTGCCAGACATAAGACTCCTCGCTCATCCCCTGTTGGCTTGCTTCAGCCTCTTCCCATTCCTCATCGTTCCTGGGGATCTATATCCATGGACTTTATTGTGGAACTACCTCCCTCTAAGGAACACACTACCATTCTTGTTGTTGTGGACAGGTTAACTAAGATGGGTCATTTCATACCAGCTCGTGGTCTCCCTTCAGCTAAATAGACGGCTGACCTGGTTATTCGGGAAATATTTTGCTTGCATGGAGTGCCTGATGAATTAGTTTCTGACAGGGGAGTGCAGTTTACATCTCGTTTTTGGAAACATTTTTGTTCTAATCTAGGTATTAATGTAAATCTGTCGTCAGCTTTTCATCCACAAAGTAATGGACAGACTGAGCGAACCAACCAGACTTTGGAGCAATATTTGCGTTGCTATATTAGTTACCTGCAGGATGACTGGCTGGATTTTCTACCCACGGCGGAGTTTGCCTATAACAATGCCCAACACTGCTCCTTTTCTTTGAGCCCATTTTTTTCCAACTATGGTTACCATCCAATCTTTCTAGTGAGTCTCCCAATTACTACTTCCATTCCTGCAGTCACTGATCGGCTAACCACCTTACGAGATTCCCAAGACCTGTTGAAGGAGACTCTTTTGAAGGCTCAGGAATGTTACAAGAGAGCTGCTGATAGGCATAGAACGGAGGCCCCAGTTTATCATGTTGGTGACAAGGTTTGGCTGTCAACAAGGAATCTTAAGCTTAAGGTTCCTTCTCATAAATTGGGTCAGAGGTTCATGGGACCTTTTGAGATCATCGCTCAGATCAATGCTGTCACTTTTCGTTTGCAACTTCCAGATTCCATGAGAATACATCCGGTGTTTCACGTTGCACTGCTGAAACCTTTCCATGTTAACACTTTCCCTGGCCGAGCCCTGCCTGTCCCACCTCCAGTCCTCGGGGATGGTGAAGATGAATACGAGGTGGAGAAAATTCTGGACTCCAGGATCTTCCGCAACAAGCTTCAGAATCTGGTCCGCTGGAAAGTTTATGGTGAGGAGGAGAGTTCGTGGGAACCAGTGGACAATATTCACGCTCCTGATCTCCTTCGGTCCTTTCATGTGCAGTACCCTGCTAAACCGGGTAATAGGGCATCCAGAGGCTGCACCTGTAGAGGCGGGGGTAATGTGAGGAATTGACTCTGCTGGGTTTTGAACCCTGGTCCCCAGGCTGCTGAACCTCTTCCCTACCACTGCGCCAGACTGCCTTTGTGAATTTCATTGAGATCTGATAACCTTGACTCTGCTAGCAATAGTATCAGTGCCTAAGTCTCTTCAGCTGTGCCTTGGTCAGATGTCTGGTCCTTGGCCTAAATAAGGCACTTCCTGTCAATGTACCTTGCCAGATTATTGTGGTTCCTGTTCCCTTCAATAAAGCTTGTTCCTGTTTCACCTACAACTTGCTGAATTTGATTATTGCTGACCTAGGCTTGTCATTCCTATATCATTACAGTCTACTAGAAAAGTAACTAGCAAGTCACTCCAGTGTCACCTGTCATATTCATTTTAGACCCTCAGGGGAATGTTCATACTCCACAGTATCACTAATTGCACTGTGTATTAACCCTTTATTATTATTATATTTGATATTTAGTATGAGATGATATCTAATGCTATTATGACTATGATTCTTTTTATATGTATTAATCTATTGCATGTTAACTATGGCTCATTAATTTACATCTATAGAAATGTGATACATATGGATGTCCCATAATCTCAAACATTGAAAACACACTAACATGGTTAGCACGGTATAACAAAGCTTTATTTTATACACAGACCACAATCCAAAATGGTCAAGATTGTGCATTAATATCATGGGTGTGGTGTTGGTGGATCCCGAGAGAGCAAGAGGCTTGTGGGCAAAAGGGGATATCTAAATGGGGGTAATGTGATAGTCTAGAATAAGCATGATGCATAGCACCTACCAGGGTCACATGTGGTCACTACACCACTGCACTTGGAATCGGATAAAAAAAAAGGATCATCACAAATCACTCCATTTAATTGAAAAAACCATTAGTGTGCATACAACTTGTCTAGATCTGCTCAATGAAACAGATGATTCAACCTCTGGACTGTGTAATCCAATCCAGTTTACACATAGAGTGTGGGGAGGAGGTTTAAAAAAAACTAATCAACATGCATGTACAGTACAGTACTACACACTGTAACTGTAACAATATACCAACTCACTTGATTCCCATTTGCAAGCATTACTAACTGTTAGCTAGATAATCAGTAATATCGGCAAATAGCCATTAATATGGAGAGGACACAAAGGTTCAATGTTACTTACATCAGAAACAAGGATCTGTTCTCAGACCGATATTGAGGTCAGGGTCACATGCTTCACTAGTGCATATATTAATGCTGGCTGTCATTAACAGGCCATTGTGAGGTTTTGCATGTCCAACGCCATAGCGGTATTAGTCTACATTTCGGCTAACAGCAATTATGTCTGAGATATCTGGCTATATTATAGCGTTAAGATTGTGGGAGCTACATGTTAATTGAATTGTAATTGAAGGAATGTCTACCTTAGACGCATCGGGAAAACCTTACACCTCATACATTTCCTCCAAAATGCTTGCAGATGCAGAAGATGCCTTCATGGGCCTGAATCATACCTAAAAAAAAAAAAAGAGAAGAAAATAAAACAAAACCAACAAAATAAGCATCTCTTCTCAACAGCATTCCTTAGTGACCATCAGTTGGTGACATTTTAATCAGAACCCTACGTGTCTTCAGAGAAGAGGATCATGGACCATGTGATGGGAGGTAGCCATCTGCATACAAAATATCACCATCACATAGTCCAAGATCTAACACTCTGTAGCCAGGCTAGATTAAGTTTACATTATGACCAACAGATTGTCACTGAGGAGTGTTGTTGAGAAGGCACAAACATCCGCAGACCCTATGCCCTCCTCTGCATCGCCACAGAGCCCACAACCTCTTCAGCTGGCCGCTGTCTCCCTGCTGGTGGTGGTGGTGGGGGGAAGCGGGGGGAGGCAGAGGCACCAAGAGTGGTGGGGGCGGAGTCATGGTTTGAGGAGAGGAGGGGCCGGGCTGCTTCCGTTAGAGGAGGTGGGGCTGGGGACCTGCTCTATCCTTAGCAGCACAGCCAGGTGGCTCTCAGTCATAAGATGATGCCTCCTCTCCTTCCTAGAGCGTCTTGCCAGGCTGTGTATCACCTCCAAATGATTGGCAGAGATGCTGGCCTGGATCCCCAGGACACAGTCCAGTTGCTGTTGCATGAGGGCCAGCATCTACACCTGAACCCTTTATTTTCTCCTCCCCCTGCACTGGTTCCTGCTGGGTAGGTGCTTGCTCCTCCACATCCTGCTCAGGTGGAGTCGACTCCCCTTCCTCTGTCTCGCCACTCGACCCAGACATCCTCCTGGATGCTGAAATATAGAAATGAAACGTATATGTAATTAGTATGATGAAAAATACATTGTTATGTGTTCATTCCTAACTATCTGACATTTAGGCTTGAACATGGATGATTCTCCTAATTGCAACTCAGATTAGCGATCATATGCTAGATATGATCTATTGTTTGGTTTATGGTCTTGATCGTTCTTGGCTCCTAACGCTATCTTGATTCTGGCTGTGTTCTGTAACTGTGTAGGCTGCAATGGGCACATCAATAAATGGACTCACTATTGCTTGATTACTGTTGTTGTGCCCAGGAATGACAGTAATTTCTCTGTTTCATGGATTTAATGACACATTCATCTATCCCTTGTTAATTCCATGTACTGACATGTCAGTCTCGTTGTTGGGGATCATGTACATGTGTAGTGTGTGTGATGCACATGTGGTAACACGTTGGTGTATGTGATATTCACCTGACATGGAGGCTTGGTCCTGCTGGGCCACTGGGCCTGAAGCTCCAGTGGCCGGTGATGGTCTCAGAAGGTCCCTTGCGACCCTCTCCCACTCGTTGTAGGTTACGTTGCAGTCTCTGTCCTCCTTAGCCATCTTCCTCCTCATCTTGGAGCTGCTGTCATCAAATCTCTGCTTGACAGACCTCACATTCATTGGCGCTGTTCTTACCGCAGTAACCTCTGCCTCTAACCCAATCCAAGCCTAGGCCCAAGCTTAACTTTCCTTCCCCCTGCAAGAATGACGTGGCGGCCAAGCATAGCACCGATGAGGACCACATTCCCCCGTTGTGTATAGTTGTGGGCCCTGTGCTTGCCCTTAGCGTCTTGCCCTCTCAACTGTGGATGGGGACCCTTGCCTCCCTGAACTGTCCCTGAGGCCTGTCTAATCCTCGATCTACACCCCCCCCCCCCCCGGGATCAGACCCTTCCCCTCTGTTACACTTCTATGTGTGCCTGACGCTCAGGGCCCCTTTCACCATCCACCACTGCACTCTCCTCCTCTCCCACTCTCCATCCTCACCCTCCTCACCCTCATCCTTACTTCTCCCCTCCCTCCTCACCCTCCTCACCCTCCTCCCTCTTCCTTTCCCTACTTATCCTCCCCCTCCTCGACCTCCTCTCCTTCCACCTCCTCCTCTCCCTCCTCTCCTCACTCCTCCTCCTCTCCCTCCATGTCCTCCTTTCCTCCCTCCTCCACCTCCTCTCCCTCCTCCACCTCACTCCTCACCTCCTCCTCTCCACCTCTAATCCCCATGGCCACCTCACGCTCCTCTCTCTCCTCCACTCTCCTCTTCCCCGACTCTCCACTCCCCTCCTATCTCCTCCCTCCATCATATCACCAAATTAAAATAAGGATAAATAAACAAAAGTTTTTCTGTACAGTGTGTAGGAAAAAAATGTATGTGTGCTTTGTGTTATTAATAACTGTTGGGGGATGGGGTGTGGAGGATGGGATGGGTGTGTGTGTGTGTGTGTGGTGTGATCAGACTTTATATGTCTTTATCTGTGTTCTTTAACCTATGTGTATTGCAAATATGTGTAATCTGTAAATATGTGTAAGTCTTAAGTGTAAATCCATATGGAATAGAATATAAATCAATCCAAAACACAATCTACATCTCTCCAAACTCCTGCTCTCCCTCTCACTATGAACACCCACCAGCTCAAAGATCTGCGTGCTAATTCGAAGGAAAATACAACACAGTCAAGCCATGGGCATGTGTAAATTAAATGTATAAGCTCCCACTGTCAATCATATTTGTCTAGACCGGTTTTGATTGGCTGAGAGGCCTGCGTTATTCTGCTAGCCCGCCCCCTTTACAGCTTGCACTAAGGCTTATAACTCGCGGCCAGCTCAAATGTAATAGCTCTGTAACTCAGCCAAATTTCAAGCTCGCAGCCATTGCGGGTCTCACGTTGCACTTACGGGCTTGGAATTTAATTTAGGGCTACTGGAGGTGACATGTCAATCAAATAGCGATTCGCAGTCCGGTATGAGATAAGTACCACTAATCACTAAATATTTAACATGAATGAAGCCAATGTAATAGTACATGTGGGTGGCCTGATATGTATTAACCCATTGATTCCCGAGATTGATATAACCCCGAAAATTGCATATTAAAAAATTGAATTTTATATTCCATATTTACGGGCTTGAGACTGTTGTGCAATTAAGTCTTATGTCTTACATTGTGTTCCCTATCATTTACAGTGCAGTATTGAATTTTTTGTAGCATTTAAAGTGCTCTGGACATGTATTTAAGCCCTTTGCGAGTCCTCCTTGGAACCCGTAACTTGTGATTCGACTTTTGCCATTTGCGACCTTGACGGCTTGCTTAGTGAGGGGGAATAGGAGCAATTGAATAGCGATTTGCGTTTTTAGCATCTGGAATGCTTGCGGCTGTGAAAGATCAAAGGCTTGGAGGGGCATTAACTTGCAATGTTAACCATCACAATGAATCGAAGGCTGGAGCCCATAAGCCGATCGGAGCTCGCAAAAAGACGGCAATTGAATAGCAAAAAACATATGGCCTCCATTTGCGAAGCCCGGACCTCCCAATGCCTCAGTTGAATGAGGATCATGGTAAAATTCTGATAATGAAAGATTTTAACTACCCTGAAATTAACTGAATGAATGAGCCCAGCAGTTCAGCTAAGGGGAGCAGGTTCTTGAGTACATTCAGAGATCATTATCTTGCCCAGGTTATACAAGAACCTACTAGAAATTCGGCTATCTTGGATTTAGTCATCACAAATAATCACATATTATAATTGTCAAACTATGATGTGTCTTCACACTTGCGACAAATCAAATTTTGACAATCGCATCTTCCCCATGCACATTGTGCAACGTCAGTCACGCATGCACATTGCGTCAAAGGCGCGCACACAAGCGGGCGGCCGTGCATCCGGATGGGCGCTCGCAGGCACGCATTCGCCCGAGCGGGTGGCCGTGCAGGCGGCCGGATGATGAGAGACATGGGAAAGAAGGAGGGAGTGAGAGACACGGGATGAAGAGACACGGGAGGGAGAGAAGGGAGGAAGAGACACAGAGGGGGGGGGGAGACACACAGGGAAGGAGGGGGAAAGACACAGGGGAGTGAGAGGAGTAGGGGAAGAGACACAGGGGAGTGAGAGGAGGGGGGAGAGACACAGGGGAGTGAGAGGAGGACGGAAGAGACACAGGAGAGGGAGAGGAGGGGGGAAGAGACACAGGAGAGATAGAGGGGGAAGAGACACAGGAGAGGGAGAGGGGGAAGAGACACAGGGGAGGAGGGGGTGAAAGACACAGGGGAGGGGGAAATAGACACAGAGGAGGGGGGAATAGACACAAGGGAGTGAGGAAGGGGGAATAGACACAGGGGAGGGAAGAGGGAGGAATAGACACAGGGGACGGAGGGGGGATGAGACACATGGGAGGGAGACGATGGGGAAGAGACACAGGGGAAGGAGAGGAGGGGGAAGAGACACAGGGGAGGGAGAGGGGGAAGAGACAGGAAGGGGAAGAGACACAGGGGAGTGAGAGGGAGGAATAGACACAAGGGAAGGAGAGGAGGGGGAATAGACACAGGGGAGGGAGAGGGGGAAGAGACACAGGGGACTGAGAGGAGGGGGAAGAGACACAGGGGAGGGAGATGGGGAAGAGACACAGGAAGGGGAAGAGATACCGGTTGTGGGAGAGGGGGAAAGAGACAAAGGGAAAGGAGAGGAGGGGAAGAGACACAGGGGAGGAAGAGGGGGGAAGAGACACGGGAGGGAGAGGAGGGGTAAGAGACACAGGGGAGGGAGAGGGAGAAGAGACACAGGAAGGGGAAGAGACATAGGGGAGGGAGAGGGGAGGAATAGACACAAGGGAAGGAGAGGTGGGAAAAGAGACACATGGGAGGGAGAGGGGGAGAGACACAGGGGAGGAAGAGCGGGAAAGAGACACAGGGGAGGGAGAGGGGTGGAAAAAGAGACACAGGGGAGGGGCCAGAAGAGACACAAGGGAGGGGGAAAAGACACAGGGGAGGGGGTAAGAGACACAGGGGAGGGGGGAAGAGACACGGGGGGGTAGAGACACAGGGAGAAAGTAGATGGGGGATCGCTATGGGCACCAAAGGCACTCATTGTAAGGCCTGCGATGAGCACCAAAACCGCTCATCGCAAGGCAAGCAGGTTATAGGGCGGGGGGGGGGGGGGAGCCTCACAATGTGAAGCAAACACCATTGCCAGGCTTCAAATGTTATTGTTGTAATTTTTGAGGCGCTTATTGCGAGGCCAGTAAAGTAGACGGGTAAGAGGCTCGCAATAAGTGCCGAAGACACTCATTGCAAGCCACCAGATTGGCGCCAAAGGCGCTCAGTGCGGGACTCATGATGAGTGCTGAAGGTGCTCCGGTTGTGTGGCAAACAGCATTGCTAGGCTTAAAATTGTATTACCATCATTTTTGACGGGCAAGTCGCTAGTATATTTATATAATACTAGCGACTTGCCCGTCAAAAAATGACAGTCAATAAAAGAAAGTGTTGAAATGCTGTTTGTCACACAATGTGAGTGTACTGTGTGCCTCAAGTAACTAAATTCCGTTTGTGATTGGTTCACACATTGGCGCCTCCTGATTGGGTGAATTTGATAGACATCGTTTTCAACCAATCAGAAGGCGCCATTGCTTGTTTTCTTCCGGAAAAGTCTCCTGGAGCCTCATTAGCGTCGGGGATGTCCGGGAGTGCGGATGTAAGTATATATATATATATTTTTTTTTACAGGGCGTGGCAGCAGAGCATCCGGATGAGGCCGGAGACATCGCGGGGAGGTAAGTAGAATGTAGATGATGTTTATTTTATTTTGATGTATGTCTATTAATGTTGTGTTTTTTTTAACAGGTGCCGCGCCGGAGAAGGATTTAAAGAATGCCTGACGGGATATGTCGGAAAGGTGAGTAGAATATTTAGAATGTATAGAATGTATAGAATGTTTATTTTAGAACTGTAAACGTGTTGCACTAATTTTTTTAAACTTTTTTTTCCGTAGGTGGCTGATTCCTATGGACATCTGCAAAGGTAAGTTGTCTTAATTATTTTATTTTAGCTTAGACTTAGATTAGTTAATTTATAGATAGCATTTATTGTATGTTAGCTAGGGGTATGCGTTTTATATAGATAGCATAGGATGTATTGTATATTAAATTGTGTTATTTATTTAGATAGATTGGGAATGTATTATTATATAGATAGCATGTATATTAGATTATGCTATTTATTTAGATAGATTGTGTAATGTATATTAGATAAGGGTGTATTGTATTGTAATTGTATGTAATTGTATTGTAATTGTATGTATTTGTATTATATGTATTTGTATTATATGTATTTCCTTTTCAGGTGTGTATTTTTTTTTTCTGTAGTGAGGGGGGGTTGTAATGTTTTTTTTTTTCTGTAATGTTCCTTTTTTATTTTTTGTGACTTAGGTTTTTTTATTTTGTGTAATGTAGTTTTTTTTTGTGAGTTAGGTTTTTTATTTCATGTCATGTAGATTTTTTTTGTGACGGCTTTTTTATTTTCTGTAATTAGAGTGGTGGGGGTTAATAGGGGGTAGGTAGTGTAGATGTTAATAGGTTAGTGTAGAGGGTGTTTAGTTGATCTTTAATGTTTTATTGGGGGTGGTATAGTGCAGTATAGTGTTTATACTTAGTGTCATGATGGTCCTTGAGGACCATCATGGCACTTATGTGGTTAATGTAGTGTTGTAACAGGCCCATAATGGTGTTAATATACCCTTATGGGACTGATGGGGTTAAATAGAGGCTTATGGGGGTCTGTATTGACCCCCATGAGTGACAGGGTTAATGAAGGGCTTATGGGGGTCTGTATTGACCCCCATGAGTGACAGGCTTAATGAAGGGCTTATGTGGGTCTCTATTGACCCCCATGAGTGACAGGGTTAATGAGGGTTTTATGGGGGTCTGTATTGACCCCCATGATTGACAGGGTGATAGTGTATATTTTTTTTCTTTTACAACGGGTCCTTTAAGGACCTTTACGGTTCTTTAAGGACCTGTAACGCATGAATTTTGAATTTTGATTGCAGCGATGCTTAATGTGGGGTTAATGCAGGGCTCGGAGCTTATCTCGGATCCCCTGCGGTTAATCCAGGTTTCCGAGTTAATCTCGTATCCCTTCTTGGGTAAATTGTAGGTGGCTGGGCGGTCCTGGGTCTTTGAGCCTTGTTTTCATTTTTTTCGGCAGCCATTTTTTCTCTCGCTTAGGGAATTTTCGTGTGTCTGAACTCGGGAATTTGGACTTCAATGGAGGTGTAACTTCACTTTCCGAGGTCCTGGGTGCCCCCCCCTTGCTATGGGTAAGCTTTTTATGTCGTTTTTGTGAGTATTTGGTGTGTTTTTACTGTTTTTAGGTGCGCTCAGTTCCGCCATTTTTTGTGCGTGTGGGTGTTTGTTACGTTAAGATTGGTTCTGAGGTTAATTCAGGTTTCCGAGGTGAGCCTCGTTTTCGTTTTTTTCGGCGGCCATTTTTTCTCTCGCTTAGGGGATTTTCCTGTATCTGAACTCGGGAATTTGGACTTAAATGGAGGTGTAACTTCACTTTCAGAGGTCCTGGTTGCCCTCCCCCTTGCTATGGGTTAGCTTTTTATGTAGTTTTTGTAAGTATTTGGTGTGTTTTGACTGTTTTTAGGTGCGCGCAGTTCCGCCATTTTTCGTGCGTGTGGGTGTTTGTTACGTTAAGGTTGGTTCCGAGGTGGGTTTAACGGCTCGCCTCGGTACGCGAAGTGCTTTGTGAGGACCCGCATTTGTGGAAGCGAGGGCCTCAGTTGCTGGCATGGAGCATCTTCGGCGCTCCTTGCCAGAAACTGAGGCCCTCGGTCGCGGTGTGTGTGTGTGTGTAACCGGGTGTGAGGGTAAGAGTAGTCATATATATTTTTAAAATATATTAATTGGAAGATGGCTAGGAGTCTGTAGGAACATTACAATGTGAAACAGGCTATATGATAAAAAGTGACCAGAAAAAGGAAGATTAGCTTATCCTTTTCTTCTACACACACGAGAAGTGCCATTGTTTGGAACACTGCAACAAAATGGGGCTACACTACTTTCACCAAATTATTGGTTAGCACAAAAAGAAATCCAAAAGAGGATGGAATAAATAAATGTTAATAAAGGCTCAGGTATTGATGGAATACATCCAGGGGTACTGTGGGAACTTGGTTCTGTAATAGCCGAACCATTAAATCTAATTTTTCAAGACTCACTCCCTACAGGGTTGCTACCAGATGACTGGATGTGATATGTACTTTTAAGAACGGAGCAAGAGCAAATAGACAGTAGATTCAATAAATAACTTTAAAAAGGAATTGGATATATTTTTGACTGGAAAAGGGTATTATTCAGTGTTATCCTGGATAACTAGAGAAGGAGTATTAATCCAGAGAGAAATCTGATTGGGGGTCAGAAAGGAATTTTATTTTTTCCCCAATTGGCAATGTTTTTTTCTTTTTACCTTCCTCTGGATCAATTATCATTTAGCAATTAACAATTATTCCACACATTACAATAGATCAGCGAAGATCTAACATGGGTTGAATTTGATGGACTAAAAGTTTTTTTTTTTGCTTGTTACTATGTAATTCAGCTATTCAACACTTTGCATTTTTGAATGACTAGATCTCATTGTTCTCAATTTTACTGAGATTTAACACTAGCGTGTGTTAGATTATTTGTTGTGAGGTCTTTTCCACGATTCTGCACAGTTGTACTGTAGTTGAGAGAGGTGAATAGTTTGTGGTAATGCCTCCAAACTGAGAGAGCAGAATGGAAAAATCCACAGACATTGACTAGGCATTAGTCATTCATTGTTTTCTGTTTTTAAAGTAAAATATTAAAAGGTCTTCTTCTAGTTTGTAGAGACGTCCACTGAAGTGGTCAATTATTTACGTCTGTGAGCACAAGGATGCTATTGCAAGTGCTGTATGATCTGCTTTTGTTAGTTGTTAACATTCAGGAACAGACAGGCTTTTTAACATGTAAATAGTAATATTAGATCAGGAACAGAGGTACAGTGCCTTGCAAAAGTATTCACCCCACTTGACTTTTTAACTATTTTGTTACATTACAACCTTAAATTCAATGTTTTGTTAATCTGAATTTTATGTGATGGATCAGAACACAATAGTCTTAGTTGGTGAAGTGAAATTAGAAAAATATATACATAAAACAATTTTTTTAGAAATAGAAAACAGAAAATTGGCGTGTGCATATGTATTCACCCCCTTTGTTATGAAGCCCATTAATAGCTCTGGTGCAACCAATTACCTTCAGAAATCACATAATTAGTGAAATGATGTCCCCCTGTGTGCAATCTAAGTGTCACATGATCTGCCATTACATATACCCACCTTTTTTGAAAGGCCCCAGAGGCTGCAACAGCTAAGTAAGAGGTACCACTAACCAAACACTGCCATGAAGACCAAGGAACTCTCTAAACAAGTAAGGGACAATGTTGTTGAGAAGTACAAGTCAGGTTTAGGTTATAAAAAAATATCGAAATCTTTGATGATCCCTGGAGTACCATCAAATCTATCATAACCAAATGCAAAGAACATGGCACAACAGCAAACCTGCCAAAAGACGACCGCCCACCAAAACTCATGGACCTGGCAAGTAGGGCACTAACCAGAGATGCAGCACAGAGACCTAAGGTAACCCTGGAGGAGCCGCAGAGTTCCACAGCAGAGACTGGAGTATCTGTACATAGGACGACAATAAGCCGTACGCTCCATAGAGTTGTGCTTTATGGCAGAGTGGCCAGAAGAAAGTCATTACTTTCAGCAAAAAATAAAATGGCACGTTTTGAGTTTGCGAAAAGGCATGTGGGAGACTCCCAAAATGTATGGAGGAAGGTGCTCTGGTCTGTTGAGACTAAAATTGAACTTTTCAGACATCAAAGAAAATGCTATGTCTAGCACAAACCCAACATATCACATCACCCAAAGAACACCATCCCCACAGTAAAACATGGTGGTGGCAGCATCATGCTGTGGGGATGTTTTTCAGCAGCTGTGACTGGGAAACTGGTCAGAGTTGAGGGAAAGATGGATGGTGCTAAATACAAGTATGTTCTTGAGCAAAACCTGTACCACTCTGTGCGTAATTTGAGGCTAGGACGGAGGTTCACCTTCCAGCAGGACAATGACCCCCAAACACACTGCTAAAGCAACACTTGAGTGGTTTAAGGGGAAACATGTAAATGTGTTGGAATGGCCTAGTCAAAGCCCAGACCTCAATTCAATAGAAAATATGTGGTCAGACTTAAAGATTGCTGTTCACAAGAGCAAACCATCTAACTTGAAGGAGCAGGAGCAGTTTTGCAAGGAGGAATGGGCAAAAATCCCAGTGATAAGATGTGGCAAGCTCATAGAGACTTATGCAAAGCGACTTGGTGCTGTGATTGCCACAAAAGGTGACTCTACAAAGCATTGTCTTTAGGGGGTGAATAGTTATGCACATTAACTTTTTTCTGTTATTTTGTCCTATTTTTTGTTTGCTTCACAATAAAAAAAACATTTTCAAAGTTGTGGGCATGTTCTGTAAATTAAATGATGCAAATCCTCAAACAATCTATGTTAATTCCAGTTTGTGAGGTAACAAAACATGAAAAATGCCAAGCGTGTAAATACTTTTGCAAGGCACTGTACAGGGGAGCTGGGTGTTCACACTCAGTAAAGGTACAGAAGATGATGCCATAGTTAAAAAAACAATAAAAACAACAATGCACACATATATGCTATGGGAAAACTGCCTTGGTGTACCCTGGACACTTGTGCATTGGCTCCCTTCCTTTCCACAGTCTTATTTTATTCCAGATTTATAACCTTCAAGATTTATAACCTAGGTTGCCAAGTAGTAGCATTGTACTGTGATAATAAGAGCCACTACACAATATCCTTTTCCTGTTGTAGATAATGAACAGAGTTATGGTCCCTTTGAAGATTCTCAATAGAAGTGTGTAGGGTGGGAGTACACAGAAGAGGAAAGGCAGATCACAGTGTTCACATCAGAGGAATCTTGAACTCAACTCAACAAACTTAAGTATCAATTTTTAAACATTTTTTTAAATCTACCCTATAGCTGATAAGTTTTTAGATACAATGCTGGACTTTATAAGGTGACTAGCGAATTGCCCGTCAAAAAATGACGGCAATGAAATTGTAAGGTAGCTAATGCTGTTTGGTGTACAATAATGAAATAAATAATACATTAATAAATTAATATACTTTACTTATTTTTAAGTAATATATGCAGGAAGCATTGTGTTGAAGAGCTGTCAATCTGGTTTGATGTTGCTGCAGCATTAGTGCTGTGGAGCTGCTTTGTAAGCGTGATGAATGTGTGCAGTGTAATAATGTGCGTGCGCAAAACCAAACCGTTAGCGTAGCTGTGTACTTCCGCATTAAAATGGCGGCAAATGTGTGGTATGCGTCTGTAGTGGAATATCCGTAGGTGTTTTGTGGTGTTTTGCGTGTTTCGAGTGCTGTAGCCTCGTTTTGTTCGGCGGCCATTTTTTCTCTCGCTTAGAGAATTTTTTTGTGTCTAAACTCTTTTATTTTGAGTTAAATGAAGGTGTAACTTCATTTTTTGAGGTCCTGGATGCTCCCTCTTGCTGTAGGTAAGCTTTTTATGTATGTGCTGTGTGTATTTACTGTGTTTTTCATTTTTTCATGTCCGCGGGTTGCGGACGATTTTTAATTGGCGTTAACGTGTCTCGTATGTTGTTTGCGTTGCGACATAAAGTTAGCGAGGGTCGCAGTTGCTGGCAAGGAGCGCCGCAGGCGCTCCTTGCCAGCAACTGCGGCCCTCACTTTGCAATCCAGGTCTATTTTTCCAATCCAGGTCTAATCCTAGCCTGATACGGGGTGCCATTAACCCTTTCCAATCCAGGTCTATTCCTAGCCTGATACAGGGTGCCATTAACCCTTTCCAATCCAGGTCTAATCCTAGCCTGATACAGGGTGCCATTAACCCTTTCCAATCCAGGTCTAATCCTAGCCTGATACAGGGTGCCATTAACCCTTTCCAATCCAGGTCTAATCCTAGCCTGATACAGGGCGCCATTAACCCTTTATAATCCAGGTCTATTCCTAGCCTGAAACAGGGTGCCATTAACCCTTTCCAATCAAGGTCTATTCCTAGCTGATCTGACAGTGATAAGGGGTGTAATACTTTCCTTAGCAAAATAAAGGGTTACATATATACAGACTTTATACTTATGGTGTAATATTAAATGAATATGGTAAACAAAATTATTTTTGATTTGTTTAAAAAAGACAAATATTCGTAATAAGGATACTAAATGTGTTAATAAAAAGCATGAGAAATGTACTGGCCAAAAGGCAGAGGAGGGCAAGGTCTGCAGCCCCAGGGGAGGGTATAATACCCATAATGCACTGCAGAAGGTGCCTGATCTACCATATCACTCCATCAGATACTGATACACACAGAATTAACATGTAGAGGTCATGGTAATTAACACATTAGATAAGATGAGGTAAATGACATTTTTATAAAGCACAGATAAAGAGGGTTAATGCGGACTCATCTCGATGTACCCGGCCAGGCTGGGCACTATCACACCTGCCACCATCACTATCACCCATTGCTAAGCTCCGCACTCCTCGGTGGTAAACACTAATCTGATGGGGATACAGCCACCTGCTGCCCGAACTGGAGCGCAGCCGGAACTGATGTCATAAACACGCCCATTCAAGGTGGTGATAGATCTACAGCTCCAATGACATAACAGAGATGGACGGCTGATTGGGCGGGTTGTGTTGCTTGGACACGCCCCTTCAGCTGCGGCTCTTATCTGAGGAGATGATGTGCTGCTTGTTTATCAATGGTGAGTTCACGCCCCGGGACACGCCCACCAGCTGCACCACAGTAACCTCTCTAGTGATGGCTGAGGTCTGTGTGGAAAGGAATATGGAGGAGATTGAGGCATAGGGACACACATGGGGTGAGATTTATCTCTAGTGACACAGGGACACACACATAGGAATGGGATCCACCTAAGAGAGGGGCACACTTAGGGATGGGATGGGACACGCTTAGGGATGGGATCCACCTATACAGGGACACACATAGGGATAGGCGCTCCTTGCCAGCAACTGCGGCCCTCGGTTCGCGAGCCCGCAAGCGTGAGCAACGGCTCGAGCGGGCTCGCATGCTCACAACTATATATGTGATACTAAGAGCATCCAGTTTTCATATTTGTGTTATGTTGTATACTAATGTTAATTTATAGCATTGGGTGTATCTGTATCTGTTTCTCACAGCAGTTATTACATTGTTTTTATAACTATTATGCAAATGGTCCACTTTGAAATAGTCCAAGCAAAGTGTTGCACTAAGATTGGTAGTATACTGATTGTATTACCTAAAAACACTCTAATTAAATAATATATTACAGACTCCATAAAGAATACTGCTCACCTTGCACAGTGGACAGGGAGATAATTAGGAATCCCATTTGAACTAGTAACTTTGAAATATTGTAGTTAACCTTCAGTTAAGAAATAGAAAGAGATGTCCCAGTAGGAGAAGAAACAAAGACATATGAAACCCTCCAATTAGACTTTAAACACTAGGGGCCTCATTCAATTGCAATTCGGCCAATTAAATAGGGCTCTAAATAAGCACATAGCATATATTTTTTTAAAAAGTTATTAGTTAGTATTCTATAAAATGTATTAAATCATCTGTTCAAATGCACGTTGGTTTCATGATATGTATTAACCCCTTGAATTTGGGGATCAATATTACTCCGAAATAACTTAAAAAAATGTTTAATTGCATATTTGTGGGCTTGAGAATGTTCTGCGATTAATTCTAATGTGTTTTAATGTTTTCCTGTGCTTTAAAAGTAGAGTATTGTGTGTTTAATTGCTGCAACAGCTCTAATAAGTTTTTGACAGAAACTTAATACTTTTTTCAGGTGTGGGTGAGACTGAATTTGCAAGCTAGAGCAACAGTTCTAATAGAATATTGATTTTGTGTAACTTTGTTTATTTAGAAATTGTAAAGTTCGAGTTGTGCTAAAACCAGTGGAGTTCTAAGCCTGATTTTGCTGCTTTGGCTGGGCTGTAGGTAACTCATAATCAGATTCCATGTAGCTAATAGAATATGTGGCAATTTTAAGGGTGGGTGTATACATTTATGATTTAGCCAATAGAATAGGGCCCACAGTACTAGACTGGTGAATATAGGAGCCTATAGGATTTGGAACAAAGTGTTAATTTTTTTTACAGATCTTTCTTGTCATCATGTTACAAGGATGCATAACCGTTGCTAAATGTTCCTGTGTCTGCTACCTTCAGATCAATAGCGTACTTCCTTTGATTTTTGTTATCCAGCTAAGATGCTGTCTAATCTAAACAGAGTAATGAGAAAGTAAATGAGATTTTTGCTTTAAATTCATTACACAGCAACATCATATTGCTAAACTAGTCATGATTTCAATACCAAAAGACAGTGCTGTAATTATTAGGATTGCTCCTTCAGCCCATCATTTTTATTTCACTGAAAATCAGAAAACTGATTTGAATTTATCATGTATTTATGATGTATCTATGATGTGCATATAACATATGAATATTAAATTACTAGCGAATTCAAAATATGACAGCAATAGAATACTAAGGGCCTCATTCAATTGCGATTTGGCCAATTGAATAGGGCTCTAAATAAGCATATAGCATTTTTTTTTAAAGACATTTTTAGTTAGTGAAAACCTTGCTTTTGGATAGATGTTTACTAACTAAAAACTTCTTTAAAAAAATATTTTATGTGCTTATTTAGAGCCCTATTCAATTGGCTAAATTGCAATTGAATGAGGGCCTAAGTCAAGGAATGCTATTTGGCACTCAAAGTAAGTGTTAAGGTTGTGTGAGTACCTTTGGCGCTGATTGCGAGCCTCTGGGTTGATGTTTATTTGGTTCTTCGAGCCCGTTTGGCGCTGATTGCAAGGTCTATGATGATGGCCTTTTGTCGCTTATAGTGAGTGTCTCCCCTGGTTTAGTTTTTAGTTCTGTGAGCACCCTTGTTGCTCCTTGTGAGGCATGCAATGAAAGCCTTTGGTGTTTATTGCGATCGTGTGGTGTGGTGTTTTTTATTGTTTTATGTATATGTATTTTTAATGATAATTAATATACTTAACCTATTTGTAATGAATATATGCAGCAACCAATATGCTGAAGAGCTAACAATCTGTTTTGATGTTCCTGCAGCATACAATGTAGATTTTCATTGTTGGTGACCTGAGGTGTAAGTGTCAGCAATGTGTGAAGTGTGTAGTGTAAATAGGCTGCGTGCATGAGGGGAAACCATTTGTGTAGCAGTGTAGTTCCGCATTTTGTAATGTGAATGTTAGTATGTGCAAGTTAGTGGTGTAAAATGGCGGCAATTGTGTATGTGTTAGGAGGGTCTGGATGATTTTGCGTCCTTCGTAATAGTGTATTTTATACCTTGTACGGTCCTGTCTAAAAGTCGTATGTGTATGGCAAAGATTTGCGTGTTTAGGGGTCGTGTAGCATCGTTTTAGTTTTTTTCGGTGGCCATTTTGTCTCTCGCTCGGATTTTCGAGTGGCTAAACTCTAGAAATTGGACTTAAATTGACGTGTAACATCACTTCCAGACGTCCTGGGTGTCCCCCCTTGCTGTGTGTGGTGTTTTTTTTTTTTGTATTTAGTGTGGTTTTCGTGTTTTTCGTAATGTGCCGTTCGGCCGTTAAGTTCGTAGTTTTTGCAGCTCGTATTTTTTTTCATGCAATTTTTTCAAAGTGCTACGGGTCTCGCAGTGTGAATTGTGTATTTGAGTTTTCTGTTGATGTGTAGTCCCTTGGGTCATGGGTATGATGGCAAAGTCGTGTGGGGTCGTAGGGATGAGCGCCTATGGCGCTCATCTCCACCAGTGCAGGGAGCGCCTTTGGCGCTCTCTGTCTAAGTGCCATGGGGTCATAGGAATGAGCACCTACGACGCTCATCTCCACCAGTGCAAGGAGCGCCTTTGGCGCTCCTTGCCTGGCTGCAACCGCGGCCCTCGCAAAGCGAGGGCCGCAGTTGCTGCGGGCTTGCAAAGAGAGGGCCGCAGTTTTCCCATTGCGTTACCAACGGATTTGGGCAAGCCCGGCTGCTGACAACTATATATGTGATATTAATTACTAAAAATATTGATAAAAATATATAGGGGACTGCGATGGTGGCTTTTTACATAAGCCAATAAGTCGGTATATCTATTACAAAGTAAAAAGCTTACCCAAAACACTTAAAATGGAATAGACATGTTTGAGTTCTGGTATTTTGTTTTCCACATACCACTGAAACTTTATATACTTTATATTGTATGAGACATTTCTGACTAATTCTAAAGATAAGAAACAACATTTTTGAGAGGCTCGTTATTGAAATTAGTGGGAAAAGATGCATCAGTTACTTATTTTCTCAGGTAACCAAAAATAATCAAACCTTTTCAGGCATACTGTATTTTTTTTTAATTAGCATTATGTTCAATACAGAGGAAATCATGTTTATTTCAAAAGAGTAGACACCGCAATGCATATGCTTTAAGCAATACATTTCTTTGCTTATATATTTCATTTATAAATGATCTATTGGAGTATATTTATCAAACATGGCTAAAAGTGTGGATAAGTGGGTGTAGGTGGAGTTACGTAAAGTTATTCTATAAAATATCTCCCCTTTATGAAGAATGTATAAATGTATAATGTAAAATGTAGACATTTAAATACACAATAAACACCAGATATCCCCACTTTGATAAAAATACAATGTGGACCAAGAAGCTACGATCAGAACTCAACATGGGACAATAGAATGGTTCAAGATCAGAAAAGGTGTTGGACAACGTTGTATACTGTCACCTTATTTATTCAACGTATCCACGGAGTATAACATGCGTAAGATCTGGCTGGAAGAATCCAAAGCCAGAAGTAATATTGCTGGAAGAAATATCAACAACCTCAGATATGCGGATCATACTACTTTGATGGCTAAAAGTGTGGAGGAACTAAAGGACCTATTGATGGGGGTGAAAGAAGAGAGTGAAAAAGCTGTCCTGTTGCTCAACCTTAAAAAGGCCAAGATCATGGCAAATAGCAAACTCAGTTCCTGAGATTCCTTTACCAAATAGATGGAGAAGAAGTGGAGGCAGTGACAGATTTTATTTTCCTGGAATCCAAAATCTCTTCAGATGGTAACTGTCGCCATGAAATTAAAAGACGTTTGCTTCTGTGGAGGAAAACTATGGCTAGCTTAGACAACCTAGTAAAAAGCAAAGATATTACACTATCAACAAAGGTCCGCACAGTTAAAACTATGGTATTCCCTGTAGTAACATACGGATGTGAGAGCTGGACCATAAAGAAGAATGAGCATTGTACAACTGATGCCTTTGAATTGTGGTGTTGGTGAAAACTGCCTGAGTTCATTGGGCTGCAAGAAGATCCAATAATTCAGTACTAAAATCAGGACAAACTGTTCACTTAAAGCTATGATCATGAGCCTGATGTTTGTTAGACTGTCCAATGGGGAGAAAGAAAAAAGAAGCAATATGCTTTTAATAGAAATGTCAAGCTTTATAAAAAAATGTTTAAATTGTGGACAATTACACTACATTTACAACATGAGTGATAACACATAGAAAAAGCTTTAAATATATTTACTATATATTTAGATGTATAGAAGTCACATGCACCTGATAAAATAGCAGCACCTGCTAGAAATCCACCAGACTTCTCATTTGTTGTCATTATTAACTCACCAATAGGTGGACTCCATTATGCCCATTATACATAATGTTAACATCCCCTATTTACACAAACATCCTTTCTCTCAATACTCCTGGCTCTCATTTTAATCACAAGCACCCTGCCAATGTCTCCTCATTTTATTACAAACATCCAATACTTTTTATTTTTGAACCACTAGGTGTAGACAAACTTCATATTAGTGTCCAACTATTAATCTTAACAGTTCTCCCTTACAGACCAGCAAAATCTAAATCTTATGGAGACAATGATGTATTGGCTTCCCTTTCTTCTTCTCTTTCATCCCTACCCATTTTTCTCAAATGGATCTCTTTACGAAATTCATCCAAGACTGTAATATGTCCTCTGACCCTTAAATGATCAACTTATTTCTCCACCACCTGTCCTAGCATGTAAGTTTGAGAATATTTAAATTTTAGAAGGGACTTTGGAGAAAACACTTTCTATTTAATATTGTATGGTGAAGTACAGGGACCTCCATGTTTTGTATATGTGTAAAATGTGTAATTGGTTATGTTGTGTATCCCCTGTATCGCACTATGGAATATGTATATGTATTTCAAAAATATGTAAGGGGATTAAGAAAAGCTTACTTTACAAAGAATATAGCATTTGCTGGCAATGAATATTTTAAGTATGGTTAGTAATATTGTCACCCCACTGCCTTGAAGTGATACTAGACGCAGCACTTTCCTTCAAGCCACAAATTTACAGCCTTATTAAATTGCGATTCGGACAATTGAAAAGGGATAGAAGTTGGATAGAAGTTCACTAACTAAAAACTTCCCTAAAAAAAAACATGCTCTGTGCTTCAATAGAGCCCTATTCTTATATGGACAATGGTTACATTTCTGACTTATTCCCAAGTTTATACGTTCAATAAATTGGTTTTATAGGCGATTTTCAATAGTAAGTTATAAGACTCAGAGTATTCCTCCAATATAAGTGTTTTTGATGAAATCTGTTTATATAAGTTAATGCTCCCCTCTATGCGTAACGAGACAACTTAGTATATAGAGTTCACAGTAAAACAACATTACCATCTCATTATTTCTTATATTGGGGTTGTTCAATCGTTTCCGACTCCCTGTGACCTCATGGACTGTAACACACAATGAACATTTTTATGTCCATGGTTGCCAGGTCCTTCTCCAGTGAGCCACAGTATACATCTCCTGGTATGCTTAGGTAGGGTCCCATCCAAGTACTGACCAGGCTCAAGCCTGCTTGGCTTTAGGGTGGTGTGACCTCTTGGTTCCCTGACTGGAATCGAACCCAGGTGGCAGTGGAGAAAGCACTGAATCCAAACTACTGGACCACCAGGGAAACTGATATCTATATAGCAATATGTAAAAAATGAGCTTTTTATAAAAAAAATTATTGATATAAAATATTATTCATAACAATATTGATGTGAGGATGAAAGGACAGTGAAAAGCATGGGACCTGTTTTTGAACCTCAACAGAGGAAAGAGGAAGGGTGCAAAGAAGGATATGCTAAACGAGTGGTTTACAATCTATTATTGTAATCTAGAGGAGTATTACCATGGAGGATACATAAAAAGAAGAAACACTTAGTTTTTGCTGTGAATATGTGTTACCTTTGTGAGTACTGTTTCAACAGTATATTGAAAAAATAGAATGTTGGAAGACAGAATATGGCTTTCGCATTTGTAGATCACTGATTCCATTTTTTATGTTTGATTGTTGATTGTTTTGAGGCTAATGAATCATATATACAGACATGTTATTTTACGTTCCCATGTTGACATTTACAGCTTTCTCTTTCATTATATATATATATATATATATATATATATATATATATATATATATATATAGTACATATATGTTCACATTTGAATGTCTCCTGCTCAGAATTCCGAGAAATACAGTTATTACACTGCACTCTGGGAAGCTGAGTAGGGACATGCAAATGTGCCCACAAATGCTTTGTTCTTCTATCCATAACCATTTTAAACATGGCATTCCTTTAAGCTTATGCCTACTGAATTACACAAAAAAATATCACATATATAGTTGTGAGCATGCGAGTTGTTGCTAACGCTTGCGGGCTCGCGCAGTGAGCCGCGGCTCGCGCAGCGAGCCTCGGCCCTCGCGAAGCGAGGACACTGGGCGAGGGCCTCAGTTGCTGGCGTGGAGCTCCATGCCAGCAACTGCGACCCTCGCAAACTTCACGTTGCAACGCAAATAACATGACACACACATTACGACACTCGCAAACAACATACGACACACGTTCACACACATTACGGCCTCGCAACACTCGGACGCAACTCGCGAACATTACAAAATTAAAAACACAATACATACACACAGCACATACATAAAAACCTTACCTACAGCAACAGGGAGTATCCAGGACTTCAAAAATGCAACTTACACCTTTATTTCACTCAAAATAAAAGAGTTTGCACAATAAAAACTTTGATAAGCGAGAGAAAAAATGGCCACCGAAACAAAACGAAAACGAGGCTATACACGCAAACACCATACGAGACACGTTAGCACACATTACGACCTCGCAAACATCGGACGCAACACGCCGACATACAAACATTTCAAACACAATAAATACACACAACACACGCATAAAAAACTTACCTACAGCAAGAGGAACCATCCAGCACCTCAAAAAAACAAGTTACACATTCATTTCAATAAAACTAAAACACTTTAGACACTAATGAAATCACTAAGCGAGAGAAAAAATGGCCGACGAAAAAAACGAAAACGAGGCTACAGCACTCTCAACACGTAAAACACCACAACACACTCGCAAAACAACACAAAACTCGAAAAACACCATGAAGCACCGACGGATAATCCGCAAAGACGCATAACACAGATAACCCGCCATTTTACACCACTATGCTAACGGTTTCGTCTCGCGCACGCACACTGTTACACTGCACACATTCATCACGCTTACACAGCAGCTCCACACCACTAATGCTGCAGCAACATGAAAACAGATTGTCAGCTCTTCAACACAACGCTTCAAAATAGGTAAAGTATATTCATTTATTAATATATTATATATTTTAGTATTACACACCAAACAGCATTAGCTACCTTACGATTTGATTGCCGTCATTTTTTGACGGGCAATTCGCTAGTAACATATAAAAATAAATAAACACTCACCCACAGCACGGGGGAACAGCCCGGACATCTGGGATTGAGGTTGCAAGCGAATTTAAGCCGAATTTGCAGAGTTTTGGCACTCGAAAACCGACTAAGCAAGAAAAAAAATGGCTGCCGAAAAAATTAAAACAAGGCTACATGACCCCGAAATGCCCCAAACACTGCCAAGCGCATATGACTTTGCCAGGGACGTACGGGGTACAAAAATACACTAGGAGGAAGGACGCAAAATCCTTTCGAGGCGCGTAAGGCATAGACTATCTCTACCATTTCACAACACTAACTTGCACATTACCACTACGCTTTTGAAATGGCGGTTCTCCCACCTAAACAAACGATTAGCCTTCGCGCACGCAGCCTATATACACTGCACACTTAGCATATTGCTGACACTTTCTCCTCAGATGATCAACAGTCTCCCTATACATTTTCAAACAAAAGCCAAACAGATTGTTAGCTTTTCAGGATATTGATTGCTGGATATTAATTACAAATAGGTAACGTATATTAATGTATTAATTAATTATAATAAGGTATATTAATTTATTATTTATTAATTAATTATTGCGGAAAAAAAAGGCCGGAATTAGGCTTGCACTGCGATAATAATACAGTTGTTGTACTGCAAGTTTGTGTGTAACGCAACATTGTGAGTTGCACATGTGTACAGTGCATTGCAAGGCTCGCATTGCACGGCGAAGGTGGAGGGAGGAAGAAGGAGGGAAGCAGAGAATGAGAGGGAGGGAGAGAGAAGGAAGTAGGGGGAGAGAGAGAGAGAAAAAGGGGGAGAGAGAGAGAGGGACTGAGGGAGAGACAGAAAGAAATGTGAATTGCGCATGCGCACTGCGTATTTCGAGGCTTGCACTGCGCGGCGAAGGGAGAGGGCGGGAGAGAGAAGGAGGGGTGGAAGGAGTGGGAGCGAGAGAGGAGGAGAGAGAGGGAGAGAGAAGGAAGGTAGAAGAGAGAAGAAGGGAAGGAGAGAGAAGGAAGGAGGGGAGGGAGAGAGAGAGGGCACACAGAGAGAGGGAGAGGGTGCAAAGAGAGAGGGCGCAGAAAGAAATAGAGGGCTCATAGAGAGAGAGACAGGGTACATAGAGAGAGGGCACACAAACAGACAGAAGACACAATTTTTAGGACAATATTATGCTGTCATTTTTGACGGGCAAGTGATTAGTATATATATAGTAAAAAAATAGTACATTTGTGTTCACATTTGAAAATCTAAAATAAGTTTCAAAAATGTATTTCCTATTCAGAATTCCAAGAATACAGTTATCACACTGCAGGGACATGCAAATGAGCGCACAAAGGTTTCACTCTTTAATCAAATACCATTTTAAACATGGTTCCTTTTAAGCATATACCTGCTGTATTAAACAGCTTTAAAGCAAAGCATAGATTATGATGGAGTTAGGAGACCTACCTACAGACAACTGTCTCAAGCTTAAATGGCTCTCTTCAGTGTGGGATGGACCTCCATTTTGCTATAGATTTTGTGGGAAAGCTATCAACCACATCATCATTTAGCATATGGTGAGCAAATTAGTGATAGAAGCCCTCCACTGTACAGTAGTACAGTAATAAATAGTACATTTGTGTTTACATTTGAATGTCTAAAATAAGTTAAAAATCTTATTTGCTGCGCAGAATTCCAAGAAATACAGTTATTACACTGCATTCTGGAAATCTGGGCAGGGACATGCAAATGAGCTCAAAAAGGTTTCACTCTTTAATCCAATACTATTTTAAACATGGCTCCTCTAAGCATAGGTTTGCTATATTAAAGCAAATATAGGATGCATTATGCAAGAGTTAAGATACCTACCCACAGACAGCTGTTTTGAGCTTAAATGGCTCTCATCAGTGTGAGGCTGGTGAATAACTCCTGCTATAAATTTTGTGGGAAGGCTATCAACTATATATATATATATATATATATATATATATATATATATATATATATATATACTGTTCTCTCTCTGTTGGCTTCTGCTGCCTGTGAGTTCCTCTCTTGTCTGCTCTCCTCATCACTCTCTGCCTTCCTCTCTCCTTCTGCACCATTTCTCTCTCTTCCTGTGTGCTCGACCAAAACCGCTATTATAATTACCCTCCATTACATCCTATAACTCTCCAACATCACTTGCTAATTCCGAAATATCATTTATATCATTATTATCGATCACACAACCGTGCTTCCATCTTGATATCATTACTAGCATTTGTAACCACACCTTGTCTATTTCACACCATATCCATTTATTAAGACTCTATGGCCACAGTACCATATAAATCTTACTTATCTATGTTGCCAAACACATCAAGTCACTGACTGCTCCCATATTGGGTGCCTTCAAAAAGCCTCCACCGCTTGTCACTATTACAGAGCTCATAGCTTGAAGTAGCTCATGCCAACATTGTGCATTTCTTCAACTTGTCTGCCACATTTCTTTTCATTTCATTATCTTACAGTCCACTCAAATGGCAGACAAAAACCATTCTGATGTGGAAAGCACTCTATCAGTAGTCACTTTGTCTCCCGGCAGAGCGCCTTGAACACCTAGAAGCCAACCTTCTCCACACCACTGGACGATCGCTTGGGTCATACAGGAGCTTAATGCCCGAGGCCTTCCTTACCCTGTATCAGCCAGGAATATGGAGTTATATAAATTCCAACAAGAAGCCCCTCCACCTCAACCAACAGCATCCAAACCAAACTAACAATCAAATTGTCCAGCTATCCCCACTTCCATTAACTCTGTCAAAAACATAATTTTGTACTTGGAGAATCCAGCCTCAACATCAGCAGTAGTTCCCCTTCCTTCTCCAACATCAGATCGAAGTGAGCCGCTGCAGTCTCCTCCAATAACCATGCCAACACATTTCATCAATGCACACTTGTGGAGGGTCATCATTGGTGAAAAAGAAGTAAGCTTGTTCTCCTTGCTAATATCGTCTTCAGACTCAACTGAACATAACACCATATGTCAAGATTTTTCCATCACCATCAAATCCAAGGATCCAAGACTAAGCTGCAAGCTAACCGTAAGTGAATTTGCCCTGTCTTTTGGCATCTATGGAGATAGTGTATGCTTGGCATACCCACAACATATACAAGAACTCCTCGATTTTGCATACCACTATGTTGGGTATGCTTACTATTATTACCATCAATCATCTGCAGCCAAAGCGACCTTAAGTCAGTTTAACTACACCGTCAATTGGTCAACCTTAGATCACAACCTATTCTGTCGCCAATTTGCTGGCATCCAGTTGCCGGTTTGCCAGCACTGTCAGTCAACACTTCACAATTTCACCTTCTGCCCCAATACCGCACCTCAGCAACAACAACCTAGGCCCATCCCCACTGTCTCAATTCTTGATGCTACACCTCCTGTATGGCCAACCAAAGATTGATTAGAGCAGCAGGTGCATTTACCTAGGAGCAACAGAAATATGAAATAATTTGAATATGAAAGGATTTAACTTCAGTGGTTGTAAGTTGCTTCACATTTGCCATAAAAGTATGCTAAATCTATTTAGCAGAGCGAAGAGGGCAATTGGGAGAGTATTTTGAGATGAGAGCAGTAATGTAAGAGGTGGACTGTTGTTGAGAGCTTTATATGTTAGAGTCAAAATTTGAATTTTATTTTAGAGGCTATGGGAAGTGAATGGAGTGACTGACAGAGAGGAGCTGCAGAAACTGAGCGTTGGATTTTTGTGGGTACAGACCAGTGATGGGGAGGCCAGCAAGGAGCGAGTTACAGTAGTCAAGGCAGATATGATGAGAGAGTGAATTTTAGCTATGTCTTGTGTCACTAAGTGATGGATTTTGGAGATGTTTTTTAGGTGAAAATGACAAGATTTTAAGATTTATTGTATATGAGGAATGAGAGGACAGGGTACAGTAGAAGCACAAGAAAATGGGCCTGGGAGGTAGGAGTAATGATGGCATTGTTAACAGAGAGTGAAAAGTGAGGAGTAGATATGTCTTTGACATGTTGAGCTTGAGTTGACGGGTTGACATCCAGATCCAGAAAGATATGCTAATGAGGCAATTGGCAACTTTAGCTATAAGAGAGGGGGGAGGTCTGGTGCTGAAAGGCAGATTTACGTGTTGTTTGCATAGAGATGATAGTGAAATCCAAAAATTTTATTAGGGTACCAAGGGAGGATGTATAGAGAAAAGGAAAAAAGGAGGAGGAGAAAAAGAGGGGGCCTAGGACTGAACCTTGTGGTACACCAATGGTCAGAGAGCGAGGCGAAGAAGAAGATGCCAAAGGAGACACTAAAAGTTTAATTTTAAAGATAAAATGTGAACCATGAGAGCAGTGTCACAGATGCCAAAAGAGCATAGAATATATATATAGGGTGGTCAACTGTGTCAAAAACAGCAGAGAGATCCAGTAGAATAAGAATGGAGAAATTACCCTTTGACTTGGCTTTGGCCATCCTTACATCCAACCAACTATTCCACATGCATCTACATTTCGTCCAGAGAACTACTCGTCAGCTTCATCATACTCCATCCGGAACCTACCATCCACCAAACCATGCTAGAATGTTTAGCAACCAATACCCAGCAGAACTAGATCCTGGAACCTCAATTATTTAAATACAACTACCATATCCTATCCCCATTACATTATTAGTATTTCTAGCTTTCGCTGCCCATTGCCATTAAAGTCTACAGCTTAATGTTCCCACCATCAAAATCTATCTATCAGGTATCCAGTTCCGACTCTCACGACCCCAACTAATCCGTAAGTCTTAACTGCAACCTCTACTAAATTGTTCCTGAAACTGCAACTGCCAAAATCGACTAGACTCCCAATCACAAGCAATTTATTCATCATTGCTTCATTTACATACTAGTTATTTTCCCATTTGGAGCCATAACCTCCCTTACTACCAAAGCAGCAGCAACTTTAGCCGCCTAAACAATCAAACCCCTGTCCACATCATCAAGGCAATGGGCCATTGGAAAACAAATTGTTACAGTCATTACATTACTAATCCAAAATCAGAAATTTGAGAAGCATTCAAAAATCTTAGTCAATAATTCTCAGTTAGTTTGTGGGCCTCTAAGCAGACCAAATTTAAGCTTAGCTTCCGGCCACACAGGTATTTCAGGGAGAGGGGGCCAACAACAAATACACACATAAATTACCAATTAATTAGCCAGTCCCCTTCCTCCTACCTTGCATACTTTCTTCATTTTACCCACCCACTCCCTCATTTCAGTTTATCTACCAGCACATGGCCTTCCACGCAGACCAAAATTGGGCCTAGCTCCTGGTCACACATTAGCTACTTAAGGGAGAGGAGGTATATATATATCAAGTCATCCCATTTTTTATTTTATTTTTTGTCTGTGAAAGTGGTTACCTTTCAATGAGCCCAGCAGACTTTTATTTGTGTCTATGGGGTGTAACCACAGTTTTTGTTTTTTTGTTTTTCCTTTGTTTTGTAAGTGAAATAGTGTTCCTCTAAGAAGAGGCCAAGTGACCTTAAATTTCTTACTTTAAATGAAACCACTATCCTCTCTGATTACAAAACCTCATAGTACACAATGTTTTTTGTAAAAATACGTCCATCATGTAGTAGATCACCCTGACTTGGATTGTCTTCAATTGAAACTTTAATCTCATCTGGAATTGTGCATCTTGAAAAAGCAACATAGAGTTGTCCATGTGTAAAAACAGGTTCTTGTAAAAAAAATACCCACAAACTTAAAAGTTTGTCCTTGGGATTTATTGATGGTCAACGCAAATGCCATGACAACTGGAAATTGTCTCCTTTGAAGGACAAAAGGCAAACCACTCTCACTTGGAGCCAAATCAATTATTGGTATAAAAACTCGTTCACCTTTATGGGTCCCAGTCATAATTTCTGCATGTTTAAAATTATCTTTTAAATTGTGCACAATTAATCTAGTCCCATTACAAAGTCCTTTTTTTGAAATCATATTTCTCAATAGCATGACAATTGCCCCTTTTTTCAATTGCAAAAGATGTGGTGGCATTCCAGATGGGGTTAAAGAATAATAAATTCTATACTAAAATTAGATTCACTGTCTTTATCGTCAGCCAGAACTGAATCTCAAATGTGATAATTATTTTGTGGTGCGTTGATGAATTTTAAAATTTAGTTATTTTGATTCAAGGCATGTATATTTTTTGATGTTAATATCAGTTTGTTTGCAATGTCTGAGTAATCGTCGTTATTCAGAGTGTTTAGAAAGATTCCCGATATGAGTGATTCCTTGCCTTTTTGATAGAATTTAAATGGTAACATGGGGTAAATATTGTATTTGTGGAGGTTTTCCTTCTCTAATTTGAATGAGCCAATCATTTAATTTGTTTTGGCCTTCAGATCTCATATTTAATTCTAATTTAAGGTGTGTAAATATTTTCCACAGTTTACTTGTCTTGATACATGTTTTAATGTAATCAGTTCTATTTCCATGTGGCACAACAGGTAATGTTCGCCTAAAATCTCCTCCTAACAACATCACCTTTCCACCAAAAGGCCAATTATTATCCATCACTTATTTTAAGAATCTATCAATACATTGCAAGGTATGACATGACATCATTATTGCCTCGTCTATGATAAATAATTTACTTTATTTTTTATTTTTTGACTTGTAAAGAATTTAGTCGAATATCTGACACTGATGTTTCTAAAAGGGGAACTGGCAGTTTAAATCCACTGTGCACAGTTCTACCACCTTCTAACAAAAGTGCTGCAAGTCCAGTAGAAATAACGGTCTTTGACCATTTCATCATCTGTAGCATTTGTGATGGCATTAAATGCTTGCAATTGTAAATTATTTAAAGTTGCCAGTTTTTTTTCTGTTTTTTGAATTTTAGCTCAGTGTCATAATCATCAAAGTTGATGTCATCTATAAGTCCTAGATCAGGCAAATTAAAACTTGCACAATTTAATCCATGAGCAAGAAATATTTCTTGAATTTCCATTAAAGTTTTTAACAGTGCTATTGGCTCATTGTAACGTTTCAAGAAGTCTTCCAACATATTTAATTTAAATATTTCTCACAAAGTAAATGCATCAGGTACATTGCAAAAGATGCAAATGAACCCAAATTGTTCTCTCATTTGCTTTGGCATTTGACATAGTGCTGCTTCTTCAAGACACCTCTCCCATCCCATGTATCATCTGCTATGAAGTTTTGATGTTTTGCAGCTAATAGGAAAGTCTCATAAACTATGTCATTCACTGTGCGTAAATGTTCAAAACATTGTGCACTGGGAACATGTAAAAGAAGTAATCTAAAACTGAAACGTTCAATGTCTCTTTCACTGACGGTATACATTTGTGGTATAATTTTATAAGTATCTCTTTTTCGTTTTCGCCATAGACCATTTACAAATACATAGTGATATGGAATCTCAATTTATAAAAATTGTCTGGCCTGCGTGTCCTGGCAGTTTAATTTAAACCATGCAGTGAAGTGTTGTATCTATGTGTTCACTTTGGGCTAAGGCAAACAAACTGACTTTGTGGCAAATGTACAGCTAATCGATACACAGCATGTGACCGATCATGCATCTCAAATTTCAGAAGCCGCCACATTGCTTCCGGAGCACTGACATAGCGAGCATCTAAATAATTAGAAAGTTCGTCATGTAAAATAGTTTTTTCCTTTTTGTTTGCTGCACCTTGAACAACAACAGTTGCTGCATCATATCCTTTGTATATATATTTATACACATGTCCTAAAGATTGATTTTAGAGAACTAGGTAATAAGCTGAAGGCAAGGACCTCCAAGGTAGTTTTTTCTCAGATACTACCAGTGCCACGTGCTAGCCCAGGGAGGCTAGATATAAGTAATGGCGTAGAAAGTGTAGAGGGTATAAGGGATGAATTAACAACTCATAGGGGAGGAGATGGGCCGAGGGTAGTATAGTCAATAGGGAGGTATTACTAAGTAATTCAAGTACAGTGGCAGGCACTTCAGAACTACAGACTCATAACTCATAACATAAGGTGTATGCTTACTACTGCCAGAAGCTTGCCAGGAAAAATGAGAGAGTTAGAATTATTAGCAATTAATGCAAAATGGGATTTAATTGGCATTACCAAAACGTGGTGGGATGAATCTCATGACTGGACTGTTAATCTGGATGGTTATAACCTATTTAGGAAAGATAGAGGCAATGGTACACAAGGAGGAGGGATTTGTCTGTATGTTAAGCCTGAATTTAAGCCTATAGTCAGAGAAGATATTTGTGGTGGACCTAGTGATAAAGTTGAATGTTTGTGGGTAGAGTTAAATTGCGGAGCAGTAAATTCCAAAAGAATATTAGTAGGAGTATGCTATAAACCCCCAAATATAGCTGAGGAAATACAATTATTGTTACAGATTGGAAATGCAGCTAAGCATGGGCAAGCTCTAATAATGGGAGATTTTAATTACCCTGAAATAAACTGGATAAATGAGACCAGCAGTTCATCTAAGGGGAGCAGGTTCTTGAGTACACTCAGGGATCATTATCTGGCCCAGGTTATACAAGAGCCTACTAGAAATGAAGCTATCTTAGATTTACTCATCACAAATAATATTGATATAGTATCAAATGTTGGAATAGGGCAACCTTTGATCACAACACATTTGAGATTGAATTAAAAAAACTAAATTTTAAGGGGCCAACGAAACTCTTAATTTTAAAAGGGCAGATTTTAACGGTCTAAGGGCAACAATACAAAGTATAGATTGGGACAGAGAGCTGATAGGTAAAAACACTGAACATAAATGGACAACATTTAAATCCTTACTAAATATACATACACATTGGCATATACCATGTGGGAATAAAAGTAAAAGGAGTAAATCCCATTCAATGTGGCTTAACAATGATTTAAAGATCAAGATACGGAGTAAAAAACAGGCATTTAAATTATACAAACAAGAGGGGAAAGAGACTGCTTTACGGGAGTACAAGGAAATCAATAAGGCTTGCAAAAGCGCGATTAGACTGGCTAAAATGGTAAATGAAAAATGTATTGCAAAAGAGAGTAAGACTAACCCTAAAATGTTTTTTAAGTATATTAATGGGAAGAAGGTGAGGAAGGAAGCTATTGGAACATTACAATGTGACACAGGCCGTCTGAAAATTAGTGACCAGCAAAAGGCAGATGAGTTAAATAGGTTATTTTCTTCGATATACACAAGGGAGGTACCAGTGGTTGGGACAATGCAACATAATGGGGCTACACTACCTTTGCCAAATAATTGGTTAACACAGGAAGTAATCCAAAAGAGGTTGGAAAAAATAAATGTTAATAAAGCCCCAGGTCCTGATGGAATACATCCAAGGGTACTGAGGGAACTGGATTCTGTTATAGCCAAACCATTACATTTAATTTTTCAAGATTCACTCAACACAGGGTCTCTACCAGATGACTGGTGAAAAGCAGATGTGATACCTATATTTAAAAAGGGAGCAAGAGCAAATCCGGGGAATTATAGACCAGTGAGCCTCACTTCTGTAGTGGGGAAGCTTTTAGAAGGCTTAATAAGGGATTGGACTCAACCCTTGTATGCAACTGATAATAATAATAATAATAGTTCAAACTGTGGTATTTCCATTAGTAACATACAGATGTGAGAGCTGGGCCATAATGAAGTCTGAGCGTTGTAGAATTGATGCCTTTATATTGTGGTATTGGAGAAAAATGCTTATAGTTCTTTGGATTGCAAGAAGATTCAATCAATCCGTACTAAAGGAAATCAAGACAAACTGTTCACTGTAAGGTATGATCATGAGGCTAAAGCTCAAATATTTTTACCATATCATGAGAAGACAGGATTACCTAGATGCTGATGGTGGGGAAAATAGAAGGCACATGAAGAAGGGACGGCAGAGGCAAAGATGGATGAGGTAATTGAAGCAATGCACATGAGTTTGATGGATCTCAGTAGCAGTATCTGCCAGATGTACTTCGGGTGCTGTAGTCCATAGAGTAACGGATAGTCGGACATGACTGAACAACTAAACAACAACAACAATATTATTATCATACTCTATCATACTCTATTTCATATTTAGAACATACCCGACCAGTCTCTAAGTAAAGCAAGAAGTGTGGAAGACTATAACATTGAATCTTTGAGGTACAAGCAGTGTCCACTAAAATAAAAGTTGTCAGCAAGCTCTTGGTAGATAGAAATAACATATTGTTTAAATTTGTGGAGAATGTGGATGGAGAGTATAGTGTAATGAGGAGGCGGGTCATAAAATGGTAGTCAGAGATAAAAAGGGATATGAGAAAGCAGACAAAACACAGATGTGACAAATCTAAGTCAATGGAGTTGCTACCACGGTTGCAGAGATATTTCACTGTGAAAGGCCATATGAGTAGGATACAAAAGATAAGCAGTGTCTGGTGTCTGGGGATGTCCAACAGGTGTGTGTGATGATTTCTATCAAGTGAATAAAGATCTGTACACAGGAAATTTGTGCCAATGTTGTGAAGAACCCAAAATACCACGGTGAGAGTGAGAAGGCTGAAGCAAATTCATGCTTGTGTTACAGCAACAAATAAAATGTCAACTTCTTAACTCCCTCATTGTTATTCCAAAAAAAATGTGTCTTGCTTATAATGTGCTCTGTTGAATAAGAGCAAACTATGTAGGCTTCCCATGCCCATTTATTTAATTAGCTACAATCTTTGGAGAAATTATATTTAAATATATACTCTTATTTTGCCTTGATAATAGGAAACCTGTTTTTGAAATAGTGAAAAAGATAAATTTGACCAGTAAGCAATGGATTACCGTATATAATATATACAATTTCTCTTAATTGAGCCAATCTTTTATTTTTATAAAGCTGATTTTTTTATTTTGGAGGGATGTTGAATACAGATAAGATTTAATTCAGTACTTTTGAACTGGCTTTTTCTCTTGAGTGCAAAGTTTCATAATAAAGCTTATCGACATCCTATGCCCCTCTCAACTACCAGAGAACATAATCAGATACTGAAAAAAAATCAAGATAGAGTAGGTATTATCAATATTGATTATCAAGACAAGTGAATCGTCTCCTCTGCAAACTCTCATTTATACTTTGTGAAAACATTTGCTTACTATAGAAAACACTTGGCATTTTTTCACACTCAGTAGATCAATTACTTTTTTGCTTTACTGTTATTACAGTATGGCTCTCTAAAATTGTTTTTTGTTGTTCAACAACGAAAAGAGTACCACATGTTACATACTGCAAAAAAGGCTCCTTTGCAATGCTAACTGCATGTAATTAATAATAAATGAAAGTCTGTATTTTTTATTCCTAAATTACTATTATCACATTTAATGAAAATTAATAGTTATTTTTTACATATCTATTATTTAATTAATGTACATTTTGCTACAAGGCCATTGAGAACAATTGGTTTATCCTCTTAAATTTGCTCTTTACCAGTTAATTAAAAAAATAATAGGAGAATGTTATCCTATTTGCTATTAGCTAATACATATTCATTGTCAGTAATCGGGTACGTGAAACAGAAATTCAGACCCTTCAAGGGTGAGGTTGCTTTAAGAATTTTATCAACATAAACTGATAAACAGAATACACAAAGCTTGTCATGATCAATCCATGTGCTGGAAAAAGCAGCAAAATCACAGTCAAAGACTGACAGTAGACTGCTAGGAGACAGGTTGAGAAGCAGACTGACCATGCATTGGTTGACTATTTCAACAATAGCAGAGGTCCTCAGGGGCAGACTAGCAATGCAGCAGATGACTATGCAACAGCAGAATCCCGGAACAGAGATCCTCAGGAGCAGACTTGGAACTGAAGTCAGGAACCAGCACACAGGTGAAGGTGAATTCTGGGACATGAACTGTGATGTTGGTGCAAGCAGAACCACTGCCAAGCAGAAACAGAAGTTAGCAGCAGTGTAGTGTAACAAGCAGGCCAAATACTTGCAACAGGATAGCACAACAGTGTCTTGAAACTGGCACTTTGGAGTGAATTCCTGCAAATATTTAAGGTATCTCTCAATACTGATTAACTGAATCCATGCACCTGACAGTGACTAGAGGTTGGAGTTATGACACACAGAAAGACACCCATCTTTCCTAGCTTTCCATCACAGTCTACTCAGTCTGTGAGTCACTACAGGACTACCCAACAGAGCATTCCTTGGTCTAACAAAAAAGATGCCTGTGGCAACTGTAGCTTGGGAAAAATGTCACATATTTGTGATATGTATATATAACAATGAAACGTTAGTAGATATTTAAGTCATCAACATAAATTGGTTTTTAGGGAAAATAGTAATTTTCTAAAACTCTGTGTCTAAAGGCTTCCATTTTGGACACATCTCTTGTAGCTGACTGGCATCTAAAGGCCCCCACCCCCTTTAGATGTCAGTCAGCTACAAGAGAGTATGTTTCTTCTAATCCTAGTGTTAAGTGGCATTTAAAAGTGGTAGTCTTTGAGATGAACTGAATGGAGAGCTTATCTACATCTGAGGTCCCTGCTAGGCGAGTAATTACACCAAAAACAAAATCAAGTTTCTTCCAGTAAAGCAAAATTGAATACAGTAGTTAAAACATGTAATATTGTATTTTGCCCATTTTCAAGTGAAATTATTCAAAACACCACACTATAAATATGACACAGAAGTGTACTATATACCACTATCATATAATAATATATAGTTGCTGGATAAATTGTTTTGCTTATCATAGATACAACACTTTCCCCTTGCTTGGTTTCTAATTAGATTTCCTTATGATTTTAAACACTTCATGCTTGAGAGCCACTCTTTCCAGTAGCAGATCACTGTCTATTACTGAAATATAATAACAAGACACATTGCTAGAAATGAGTGTCCTTCATGTGTAGTCACTTGATGCCATTGCATTATAGCGGATATACAATTCAGCTATAAAAGGATTTATCAAAAAGGAGTTATTTTTCTATAGTTAACACAATGAATATTGCATTATACTAAAACAAAATTTCTCTAAATGCAGAGAAATCCTTGAAAATAAACCCAAGAGAGACAAAATGTAAGAAATTATTTTTTTTTCTTTCCAGAATATTAATCCTGCTGTGGTTGTAATACTGCAGTGACATTACCGGCATTGCTGCTAATTAATAATTCTCTTTTTTAATTCCCTCAGGAAATGCTGCTTTCATAAGGACCAGGGCTGAATAGACTCAGAGAATTGTTCAGGAGAACATTCTGCTAATCACTGACACTGAGCACCAGGGGAAAAAAATAACTTTGAAAAACACCGTACATGAAAGGTTACATGAGAGCGGATGCTGCTTTGAAAGTTATGTCAAAAAAATAATAGCAACCATAATGTGTTCCTGAATTGCTCTTTCCTGCTTATTGTGTATAACAAAATCACACATTGTACTCCATGTTTGGAAGTATATGACAGATATTTTGTTTGGCAACTTAATACAAAAACCAAGAGAACAAAAGCTTTATGTACAGTGTATAGTTGCTTATTCAGAGGGACAACATTGCAAGCCTCTCCGCCCCATTTGCCTTCCTCTGGATCAATTAACAATTAATAACAAATAGTCCACATATTAAAAAGATCAAGAGAGATCTAAAAAGGTTGATCTTGATGGACTAACTCTTTATTTATCCTCAAATACTAGACTATTAATAATTAATTAACAGCAAAGTAATTAATAAATAATCCGCATATTGCAGATCAATGGAGATCTTAAAAGGTTGAACTTGATGGACTGAAAGTCTTTTTTCAACCTCAATTACTATGTAACAGAAAGTTATTATTTCTGTTAGCAGTACAATTTGAAAAATAATGTATAAAAAATAATATGAAATTATTAGTTCATTAATTATTCAGTTTTCTTATCTGAGTTGTTCCTGTCTATTACTTTCTCATAAGGGTGTGTGTGCAAACTCTTGAGATCTGATTTAGTTCTGTTGAAAGCACAGGCAGTTTTAACTGTTATATTCCTACTAGCGACTTGCCCGTCAAAAACGACAGCAATACAATTTGAAGCCTGGCAATGGTGTTTGCCACACATTGCAAGGCTCCCCCCCCCCCCCCCTAACCTGCCTGCCTTGCGTTGAGCACCTTCGGCGGCCATTGCAAGCCTCTCAATTAGGGCCTTTGGCGCTCATTGTGAGCCGCTTCCCCCTCTACTTTACTGGCCTCGCGATGAGCACCTTTGGCACTCATCACGGACCTCACAATGAGCGGCTCTACCTCTCCCACTCTCCGCCCCTCTACCTCTCCCACCCTCTACTTGACCGGAGGTGCTCATTGTGAGCCTCTCCCCCCTCTACTTTACTGGCCTTGCGATGAGCACCTTCAGCACTCATCACTGGCTTCGCAATGAGTGACGAAGGTCCTCATTGTGAGCTTGTCCCCCCACTAATTCCTTTCCCTCCCATGTGTCTCTTTCCCTCCCTCTTCCTCTCCTGTGTCTCTTTCACCCCTCTGTCTCCCGTGTCGCTTTCCCATGTGTCTCTTCCCGCCTCCTCCCTTCCCTGTGTCTCTTCCCCCTCCTCTGTCTCTTTCCCCCTCTCACTCCCTTGTTTATCCTTCCCCCATCTCCCTTCCCTGTGTCTCTTCCCCCTCTCCCTCCCCTGTGTTTTACCCCCTCCTCTGTCTCTTCACCCCCATCTCCCCCCTCTGTCTCTTCATCCCTCCTCACTCCACTGTGTCTCTCCCCCCCTCCTCTCCCTACCCTGTGTCTCTTACCCCTCCTCTCCCTCCCCTGTGTCTCTCCCCCTCCTTTCCCTCCCCTGTGTCTCTTCCCCTCATCCCATCCCTCCCATGTGTCTCTCTTCCCCCCTCGTCTCCCTCCCCTGTTTCTCTCTTCCTCCCTCCTCTCCCTCCCCTGTGTCTCTTCCCCCCTCCTCCCTTCCCTGTGTCTCTCTTCCCCTTCCTCTCCCTTCCCTGTGTCTCTCTTCCTCCCTCCTCTCCCTCCCCTGTTTCTCTTCCCCCTCTCTCCCCTGTGCCTCTCTTCCCTCTCCCTCTCCTGTGTCTCTCTTTCCCCCTCCTCTCCCTCTCCTGAGTCTCTCCTTTGCCCCCTCCTCTCCCTCCCCTGTGTCTCTCTCCCTCCTCCTCTCATTCCCCTGTGTCTCTCTTTCCCCCTGCTCTCCCTCCCCTGTGTCTCCCAACCCCTCCTCTACCTCCTGTGTCTCCCCCCCTCCCTCTCAGGTCTCTCACCCACTCCTCTCCCTCCCATGTCTGTCACCTTAATGCTGCTCCTGCACACGCTTGTGCGCCTGGCCTCCAGTGCGCGCCCCCCTGCTTGTCCGAACCCCCTGGAGCAGGAAGCTTGGAGCTGGCAGGGCCGTCAGAGCCAGAGTCCGGAGCATGGAGCAGGCAGGGCCGCGAGCCCTGCAATGAATTGCAGCCGGGGGCTGATGTGGCCCGCTGTGTTGCGGTCCTCGCAATGAGCACTCATAGCGAGCATCAGTGGGGCAGGGTGAGCCGGAGCAGGGGGAGTTATCAAACTGCCAGTTTTTGTCCGACAACTGCGGGCCACGCTTTGCGAGGCCCGCAAAGCGTGACGACAACTCGCACTTTGACAACTATTATATGTGATTGAGCAAGTACGAGCCTCCAACTCATTCAAAGTTTTCTCCCAGCCCATTAATGAGATCAGCAGAAACTAAAATGGTAGATTCCCCAACAGCATAATTGCATTAAAAAAGGTTATAAGCTATATGCTGTATTATGTTGTACATTCTAAAACCATTTTCATGTGCAGTTCATTAAAAATTTATATTCTAAATATATATTGTAGTCTGCTAATTTTCAATCATGCTATGTGCTTTAGTGAAAGTACTGTGTATGTTTGATTTCAAGCTCAAATCTCTTTTTGCATTGTGTTAATATTGTTTTGACTTGAACTTACCCATGTAAAGCGCTACAGGCTATCAACCTTAATAAATTGCGATTCGGCCAATTGAAAAGGGCTCTATATAAGCACAGAGCATATTTTTTTATATAAGTTTTTAGTTAGTGAAGACCTTGCTTTTGGATAGAAGTTCACTAACTAAAAACTTCTGTAAAAAAAATATGCTATGTGCTTATATAGAGCCCTTTTCAATTGCTGAATTACAATTTAATAAGGCTGTATATTGGCACATTACAAATAAAGGAAACAATAATAATAATATGACTTTACTTCCCAAAAACAGTGGTTGAAGATATTCTTCTAAACCAACTTTTACTGCTCCCAATTACAGTAAAGGTTTTGTTGAGATAGACTAACAAATGTCACAGTCTACGTATGAATGGTTGTCTCATAATGGTTTAATAAATATTTTTGTTGTTAAAAGATTTAATACTTGCAGAGAACACTGTTTGAGGACATATGTTTGCCGGTAACTATCTTTTCCTTCCATTTGTTTTTTAGTTTTACGCTGTTCTCTTCCTGCAGTTTAAAATGCCAATTTCTGCTTACGGTAATTATCCTATATTGTTGAAGCATTAGAAATGATCTACTCATTTATTATCATAATAAAATAAAATAATAAATAATATATTTTTTTTTTCTTTCATTATCATGCAGCTATGGGGCCCCTCCTACAATAATCATACACAGTGTGACAAAAATGTGCATGTTAGTATAATAATTTACACATAAGTATTGGTCTATATCTGAAGAAAAATGGCTAGTATGATATCAACATTGATTTTGTTGAAAAAGTAACCAAACTTGTCTTTAAAGTATAGTGAGCATTTTAGAAAACATTAGTACAGGGCACTTATCTTGTTCCTCTGCAATGAGACAAATCCTGATAACTCTTTGTGTTAAAGTAGATTTTAGACAGTATTCAAATTAATTTTCACACAATTTACTTTCACATTGGTGTCACAGTTTTTGTGAACAGGTAACTGTTCTGTGTTTTATTATGGAATAAGTAGTTAAATAAATATAAAAAGGAATCTGGTATGATGATATTTTAATATTGTAGGATAAAAGTAGTCTTATAAGTAGTTGTAGGTTATGATCATCTTAAATTAGTCTTCCCTTGGGAACTGAGATGAGTTGTGCAACTAATATTAGGAATAGCAGTATTAGCACTGAGTAATGAAAGCATAATTGTATGTTTAAAGAAGATTTGACATTTGGTAAAATGAGAAAGAGTTTTGGAAATACAGACACTAATAGAAAAATGGAATAGGATTGTTACTTATCTTGTTACTTATCATACTACAATGTCAAAAGAATTTTGTTGAAAGTTCTTTTGGTACCTTCTTCAGCTTTTATAAGGAAGCAAAAAACAATGGGCCATATTCAATTTAGCGATTTTTAGATCCGGAGGCCCGTAAGAGAGGTCACAAGCTTCTTTGCTATTCAATTGGCGTGTTTTTGTGGGCTCCAAACGGCTTACTAGTTACGGGCTTGAAAAAAAGGCGTCCGTTAAACTCTTAACTTACAGCCTCCAGAAGCCTTTCATCTTTCACTTTCGCAAGGCTAAAATCAAAAATCGCTATTCAATTTCCCCCATGCTCGCAAACGTATTTACACTCGTAAACAGCCAATGAAGGAGAAAATCCCCCAAGTGCTAGAGAGCACCAGTGAAGGGGTTAAACACCTATTTGTAGCACTGTAAATGCAAATAAAAGATCAATACTGCACTGTAAATAACGGGAAAATGATGATAGTCTCATGCTCGCAAATCGTCAGGAAAAGAAAGTTATTTTTATGTGTCATTTTGGGGTTAAATCGATCTCGGGTATCAATGAGTTAATACATATCAGGCATACATATGGACTAGAACAGTATTGGCATTCATTTTCATAATTCTTTATTTTGCATGTTTTGCGACTCTGATCGTAAATCGGACCCCCAAATCTAAATGAATGACATGTAACCTCCATGTTTTACTGCCGTAATTCAGACAGACTTCTTTCTTATTGGCTGATTTGAAATGGGAGGTTACGGGCTTGCTTAATTGATCATGTTACCGCCCTCAAGAACTCCGAAGCAGTGCATTGGTTACGGTTTGGGCTTTTGGCCCGCAATGAGCCTGCGCAATTGAATATCCACGCAAACAGAGAGGAACGGGAGCTTCAACTCACTCGCAGACATTCGAGTTGCAAGGCTCAAATTGAATGGAGCCCAATGTTCACAGATTGTAGGTGCCAAAGCTAAGGAAATTAAATCAACCACATGTGACCCTCTATCCAAACATGCAAAATCAAGGCAATGTCCTTGCCTTCTCCAGATTTCTAAAATTTAATAACTTGATTTAACCTTGAGAGAATACTGAAATATTTATACTCTACTAAGTAGAAATTTTGAGAGAACATAAATCATTATCAAGCATTGTGTCTGTTGCCTAAAACGATGGCTGTTACATAGCTGCCACTTTCTATCTCAGACCATTCTTTATTGCGGGTGGCCATTCATTTTAAATTGAAGTAATTTCCTCTGAAGGCTGCAGCCCAAATGACTTTAATGCACAAATATAGCACAGCAGTAATAAACTTCAAGAGCATTACACTGCAATTCATTTTAGTAAAGAATTGCTTTACTACAATGGGAAATACAGAAAAAACAATTATGTATTACAATAATATTCTTCTTCTTATTAACTATACTTATCTGTGAAAGTTACCAGATTTCTGTACTCATAAACAACATTTTCAAAATGCACATTTTCCCAAAAATGTTTTTTGTCCCTGGCTTACACAGCTGCCAATATTGTTAGTTTGGTACATACTTGAAAAGCATATGTACTGCAGTGCTCCTTTAATTGTGAAATTCATAGGAAAATATTCCCTGAATATGGCTCATTTTGGATATTTATAAACAGTTTATGGATGCATTTAAGCACTGTGAATCTTTTAAGCTTATGGTAATTTCATGGGATACCTGTCGCTTTACGAACATCACAAGTAAAGAGTGTCCTGCATGCTTCTAACAGGACTTCCATGGGGAGTAATTATTTTTTTAAATCATTTTTTAATTAATTTCTTGCAAAAAGAACGTTGTCTATTTTACAGAACATATTGAACATCAGCAGACATGTCTTAGTATATAGTACATCAGTCCATGAGCAGATATTGTGATCCCCTTTTAATCATTTGTTTATTTTATTGATTATTCATTACATCATTTACAGAATAGAAAGTCTGACCTTATCCACCTTGCGGTTGTAATGACATTAGCAATGCTAGTACTAATATACAAACTGTATGAAAGGCTACAGTTTTTTTGTAGAAATCTGGATCTAATACAGTAGTGTGAGCAGAACTTGAATAAATAAATGCATCAATACATGATAACATCTGCTGGAAAATGTTGTTTTGTTTTGATACTGTATTAAGCCTCTGATGTGTATTACATCAAGTTTTTCTTTTCCTAAATTTGACAAGTCTGCCTGTCGCCAAACAAATGCATCGCACATTTTGTAGATTTAAAATTTAGGCAGCATGACTACACAGCAACTTTCGAACAGATTTGCAACAAGCTACTTTTTGCATAGCTTAGAGATAAATCAGATAACCTGAAATAAAAATGTTATCACAACAGCACAGTGCCACCAGTGGGAATCATACATGCATCAAAATCCAAACAGAGCTTGGTGCAATACATGTTGTATATATCTTTACTTTACTCTATGCATGCAAGGTTAATTATTATTTAATCACTTTTAGAGGTTTACTAATTGTCTATTTTCTATCCCGCATAGACTATTTTCCTTTTGTACATTACATTTTTTTTTATAGCTCAGGAATGTGGCATATTATTATTTTTATTATTATTATTACTATTTTTACAATAAGTGTGTTTAGGTATTGTCCCTGTTGATGTTTACGCATTTACATTGTATGAGCCTGTCTCTGACAGTGAAGTTCTTTGATACAGTGTTATCAGTTAATTCAACCAAAAGCCGTTTCTGAAAGTTTCAAGTAAATTTAAATGTTCAAGATTTTTTTTCATATAGTTTATAAAACATATCATAGGAAATGTGGGCTTCTATGTCCATCTGGAAATGTTGTCCCTCTCCTTTAACTGCAATTCCAATTTAAATGCCCTGGTTTCCGATAATTATTAGGATACTGCTAGTTTGCAAACTTACATAATGGTAGTGTGGTGCTTCTAATGTCTGTCGTCATTTCTCAGTTGTGTTAACAGCAATGGATACATATTATATTACCAACAAAGCCATATTTTTAGAAGAGTCCTCTTTTAGAACTGAATGACTGAACCATTGATTAACGTACATTTGCACAACGATTTAGTCTCTAAGGGTTGGAGCTGGGAAATATCATTCTATGATATTTCAGTATCAAATGTATTAATCTTTTAATAATATCCTATAAGATTGCAGCATGTGAAAAAAAATCTTCCAAAACTTAATCTGGACCCAGCAATATAGCAGATATAAAGCCCTATGAAATTCTCCCAACGTGAAAACCTGTAGCCCATAACGGAGCCCGCTAGACTTATGGCTATTATATTGGCTGCTTACAGCTTCCTGCAAATGATCTGCGGATTACACGTGGAACTCTGTTGCCGTAAAGCCTTTGATCTGTCAATCCCGTAGCTGTTACGTTCGCAAATCGCTATCAAATTGCTACAAATCCACTGCCGTTCAAAACCATAAACCGCAAATGGAGCCAAAAAGCCTAGGCGTACTAGAGAGGACCCTCAATGGGGTTAAAGTACTATTGGTAGCTCTGTAGGAAAGTGATGTTAGGTATTAAAATTAATAGCACAACATTCTCAAGCCCGCAAATCTGCAATATAAAATACTTTTTTTCTGTTTAATTTCCGTATATATATATCGATCCCGGCAATCAATGTGTTAATACATATAATGGAACTCACATGAATATAATATTTACAGATTTATTAATATTCCATTATTTCTGGAATGCGGGTCCGATCGTAACCAGTAATTCAATCACGTAAGGGATTGACTTCTAACCTCCATTTTTCAGTGATGTAATGATGAAAATCTCTTTTACCATTGGCTCCGTCTAAACCCGTAACAACGGGTTTGACTAATTGATCATGTTTACAGCCGCATGTCCAAGATGCGCAAGAGGGGTTTACGGGTTTAGATGTCGGCCACTACTGTTGCAGGCTTGGCTAATTTAATAGCTCTGTAACTCCGCTGAATTTCAAATCTGCAGGCTTTGGAGGTTAACCAGTGCCATTACGGGCTTGGAATTTAATATGGCCCTGTGTATAGTTGACTGAAATACATAAAAAGTTTGTTTGAAATCAATACTTTCCCTTGTATAGGAAAGACAATGTTTGGTCTTCTAAAGTCTCTGAAAATACTGTCGCCTTCACTCTGTCGTCGGAATAACATAACTGGACTTGAATAGTTACAGAAATTGTATGTGTCTATTGTTAAGTCAAAATGATCTTCAGTCTCATTGGCATATGATGGGAAGCGGTCTTTAAGTTGGGACTGCTATACATCCTGATAATTATACCTCAAAGAGTTGGTTTTCCCACATTATTAAGAATGGTACTTCTTTGTCACTTTTAAAATAGTAAATAAATAGTACATTTGGGTTCACATTTGAATGTCTAAACACAGTTATTAGCCTGCCTTCTGGGAACCTGAGCAGGGACATGCAAATGTGCTTACAATGGCTTCGCTCTTTAATCCAAATACCATTTCAAACATGTCTCCTTTTAATAATATGCCTGCTTTAAGCAGCTTAAAGCACAACTTTAAGCAAAGCCCAGGAGAGATTAAGTACATGCCAGGAAAACTACTCACAGGCATAATTTTTTCAGGATACTGCCTCTTATCAGTATCGGCCGGTTCCTAGCTTTTGTAGTAGATTTTGTGGGGAAGTAGTTTACCACAACAATCATTTAATTTATGGTGGGCAAAACTTTAAAAAGAAACAGTGTTGTACTCTCTGTACCTTTTTTTATAGGGCAGTGGTTCCCAAACCTCGTCTCGGGACTACCCAGACAGGTCCAGATTTCAGTTTAGCAGTGTGTGAACACAGGTGAGGAAATTAGAGGCTCCATTGCCTGTTGAATACTACTTTCCTCACCTGTGTTCACACAGTATTAACTTGAAATGCCTACCTATCTGGAGAGCCCTGAGGAGAGGTTTGGGAACCACTGTTATAGGGGATTAAATATGATATTATTGTCCCATCAGTGGCCTCCCATGGCCCCATCAAAGGCATCCTGTGGCCTCTGGGCCCCACCAGGGGCCTCCTGTGCCCCCAAGGCCCCACCAGGGGGCTCCCATGGCCCCACCAGGGGCCTCCCATGATCCCAGGTCCCCACTAGGGGCCTCCTGTGGCCTTAAGGCCCCTTCAGATGCCTCCCATGGCCCACCAGAGGCCTCTCATGACCCCACCAGGGGCCTCCCATGACCCCCGGTCCCCACCAGGGGCCTCCCATGGCCTCAGGGCCTCCCACAGCCCTATCAAGTGGGCCTCCCGTCGGGCCTATCGCGCCCTCTTTAGCTGGCTTTACGTGTGACCTATAGCAGGCAACCTGCGGACCCTGTAGCAGGCCATCCGTGGCCCTATAGCTGGAATCCTGCAGGCCCATTGCAGCACTCCTGCTGGGGTTTCCCACGGGCTCTATCGCTGGCCTCTATAGATGGGGGGAGAGAAGGGGAGATGGGGAGAGAGACAGGGGGAGAGAGAGGGGGAGATAGGGAGATAGAGGGTGAGATGGGGAGAGAGAGAGGGGCGAGAGATAGGGAGGGAGAGAGAGGGAAAGAAAGGGAGAGAGGCAAAGGGTTGTTGTAAATGGAACATACTCAGATTGGGCTAATGTGGGAAGTGGGGATCCTCAGGGCTCAGTATTAGGTTCTCTCCTCTTTAACATATTTATTAACGATATAGAAGTAGGACTGGAAAGTATTGTCTTTCCCTCAAAATGGATTTGCATAAATTAGAGAAATGGGCAATTACATAACAGATGAGATTTAATACAAAGTAAGGGGGAGAAAGATAGTGGGAGAGAGATTGGGAGGGAGGGATAGAGGTGTAGAAGGAGGGAGAGAGGGAGGGATAGGTTAGGGAGGAAGGGATAGAGAGCAAGGGATATAGAAGGAGGAATTGAGAGGGGGAGAGGGATAGAGAGAAGGATAGAGAGGGGGATAGATAGAGAGGAGGAGGAATGATCCTATCCCTCTCCATCTAACCCTCTCGCTATCCCATCTCTCTCCATCTATCCCTATCCATCCCTCCCTCTCTCCATCTCTTTTTATACCTCTCTCTCCATCTCTTTCTATTCCTCTTTGTCTCTCCCTCTCTACCCTCTCCCTCTCTACCCCCTACCTTTATACCCTCTCCATCTCCTTCTAACCGTCTCCTCCTGCTTCTATCCCTCTTCCACGTCTTCTACTTCCATCCATCTCCTTTTATCCCTCTTCCCCCTCTCTCTAATACCCTCTATCCCTTTCTCTGTCTCTCTTAATCCCCCTCTCTCTCTATCTCCCTCTCTCTATCCCTCTCTCTCTATTTATATACGCCTATCTCTCTCTCTCTGTATATATATATATATATATATATATATATATATATATATATATATATATATATATACTGTATTTATTGATGATTGAGAAAAAGGATTGCGAAATAAGCATTTTTGCTGATGTCTGCCCAATTATTAAATCAGACAATGATGTGCATTCACTGAAAGGGGACTTACATAACTTAGAAATATGAGCAGCTGAATAGTAAATTAAATGTATTACATTTTTTTTAAAGAATTGCATTTTGACAGGAAAAATAAGCATACAATTTATAATCTAAATATTAGATTACTAGCGAAGGAGGAGTATCCAGGAAGTAATCTGAATTTTGGCATCTGGAAGTATTTTTTCCTTTATAAGATAACTAGCGACTTGCCCGTCAAAAAATGACGGCAATGTGATGTATATGTTTGTCAAGTTGTTTAGTTATTAACATATATTTTTGACACTTGTAAGTATTTTAATATGAACGTGTATTTTTGTAAAATGTTGATGTAATGGTTTTTTTAAATGTAATTAGTATCTGAAGAATTGTTAACTTTAATATACATTGAATGAATAGGAAAGCAAAAAGTAAAAAGCCTTCTTTAAACGTCGCGAATTTTAACATGAAGTTTAAACTATATGTAAGCAATAACCATCAAAGTATATATTTTTAAACTTGAACTTTATTTTTTATGTAAGTTTAGAAGTTAACAAAACATTGGTATAATTTTGAACATTATAAACAGTAACATAGTGAATACATTTTGTAACCTAATTTTTTATTAAAAGTATTAACATTTAAATGTAAAAACAATTGACATTTAAATTAATCAGTATCAAAATTCAATTTCTATCAGAATAATTGTTAACTTGAATATACATTGAATGTAGAGGAAGGCATACAGTAAAACTCTTCTTAAAACGTACGTAATTAAAGTAATTTATTACTGAGCACATAAACTGGCGATAAACATTAATGTAGGTAGTAATCTTAAGATAACAGACAATATTTACATTGTGACTTAAAAGGTGCTTGACCTCTTAACATCCACTTTGTAATCTGTTGAATGAAATAACTTGAAAATATATTTTTGAAACTTGTAACATTAGAAACATTAACATAGTGACTTAACATTTTAACATAATTTTTACTAACAATGCAAAGCAAGTATTTTGTGAGGCAAATCATTCATAAACATGACTTCCATTAATTATGACTGAATTAAACAACCAATTGTTATGTATTTTGCAATGCTTTAAAAAAATCTTGGCATCGTTAATTTGTATCCTTCAAAGTTATAGTACTTCATAGTAGACAATGTTTTTAGTAAAAATACGTCCATCTTCTAATAAATCACCTTGACTTTCATTGTTTTCAATGTAAACTTTAATAGCCTGTGGATTTTTGCACCGTGACAACGCAACGTACAATTGACCATGTGCAAAAACTGGTTCTTCCAAGAAAATACCCACAGATTTGAAAGTTTGACCTTGTGATTTATTAATGGTCATGGCAAATGCCATAATAATGGGAAATTGTCTTCTTTGAAGTATAAAAGGGAGACTACTTTCACTTGGTGCTAAATCTATTCTTGGTATGAAAACTCTCTCTCCTTTATGGGTCCCAGTTAAAATTTCAGCATCTATAAAATGGTCCTTTAATTGTTGAACAATTAATCTTGTGCCATTGCATAGGCCTTTTTTGGGGTTCATATTTCGCAGTAACATGATAATTGCACCTTTCTTTAGCTGCAAAATATGTGGTGGCATTCCAGAAGGAGTTAAAGAGTTTATGAATTCAGTCGAAAAGTTAGCCTGACTTTCATTGTCATCAGCAAGTACAGAATCAGCACTGTGATAATTTCTTTGTGGTGCATACATTTTTTTTAAGATTTCATTATTGAGGATTAATGCATCTTTATTTTTACACGTCAGTATGACTTGGTTGGCAAGCTCGGAATATTCTTCGTTATTTACGCTCCCTTCAAATATAGCCGATATAATATCTTGTTGACAAATCATATGAGGTGGGATCTCTACAGTGTCATCAGGTAAATGTAGTATTTTTTCTGTTCTGCCTTCTCCAATTTTAATAAGCCAATCATTGAAATCAGTTTGGCCTTCTGATCTCATATTTTGTTGCAGTTGAAGATGGGTAAAATGTTTCCATACTGTACTTGACTTTATACATGTTTCGATAATGTCAGTTCGATTTCCATGTACAACGACAGGTAATGTTTGTCTGAAATCGCCACCCAACAACATTACCTTTCCACCAAATGGAAAAGTATTCTCCATGACTTCACGAAGCAAACGGTCAATACATTGGAGGGCATAGCATGACATCATTGTGGCCTCATCTATTATAATTAATTTACATTTCTTCAATTTCTTTGCTTGTAAGGATGTCATGCGAATATCTGACACAGAATTTTCTAAAATAGGCACTGGCAGTTTAAATCCACTATGAACAGTTCTTCCACCTTCTAATAAAAGTGCAGCAATTCCAGTAGTGGCAAACGCCATTGCTATTTTTCCTTGGGCTCGTACTGAACTCATTAATAAATTGTACAAATATGTTTTTCCTGATCCGCCAGGTCCATCAAGATAGAAATAACGCTCTGTCACCATGTCATCATCTATAGCATTTTTAATGGCATGAAATGCTTGCAATTGTAGTGTATTTAAAGTTGCAAGTCTTTCTTCTGTTCTTTCTGCTTGTAGTTGAATGTCATAGTCTTCAAAGTTAATGTCATCTATAAGACCTGGATCAGGCAAATTAAAACTTGCACAACTTAATCCATGAGTTAAAAAGACTTCTTGGATTTCCATTAACGCTTTTAAGTGTGCAATGGGTTCATTGTATCGTCGCATAAAGTCTTCAGCCATATTACTTTTAAAAGTCTCCCACAAAGCTAATGCATTTGGAGCATTTGAGAAGATACAAATAAAAGCAAATTGTTCTCTCATCTGTCGTGGCATTTGACATTGTGCTGCTTCTTCTAAACATCTTTCCCACTCTGTATCATCAGCGAGTAAGTTTCTATGTCTTGCAGCTAAATGGAAGGATTCATATACAATGTCATTAACAGTTCTTAAGTGTTCAAAACTTTGTGCTCCAGGAACATTTAAAAGTAATATCCGTAAGCAAAAACGTTCCACATCTCTTGGACTGACTGTGTAAATTCTTGGAATAATTTTATTGCCTCTGGTTTTTCTTGGTCTCCATAATCCATTCACAAAAACATAGTGATATGGAATTTCAATATATAAGTATTGTGTTGCTTCAGCATCAGTGGAATTTAATGCAAACCATGCAGTTAGTGTAGTGTGACGATCTTCACTTTGGGCCAATGCAGTCATTTCATTTCCAGCATGGAAATAGACTAAATGTCGTTGTGGCAAATGTACTGCTAACCTATATACTGCATGTGATCTATCATGCATTTCAAATTTTAAAAGCCGCCACATAGCTTCTGGCGCACTGACATAGCGAGCATCTACATGAGATGCAAGTTCATCATGTACTAACTCACTACTTTCAGGGTTGTCTGCACTTTTGACGACTACAGTAGCTGCATCGTAACCTTTGTAAATATATTTGTAGACATATTTAATGGATTTGATGGAAGTGCAGGCTTCTACGTTGATGTGGGCGTTGTACTTCATGAGTAAATGTGGATTGTAGGGTACTACATATCTATTGTCCACTTTTTTTCCACGAATAATGGCACTATCTCCTTCTCTTCTTTTATAAAGTGGATATCCATCACAATTGGCATAGGTTTTGTCTCTATAATCTTTTGGAAATTCTTTGGAACATTTATTATTTTCCATACATGGTGATTGTGGATTAAGGTCACCACAGGGTCCATGAATCATGCGATGAGTAACAATCTCATATAGTCTACCATATAGTTCTGGATCTGGTAGTTCAGCAACAATGACTGCATCCACTTTGTCTGAAGTATCTAATTTATCTTTTTCTTGAAGTATTATTAGAAGATGTGCATGTGGAAGGCCTCTTTTTTGAAATTCAATGGTATATACATAAGCAAGACATTTGCCAAATAACTGATTTATAGTGAAGTCACGTATTAATTCATTTAATTTAATCTTAAAAACTCTGGCTACTAAATCTGGTCGATCTGAAGCAGTTTGTCCAAGAAGTAGATTTAGTGTAATTTCTGGCCATTGTGGATTACATGTAAATGTCACAAATAGATCGGGTTTGCTAAATTTTGTCACAATAGCCATAGCATCATTGTATCTTTCTCTCATATTCCGAGGAGATCCTTGAAAGGAAGATGGTAAAATGATGGCTTTGCCAGCTGTCATGTCTCTGCTTGTAGCCACGTCAGCAACATAGTCCATGAGTCCAGAATATTGTTCTACACGGAGTTTATCTTGTTGGTATTTGATAAAGTTTAAATTATTTGCCTCAACTTGCAAATATGAATCAATAATCCATTGTTGTGTTAGTTTCCCACCACATAAAATTGGATTAAATACATTGCGAATGGCAATTTGAGCTACTTTAAATTCAAGCATAGAAACATTATTTCGGATTCTGGCTTTAGCATTTGGGTAACTGGGAAGAGTTAATTTTGGTTGCCAACCTGCTTCTCCGTGTGGGAAAAAGATGGGATATGTCATTGGATCTAAATTTGGACTTAAGATACTCATATTAATAAACGGTTGGTCCTCATTTCTAGGATATATTCGAATGTCTCTTTGAAATGGTGGTTCTCCTTCATCATTCTGAAACACCATTGCAACCTCATTTGTTGTTGGCAAGTTATAACGACGTTTATCAGTATGTCTGTCTCTTTTAAGCACCATATTAACCTTCGGCATTGGTAATTGATGTGTTTGTGAATGAAGTAGTTGTTCATTTTCTACTTCTGCCAATTTTTTATAAGCTTTACTGTAGGGATTGTTGTCCATAATGTTATTTAGCTCTATGAAAACAGTGGGTAAGCATTTTTTATTTTCTTCCATCTGCATACGTTGGTCAACAGCTTCCATTGTATCTAGGACATATAGTTGAGCGAATTTTCTTTTATTTCCTTCCTCTGGATGTAAATGGGAAGTGCGATGATAAATTTGTCCTTGGACTTTAAAACAGTAAGGACCATGTCCTGGTACATTAGCAGCTAATGTTGCCCCCATGGATGCAAAGGATATGGCACTATTGTAGGATCTTATGTTTGTCTTAAAATGTTTGTAGTTTGGAAAAGTAGGTTCAGTCATAATATTTTGTAAATAAATTGGAAATTCTTTCCTTTCTGGAAGTTTGAACTTGCCTTTTTGACAACAACAATAAATTGTCCATCTCTGGGTCTCTCCTGTTTAAAATAATAAGCCTCACAAAACTGACATTGAGTAGTCATGTCTCCACAACTATGAACCTCTACTGCTAAAGACTTGAGTAGAGGACAATTTGCAAAGCATATAGGATTTTGACTTTCATATTCATCCGGTGAAATGTCATATAATGTTTCAACAACAGGTTCTAAATGTTTTGTTTTTTTCGTTGCTTTTCTTGGTATATGTTGTATTGTTTGAGGTAAAATGTCATGTAATGTTTCATGAAACGGTTCTAAATGCTTTGTTTTCTTTGTTGCTTTTTTTGGTATCTCTTGTATTTTTTCTGGTAAAATGTCATCTGATGTTTGAGCAACAGGTTGTAAATGCTTTATTTTCTTTGTTGTTTTTTTTGACATATCTTTAATTTCTGCAAGTGACAGTCTTTTGCTTGCAATTCTTTTGCGTTCTTTTTCTCGTCGAATTTCCTTCTTCTGCTGGCTGCTCTCTGTCGTCGTTCTCTAGCTTGGCGTCTTTTCTTTTCTTGTTTACTCTCGTTATCAGCCATGTTAATCTGTAAAAAAATAATAATGTATCATTAGTTTATTTTGAGATGTTAAGTTGTTTTTCATGACAAATAGTTCTCAATAGTGTGTTAACATTTTATACTTAATCAATTTCAATGCGGTCAATTGAATAAAAGTCTAAATAAGGCCATCAGATAATTATTTAAAGAAATTTTTATTTATTAAACATGTATCCAAAAGCAAGTGTTTCAGTAACTAAAAATGTATTTTAAAAAAGATGTTATGTCCTTTTTTACAGCACTATTCAATTTGTCAAATGGCAATTAAATTAGGGTTTAGGACTGGAATGTTACAATGACAAATTGTATAGATTCTGTGTTTTTAGACTTTTTTGGACTATGCCAATTTATTTTTTAAGTTTACATTGAAGTTTGTATTTAGTGTTAAAGATTATTGGCCCTAAAAGACAAATAAGAGATAGATGATAGATATTACTTTTTATACTGTACCTTGGTTGAAGTTTGATTTCAAGCAAAATTCTTTGTTGGTCCTGTGTTGAAAGCCTTCGTCCGATGGTCGGGTCCTGTGTTGAAAGTCCTCGTCCTCTGGTGTGGTCCTCAGTTTCAACTCCTGTTCCGATGTTCTTGACGCAGTATCTGTTATAAAATAAAAATGAAAATGTTATGTTATTTGAATGTCTTTGTATTAATGAAAAAATGGCATTATTTCTGTGTTTTTCTACAATCCTTTTTGGTGCGCCCCAATTTTGGTATGCTTCTGTAGGCTATTTTCTAAGGCTTATAGGTGGTTAAACATTAAAGAAGAATATTAATTAATTTTTCTCTTTTTTTACTTGTTATACTGTACCTTGGTTGAAGTTTGATTTGAAGCAGAATCTTTGTTGGTCCTGTGTTGAAAGCCTTCGTCTGATGGTCTGGTCCTGTGTTGAAAGTCCTCGTCCAATCGTGTGGTCCTCTGTTGAAAGTCCTCGTCCGATGGTGTAGTCCTCTGTTGAAAGTCCTCGTCCAATGGTCTGGTCCTCTGTTGAAAGTCCTCGTCCGCTGGTCTGGTCCTCAGTTGAAACTCCTGGTCCGATGTTCTTGACGCAGTATCTGTTATTATAAAATAAAAATGAAAATGTAATTGTATTTGAATGTATTTGTATGAACTAAAAAATGACATTATTTCTTTGTTTTTCTACAATCCCGTTTGGTGTCCACCACTTTTGTTATGCTTATTTAGGCCTTTTTCTAAGGCTTATAGATAGTTAAACATAAAATAAGTATCTAAATGTACTTTGGTATGTGTTTTTGTGAGTTTTCATACAATCCTGTTGGTGCGAACCACTGTTGGTATGCTTATTTAGGCTTCTTTCTAAGGCTTATAGGTTGTTAAACATAAAATAAGAATGTAAATGTACTTTGGTATGTGTTTGTGTGAGTTTTCATACAATCCTGTTGGTGCGCACCACTGTTGGTATGCTTATTTAGGCTTCTTTCTAAGGCTTATAGGTTGTTAAACATAAAATAAGAATGTAAATGTAGTTTGCTATGTGTTTGTGTGAGTTTTCATACAATCCTGTTTGATGCGCACCGCTGATGGTATGCTTATTAATGTAGTTTTGTAATGCTAATAGGTTGTTAAACATAAAATAAGAATCTAAATGTATTTTGCTATGTGTTTGTGTGAGTTTTCATACAATCCTTTTGGTGGGCACCAATGTTGGTATGCTTATTTAGGCTTCTTTCTAAGGCTTATAGGTTGTTAAAGATTAAAATAAGAATTTAAATGTAGTTTGCTATGTGTTTGTGTGAGTTTTCGTACAATCCTGTTTCATGGGCACCACTTTTGTTATACTTATGTAGTGTTTTTTCTAATGGTTATAGGTTGTTAAACAAAAAGAATATAAATGTAGTTTGCTATGTGTTTGTTACAATCCTGTTTTGTGTGTAGCAGTTTGTGTGTACCATATGTTGCATACTTTGGCCCTCATTCAATTGCAGTTTGGCCAATTCAATAGGGTTCTAAATGTGCTTATTTGGAGCCCTATTGAATTGTCCAAAATATCAATTGAATGAGGGCCTTTGTTTGCTGGATTTGTTATATTGTGAGGGCCTCATTGAATTTGGTTTTTCAATAAGGCTCTATATAAGCACAGAGCATATTTTTGAACAGAAGTTTGTAGTGAAATTGAGGCAAATGTGCTTATATAGAGCCCTATTGAAATGGGCAAATCACATTTGAATGAGGCCCTCTGCCATTAAACATATTTAGGTCCTGAATCAATTGCGTTTTGACCAATTGAATAGGGCTCTATATAAGCACATAAAATATTTTTTGACAGAAGTTTTTAGTTAGTGAAGACCTTGATTGTGGTTAGAAGTTCAGTAACTAAAAATGTCTGTCTAAAAAATCTATTATGTGCTTATATAAAGCCCTATTCAATTGGCCAACTCACAATTGAATAAGGCTCATGGTTCGGTTCTTTTTTATACTTAATACTTTACCTTGATTGAAGTGTGGAATGACAGAGGGTCCCCTCCTGCCAATCTTAATCCGCCGGTCTTCCTGTAGTGTCTGTTTGAAAAATAAAGTGAAATAGTGAATAATAGAATTTTTTATTTGTATTTAACAAAGCATGGCCTTTTCAGCATTTAAAGTATTTTTGTATCTTACCTCTTCTTCTTTGTTGGTGTTCTTTAAAAGGGATTGTGCTTCACAATGCACGGTGCAAATTGTTGAGAGACGCTGTTGATGCAGAGTCTGTTTGAATATTAAAAAAAGTAGAAAGATTGAGCTTTAGGTGATCTATTGAATTGCAGTAAATTAATTTCATTGAAATATACTTCTGTAATTATTTTGAATTAACATTATTTTTTGGTGGGGGCTACACACATATGTCACATACATGAAGCACATTTCCATAGTTGAAAGTAATTTTTTTGTGTGCGTGTGACATATCACTATACATGAATCATATTTTAATTGTTAAATTAACCTTATTTGTATTTTTGGCCAACATACATAAATGTGTGTGTGACATGTGACTATAGATGATACACATATATGTGCGTGTCACATATCAGTATACATGACTCATATTTTAATAGTATTTTAATAGTCCCAACTTATTTTTTTGTAATGTAATTTAAATGTAGTTGTTTAATTAGTTTGTTGCAGGGGCAATACACATAAATGTGCGTGTCACTTGTCAGTATACATTATACGCATAAATGTGCATGTGACATGTCACTATACATTATACGCATAAATGTGCGTGTGACATGTCACTATACATTATACACATAAATGTGCGTGTCACTTGTCACTATACATTATACGCATAAATGTGCGTGTGACATGTCACTATACATTATACACATAAATGTGCGTGTCACTTGTCACTATACATTATACGCATAAATGTGCGTGTGACATGTCACTATACATTATACACATAAATGTGCGTGTCACTTGTCAGTATACATTATACGCATAAATGTGCATGTGACATGTCACTATACATTATACGCATAAATGTGCGTGTCACTTGTCAGTATACATTATACGCATATATGTGCATGTGACATGTCACTATACATTATACGCATAAATGTGCGTGTCACTTGTCAGTATACATTATACGCATAAATGTGCGTGTCACTTGTCAGTATACATTATACGCATATATGTGCGTGTCACATGTCAGTATACATTATACGCATATATGTGCGTGTCACTTGTCAGTATACATAAACCTCTTTGTCTTCTTTAATTTTTTTTTTTTATGTCCTGTCTTGAAAATAAGTAATATATTATAGCTTACCTCTCAGTTGTAATTTGCACAATGTAAAGTAGTAAATTAGGAAAGAATTATCTTCTCAAGTTTTAGCAGCAGTTATCTCCGAAGTCACTCTGTTCATCACCTGAGGAGAAATGTATTTTTCTCTGTCAAATAGACAGTATTTATAAACTTGTAGAACATTCTGGAAAGTTAGACCGTTAGAACGTAATACGCATGCGCTATTTGCGTTCCAGCTTACAATTTGCGTTCCATCCGCCATTTTGTGCGTAGTAGTGGTTAAAATGGTGTTTAATATGAGTGTGATCCGTTCCGCATAGTATGTGTTTCATTATTGCGAGTAAGTGTAGTGTAGTTACGTCTGGAGCCTCGTTTTCGTTTTGTTCGGCGGACATTTTTTCTCTCGCTTAGCCGATTTTCGGTCGTTTAAACTCTTTGTTTTGACTTAAATGGACGTGTAAATGAACTTTTGGAGGTGCCGGATGCCCCCCCGTGCTGTAAGTAATCTTTTTATGTGTTTGTTGTGTTTATTTCTTCTGTTTGTGATGTTTTGATGCGCGGCGGTTGGAATGGGTCTTTCGCGGCCGTATTTTTTTCCGATGCGGCCGTATTTTGTTGCGATGTTGCCGTATTTTTTTGCGATATACGCAGTTAGCTTTTACGTGTACGACGCAGTGTATTTGTTTCTAAGTCGTGCGTATGTGTGTTAAGAGCGTGTGAAGGGCCTTTTTTACTGTTTTTTTGTTAAGTCTTGCGTCTGTGTGTCTGGGTGTAAGCGGGTGTGAGGCGACTTTGAGTTTTTTTTTGTTATGAAGTTGTGTGTGTGTGTATGTGTGTGTTAACACAGCCGATGTTGGGATGCTCCCACCACCGCAAATGCAGGCCCTCGCTTCGCGAGGATCCGCATTTGCGGGGACGTTGTTGGGTTTTTGTTGGCTGGGCGGTTGGGTTTATTCTGTTAAAAAAGTCTTGTGTGTGTATGTGTGTGTTAACACAGCCGACGTTGAGCCTCCACAACCGCAAATGCGGGCCCTCGCTTCGCGAGGACCCGCATTTGCGGTGAACTGCGTCCCTCGCTTCGCGAGGGACGCAGTTCTTGCGGGCTCGCTACGCGAGCCCGCAAGCGTGAGCAACGACTCGTACGCTCACAACTATATATGTGATTGGGTTCAAGAGTTTTTTGATTGCTTTCCTCTGGATCAATGTACAGTTCACTAATTAGAAGTATCAGAGGACATCTAAAAAGGTTGAGCTTGATGGAGAAACAGTATTTCTTTCAACCTCAATTACCATGTTACTTTGTATTTCCATTTCTCTCATCTCTTACTTAAAATGAGGTAGAGGTGGTATACTCGGATCTGCTTCCGCTGTCAGTTGTCCATTGTTCATCATTCAATTTCCTTTCTGGACTTAGGAACGATTGTACCATATTTCTCCAAAAATAAGACCAGGTCTTACATTCATTTTTGCTCCAAAAGACACATTAGGGCTTATTTTCTGGAGATATCTTATTTTTATGTATATAATATACAGTGGATATAAAATGTCTACACACCCCTGTTAAAATGTCAGGTTTCTGTGCTGTAAAAAAATGAGACAAAGATAAATCATTTCAGAACTTTTTCCACCTTTAATGTGACCTATAACCTGTACAACTCAATTGAAAAACAAACTGAAATATTTTAGGTAGACGGAAGAAAAATATAAAAATAAAATAATATGGTTGCATAAGTATGCACACCCTCTTATAGCTGGGGATGTAGCTGTGTCCAGAATTAAGCAATCACATTCCAAATCGTATTAAATAGGAGTCAGCATACACCTGTCATCATTTAAAGTGCCTCTGATTAACCCCAAATAAAGTTCAGCTGCTCTAGTTGGTCTTTCCTGAAATTTGCTCCACCCATGCAACTCACATACTAAATGCGTTTGTCTGGAGGATGTCCTTAAATGGGGCTTATTTTTGGGGTAAAATCATGCTAGTTTTTTTTTTCAGGGAAATACGGTAGCAACTCGGTTAAGCTTCACTACTCTTTTCTACTGGCTGTAAGAAGAATAGACTAAATCATTAAGACATTTGCTCTACTCCCCTCGAGTTAAAAAACATGAATGGACCTGGTCATTAATTTACAGGCTTAGGAAGAACAACCTACCTGCCAGCAGATTTCAATAACAACTTGAATTCCAAGATTTAAAAGTGAATACGATATAATATATATACTATATTATTTATATCATATTTAAAAATAGCTTATTAAAAATCAGTGGATAACTATAAAACATAATGCTAAATATATTTTTACTGTGTGAAAAAAAGCTTTGTCATAACCATAATTTTAATACAAACTAATATCTTATTATTTAGTCTTTAAAACTAACTTCTTAACATTCATTAATAATAGCAGATCAACTACAGTAAGTTGCTAGTGTACAAACTGACTGATTTCATATGGTACTGCTCCATTTCATATAATTTGTAGTACAATGTCAGTTTTGCCCCATTAGCTTCAGAAAATGGTTGTATGGAGCAAATGAGGAGGAATGACTTGCCACAAATTGATGTATCAGCATATGTTCGTCTTGCTTCACAAACCTCTGATGCATATGCAAACAAGAGAGTAACATGCTCCACATCAAATACTTAAATAAGTATAGGTATGTGAATCATAAAGTATATGTACTTAGTCAATGACCTCTCTAACTTATCATTTAAATATCCCATAATCTGCTTCTTTTTTTATTTGTAAAGATTACCAGTAACACCGTTTTTTCTGTTTCAATATCACATCAATGCAGCCCACGCCTTGTTGCTTGGAAGAACAATTGTTTGTTTGTGATTATCTGACTGATTTTAGTAATAATGTATTAAAAAGAAAATGGTATTTAAAATAATTTACTAACTTATTTTCAGCCTTATTAAATTGAGATTCGGACAATTGAAAATGGCTCTATTTTTTCTACAGAAGTTTTTAGTTAGTGAACTTCTATCCAAAAGCAATGTCTTCACTAACTAACAAATTCTGTAAAAATAATATGCTCTGTGCTTATATAGAGCCCTATTCAATTGGCCGAATCTCAATTTAATAAGGCTGTATAAGGGTAAACATCCTTTCTGTCTGGAAATTATACTATTTTATTTTCAGTAAAACTCTAAATTGAGGATCTTGTATTATTTGTCTTTTATTATGTTTTTGTATTGGGATGGGCATGAACGTGTAAGTGGATTATATCGGAAATTGACTTAAGTGCCCATTCTCATACAGTATATTCTTAAAGAGACACTGAAATGTCACATTTTCATCCTGCATTTCAAATAAATTTTTCCACAAGTCACGAGTAATTTAATTTAGAGAATGTAAATTAGAATTGTTTTAAACTCTGTTTGAAACTTTTGACGCCGGTCTTGTGAATTGTTGTGAATTATAACCATCCTTATACAATGATTCTCAGGCTAAATAAACACTACTATGTGACAAAAAGACAATGATCAGGCTTTCTCTCCACTGTCTATGAATAACAAATGCAACAGAAGTGTAGCACACATTTATATGAAGCAAAACTGGAATCATTATAATGCTAACATCAAGTTATTCATTTCCATAAAGCCTGTGATATTTAAAGTATTTGAAGTAACGATAAATTATAACATTTGCCTATTTCATAACAAATACAATAGTATACGTGTTACGTTGTATACCTAACTATCTAAATAGCACATATGAAATTATATTCAGGAAACACATGTGGTGCAAAGAATGATAAAGTTCATAGCTTTATATTAACTGTTCAAATTCATGTTTGAAAGACTTGCCTAAAGGTGTTTCATAGGATTTATCTTACTTCTTCCAAACTAAATTCCTGGAAGACCTCTATAAGCACTTTTTGCTTCAGGGGATGCCTAGAAATAGCAACTTTTATTCGCACATGGTGCTATTGCCCAAACGTATCCAGGCTTTGGAGATCAGTGCTACAATCAATCAGACCCTAGATCTGGATCTTACCCAAGAAATGGGAATATGTCTTCTAGGTACACTGGTCCCAGGCGTTACCAATGCCAGCAAAAAATTAACCATATTTTTCATGCTGGCTACAAAAAAAGCCACATAGCTAATCAATGTAAAACCGATTCACTAAATATAACTGCAGTTAAAAATAAATTGAATTACACACTTGTCAATGACCCAGTCACGCATATAAGGAGATGCAAACCATAAAGACTTAGAGCCCTATTCATACTTGCTTAAATGGAGGATTTAGAGTATAGAGGGTATGGGTGAGGTATAGAAAAGTGAGGTACAATTTATTGAGCATATTAAGGCTGAAGGTGAGTGAGGTTTTGAAGGATTTGAGACAAGAGGATAGTCTAGTGGAGAGAGGCAAGGAGCTCAAAAGAATTGGGGCAGCTTGAGAAAAGACACGAAGGCAGAAATGGTGACAATAGATGAGAAAGAAGAAGGTCATTAGCACAGTAAAGATGACATTAAGGAGAGTATTTAGAGACAAGAGCAGATATATAGGAGGGTGCATTATTGTTGAGGGCTTTATATGTTAGGGTCAATATTTAAAATTGTATTCTGAAGGCTACATGAAGCCAGTGGTGTGACTGACAGAGGGGTGTTCCAACCACTGAGCGTTGAGTATGGTAGATGAGTCTAGCCGATGCGGATGCCAAGAAAAAGACGGTTCCATTAGTCAAGGCGAGATATGATAATCGAGTGCATTAGAATTTTCGTTGTGTCTTATAAGAGAAAGGTATGTATTCTGGAGATGTTTTTTTTTTAGGCGCAAATTACAAGATTTAGTGATTGATTGTATGTGAGGAATGCAAGAGAGGACAGGATCCAGTAGAACCCAGAGACAACGGGGCTGAGATGTGGACGTGATGAAGGCATTGTCAACAGTGAGAGATATGTTTGGAGTGGATGCTGGGGAAGAAAGTGGGAAGATTAGGAGCTCCATCTTTGACATATTGAGTTTGAGTTGGTGGGCAGACATCCAGTAGGATATGCTAGAGAGGCAGTTAGCAACATGAGCTAGAAGAGAGGGGGACAGTTCTGGGGGAGAGAGAGATATAGATGATACTGTAATCCAAAATAATTTATTAGGGAACCAAGTGAGACGGTATAGATGGAGAAAAGGAGAAGACCTAGGACTGAACCTTGTGGTATGCCAACAGTAAGAGGGTGAGGCGAGGAAGAGGAGCCAGAGAAGGAGACACTGATTGTCGGATTTTCAAGATATGATGTGAACCAAGGGAGAGTAGTGTCATGGATGCCAAAAGAGTAAATAATTTAGATAAGAAGAGGGTGGTTAAAGGCAGTAGTGAGATCCAGGAGAATCGGAATAGAGAAGTGACCATTTGACTTGTCGTGAGTAAGTTATTAGTGACTTTAGTGAGAGCTGTCTCTGTGTTGGGGTCAGAAAAAAGATTGGAAGGGGTCAAGGAACGAGTTGGAGGAAATATTTGGGGGAGGTAATTGCAGATGATACATTCAAGCAGTTTAGAAACCAGGGGAACTAGAGAGATAGGGCAGTGACTAAATGGAGAAGCTGGATCAGATGAGGACTTATTAAGAATGGGTGTACTTATGTCATGTTTCAAAGTTGATGGAAACTTGCCAGTATTAAGAGAAAGGTTGAATAGATATGTGAAAGCTGGGATGAGTGCGGGAGAAAGGGGAGTGATTAGCTGTGATGGAATAGGATCATGTGGACAAGTTGTGAGACAAGAGGTTTATAAAAGACTAGACACATCATCCTCAGTTACAGGGTCAAAGGCGCCCATTATGAATGTGAAAATTGGTAAGGGTTATGACTGTGTGTTGTCATTTAGATGAGAGGAGAGTTTGTTATGGATATTTTAATTTTTATCCTTAAAGTGGCTAGCTAAAGTCTTCGGCTGAGACAGGTGGTGGAGGGTAGAGGAGAGTGTTGAATGAGCAGAACAAATGTTTGGGATTGGAGACTACATCGGATATTAATGATGAGAAGTAGCGTTGTTTGGCAAAATTGAGGATATAGTGATAGGAGAGTAGAATAAACTTGTAGTGGAGGTAGTCTGCTTAAATTTGCAACTTCGTCCATTGTCATTTAGCTGTGCTGGAGCACCTCTGGATGTAGAGGGTTGTGTAGTGTACCATGGTTGTGCAAGGCTGTCTGTGGTTATGGGAGTAAGAGTATCAAGGGTGGATTTAAGAGTCAAGTTGTAATGTGTGGTGGCAATATCAGGGCAAGTAAGGGTAGTGAGGTGAGAGAAAAAAAGTGGAAAGATGTTGTGGGTCAAGTGCTTGAAAAATGTCTGTGGGTTCTGGTGGCTCGGGGAGAAAAGGAGTGGAGAGTGGAAGGTGTGATGAGGCAGTAGGTTAGGAAATGGTGGTCAGAAAGAGGGAGTGGGAAGATAATAAGGTTACATATAGTGCAGAAATTTTAAAAAAAATAGGTCACAGGAGTGACCATCATGGTGAGTTGGGCATCATGTCCATTGTGAGAGGCCACTGGAAGAGGTAAGTGCAAGTCATTTTGCTGCTGTAGATCACATCAACTCAAAGAGAGATGGGCGAGAAGAGGTGTGAACTTCGAAAGATGAGAATTGGAGGGACAGAACTTGGGGAATACAGTTAAAAGTGCAGCAACAAGAACGTAATATGCCCACACCTCCACCTTGCTTATTACCACATCTAGGTATGTGACTGAAATGAAAGCCACCATATGAAAGTGCCACAGGAAAGGGGGTGTCTGAAGGAGTGAGCCAGGTTTCGGTGATAGCCAGTAGATTGAGAGAGTTGGAAATAAACAGGTCGTGAATGAAAGTGGGTTTGTTGCAAACAAAGGTCACAGGAGAAGGGCAAAGTGGAAGGTTTAAGTTATTGTTTAATGGTATTAAGTTTTTTTTTTTTGCATTATTGTTATATATTTTAAACTTTTATATCTACATTGGTTAAAGTGAATTTGTAAACAATTACTTGAAATATTTTAATAAGAAAAATGCCTTAAAGTGAGTAATCTTTTATAAAAATCATAATTAATAAATACAAAAATTGCTGTCATTCAAAATATTTATTCTCTTCTAATAAAACTTGAATGTGGGGAAAAAAAGACTGGCCTTAATATTCTTAACTTTATGATGAAATGGAAATCGTTAAATTATACGCCGCTTTGACGCTGGCATTATATTAGTATACGTCATCCTCTAGCTTCCTACAAAAGACATAATATTAACATTAACGTTCAATGAATGGCATCATCTAATTAAGACATATACAAACACCTGTTGTCTACCAGACAATTGACTAGTGGCTGGACCCAATTTCCATCTATATGAGATGGAAACAAGAACCTTCTTGAAATCAATGGAAATATTACTTTCAGTCTTATTTCATTCTACCTCTCATGCGACAATAAAAAGGTGTGGTTGCTTGCTTCTCTGTGTTCAGAAGAAAAGTACACATGAGAACACACCCAAAAGTTGTACAAGCCTTTGTCCAATTGTCTTGTAGTTTGAGTTTTACTGAGGTGCAGACAGACAACTAGATGTAAATTTACTTTGGAAGTTCTGGAATTTGAATTGGTGAAGAGAGTGTATTCGATGGCTATTGTTAGGAGCCGGAAAAAATCTGGGGTGGGGGGGCTTAGTTCAATGTATACATAGGCCGTAAAATAGTTTATATATACATAAATACTTACAAACATCTGGGGGGCGGTCCCCCCCCCCCCCCCCCCAGTTCCAATGTAACAATCATTGGTTAATAGGAAGCCTTATCAGGCTGATCATTACAAAATGATGGTTATGGTTACCAGCAAGGGGTTTATGTTTCATTTCCTATTTTGTCATCAAACCAATTATAATCATCATCTGCACCTTCACCAGAGTTTGGAAGTATATGATACCTGGTAATGGAAGTGATGACGGAGTAGTTAAACTGCATTGACTGAGACTAGATTCAGAGGTAGTTGAATGCATAGGACATTGGCTAAAGGATTGGTGTGAAAGAGTCATAGTTAACAGAATATTTTAAGATGATTGGATGATTACCAGTGGAGTACCTCATGGTTCAGTGCTGGGCCTGTTTTGCTTAATCTGTCTATTAACAATATTATTAAAGGGCTTCAAGGGTTCAAGGGGTGGTTTGCATCTTTGCAATACAGACATCTGTTACCGGTTGTCATTCCAAGAGGTCAAATATGTAATGATTTAAAAAAAAAAAAAAACATTATAGCAATGGTAATGGATAAGGGGGTCTGGAGTTTGATAATTTTAATACAGATTAAAACAAAATTATGCTCATAGTGAACAAAAACTGAAATGTAGAATATATATGTAATGGTATTTTGATGACTACAAAAAAATAGCAAAGGAGAGTTACCTATTGTATATTTTAATTTGAAAGTTAAAGTTAAAAAGAAGAGTTAGTGGACTGCCTAGTTGTACTGTGAATCTAGCCTAGTTGACAAAATTTGCTGGAACTCATGATTTTAGTCTATTTTACTAAAACATAAAAGTTTAAAAAAACATTACACCTGTAATGGGTTTCAATATACTTTGCCTATCCTGTTAATGCCCTCCATCCCACAGGTACCTCACAAACAGGAAATGGAGCCACTCTGCTATAGCGGAGGATCTGGACAAATGTAAGTCCCATTTTCCTACTTTGTGATTGTGATCTGCAGTGGATACTGTTCACTTTTGTTATTTTTCCTCAGCTTTACCTTGAATGCTACTGTTTAGTTTTTTTATTTTTGCTAGTTCCTGTCAGTGAAAGCACCTTGTGAATAGTCAGGGAGGTTTAGCTGCTATCTATGCCTATTATAATACTCCTCCCCTACTAGTGTGCACACCCGATACAGGGCTAAATAGCTGTTAGGCTGGATTTCGTTTGTATAATGTTTACAATTTTCCTCTAGAACCAAATTTTGATAAGGTTTTAAATATGTAAGATCATTCTAAAGTGTCAAATACCTATTCGATATCTAAAGCCAGAAAACAAGCTGGAGTTTTTTGGTTATGGATTTTGTGGAAGATTCATAATTCTTCTAATGTTATCTGTGAGGGATAAAATTCAACCTGATCTTTATGTATCAATTGTGGTAGGAATAGGGCCATTCAGTCGTAATGTTTGCTAAGATCTATATATCTCCATTGAGTAAGGATATAGGTCTGTAATGTTTCAGTTCGAAGGGATCTTTGTGTCCTTTAGGAAAGAGTGTTATACCTGTATAATACATCTATTGAGGTATTTAGTTTCCTTCTAGTATGTAAATGAAGAGTATTTGTAATAAATATTCTTTAGAGATTTCCATGCCTTTGGTTTATTTAGGGTTTCTTTGACCTCTTCAATCATTATATCTGAATTTAGGATGAAGAGTTCCTTAGTTGTATGTTTATGGAGATGTCAAAAGGGTAAGAAGGAACACATTTTGTTTATTATTTTGTTTAAATATAGAGGATAGCTAATGACAATATGAATTAAATATGTGTTGTATGTTATTAGGACTATTAATTAAGGAATCCATTTTTTTTATTTGGTATATTTTGTATTGAGATAATTTAGGTCATAGTCTATGTGCTAAAAGTGAATCAACTTCAATCGCTTTCATAAAATATTTATGTTGAGTTAGTCTTATGGCTTTTTTCTGTGTAATTTGAAAGGCTCAGGTCAAAATCAGTCCTAATTTTATCAATAGTTTGTCGTGCTTGGGTGTTGAGTTTATTTTGATTGATTTTTTAGAGTCTAGTTAGCTCCTCCAGTAGCTCTTTTTTCTGATGTTGTTTTTTTTTATGATTGGGGGCTAGTTGTATAATATTACCTCTGATAAATGCTTTGTGTGCTATTCAAACCCATCCTATGTTAGACTCTAGAGTGTTAGTATCAAAGTATAGTCTAATATACTGTGCTATTTGATTTCAGACGTGAGGGTCTACTAGGAATAATTAATGTAATCTCCAAGATTTTGGGACTCTGGGACCTGGAGAAAGGTTTAACAATTCTAACCAGAAGTTTGACCATGAGCAAGGATTTATTTATATTGCATTTGTGGAGTCTAATAAAAAGGTGTTTATTAAGAAAGTGTCTATTTTAGGGTAGGTCTTGCCTGTATATTAGAAAAAGATGTGTTCTTGTTCTTGAGGATAGAAACATCTCCAAGCATCTACAAGGTGTAATTCTGCAATCAGAGAGTTGATTTGTTTGATTTTAAATAGGTTGTTTATATCTGAGGTTAGAGAGGACTTGGACTAGGGTCTAAAGTTAAGTTAAAGTCTCTTCCTATTAGTACTCTACCTAAGTCCCAGGTTTTTATATACTGTAATAGGCCTATAAGGGTTTTGTGAAGAGATGTAGTGATGGAATACAAAGATATTAGCGATAATTTTATATCCAGGAAATGCACGGTTAGGATGATATAATAACCCTCTTGATCAGTGTGTTTTTTCTAGGATGAATGAAAAATGTCTATATATATATATATATATATATATATATATATATATATATAAATACAGCCTCTGCTTTCTTAGAATCCTGTTTGGTTTTTAGCGAAATGCATTTCTTATATATAGAGGGATGTATGTTTTATAGAAAAGGATATCATTTCATCTTTAAAAAGGTGAATGAAAGCCTCTAAAGTTGTATGTAACAAGTGTATAGCTTGGGTCAGTCATCATATATTTGTAAGAGGGTTATGATTATGACAGACATACCCAGATGAAGGCAAGGATGCTGGACCCCATTCCTAGACAGCCCCGGGAGAAGCAAAGATGGTGTACCTGATAATTTTTTCTGTAGAAGGGGAAGAAGAGCATATGTTAAATTGCAATCTAAATTACAGAAGGTTAAAGTATTGGTTAGTTCTATTTTACCAGTCATAGGGCCTCATTAAATTGTCAAAATTGCAATTGCTGAAGCCCGTAATGTAGCCCTCAAAAGTTACTGCTATATGATTGGTCTCTTATAGCTACCCGCAATCAATTTGAGGGTTACAGGGTGAAACGGTTGTCAAAACCATAACTCCGACCCATCTAAGCCATTGATATTTCAAGCCTGCAAATGTTACAATCGCTAAAATCGCAAATCGCTATTAAATTGATACAATTCCCCAATCCTGCAATTGCCTTCCAACCTGTAAATGGCAAATGTAGCAACAAATTCTATGAGTACTAGAGAGGACTCACAAGGGGATTACACAGCTGTTCTTAACACTATAAAAGACAATAAAAACACAATACTGCACTTTAAAATATGGGGAAAGAGATGAAAGACATTAGAATTAATTGCACCACAGTCACAAATCTGCAATAAATTTTATTTTTTTATGTTTATTTTCCGTGTTATATCAATTTCAGGAATCAGGGAGTTAATACATATCAGGCCACCCACATGGATTTTAACAGTTTCTTCATTCATTTTTATTGATTTTTAAATTGCTGGATTATGAGCCCGATAGCATATCGGTTGGCTAAATACTAATTGATTGATGTTAAAAACGCCATGTTTTACTGATGTCATGATGACGGTCTCATTTACTATTGACTGTTTCTAAATCATTACTTACGGGCTTGCTTAATTGATAATGATCATGCCCTAAAATGCTACATAAGGTTACAAGGTTTCCGGATTTGGCTTTTGGCCATTTAAGTAACTAAGAAAGAGAATATAATAACCAGTCACTCTCAAACATTATGGGGGGATACATTTTTTTTAAATTGGTTAATTAAATATTTTAATACAAAGGTAAGATCATATTTAAATAGATTAAGTTGTCTAAGTTTAAGAAAAAAAATGACAATATTGTCTATAATAATTGTGGGCCTCATTAAAATCTCCCTGGTAGTTCTCTCGGTGCTCGCAAAAGGCAGTTTTTTGCTGTTTGCGAGGACTGAATGCCTCGCAGCCAACTTTGCGATATGACTACGAAAAATAGTCATATCGCAAAGTTGGCTGCGAGGCATTCAGTCCTCGCAAACAGTTACTTAGTAGTCTTTGGGCCTCCAAATAAAAGAGTTTAGAGACTAAAAAAAAATCTAAGCGAGAGAAAAAATGGCCGCCGAACAAAACGAAAACGAGACTACAGCACTCTAAACTCGCAAAACACCACAAGAAACTCGCAAAACACCACAAGAAACTCGCAAAACGCCACAAACGACATACGGATATTCATACCACACAGTGCACACATTCAGCATGCTTACACAGCAGCTCCACACCACTAATGCTGCAGCAACATCAACACACATTGCCAGCTCTTCATCACAATGCTTCAAAATAGGTACAGTATATTCATTTAGTAATGTATTACATATTTATTATACACCAAACAGCATTAGCTACCTTACAATTTCATTGCCGTCATTTTTTGACGGGCAATTCGCTAGTATACAATAAATCCTAACTACATACACAGACCCTAATTCTAAGCTAAAATAAAATAATTAAGACCACTTACCTTTAAGATGTCCCTTCAGATCACTAACCTAGGGGTAAAACAAAACAAAAAAATAGTACAAAACTTTAACATAAAATAAATAAACATTTATTAATAAGGCTGCTAGTCTTGTCTTTATTTGGATAAAGAGTAATTCAGTTAGTTTTGGATCAGAAATTACATAATGAAGATATCTAATTTTGAGATTTTTTTAGAAAGCATATTTTGCAAATTTAGAGCTCTTGTATAATGATCCAAAACATATTTGGATAAAGTCAAACATAGAAGGAAATTGATTTGCATAAAAATGTACGTAAGGTCTTTTGAGGGTAGTTTCCAGGTCCTTAAATTTTCTTGGAGGAGGAGACCCGTTATCTTTAGACATTGTTGCCCTTCTTTCACATTTGTTTTTCTGAACTTCAGACCACTGTCTCATGGGTCTGCGATTAGAGTCTCTTTTTGTATTTTTAAGTAAAATTTTAGCAAACGATCACAGCCCTCTTCTACAGTACGGATGCTATAGATGCAAGAGTTATGTTGGAAAGTAAGTGAAAAATGGAAGCCCCATTTATATTTAACTAGTGACTTGCCCGTCAAAAAATGACGGCAACAAAATTGTAAGCCAGAGAATGCTGTTTGCCACGCAATGTAAGGATTTCGGTCTGAGTACTTTGGGCGCTCATTTCGAGCCTCTCCCCGGATGTACTTTTAGTCGTCTGAGCACTTTTGGCACTCACTGCAAGCCCCGCGCTGAGCGCCTTCGGCACTCATTGCGAGCCTCTCCCCTCTTGTAGTTTTGCTCCTCTGAGCACTCTGGGCGTTCATTGTGAGCTCCGCGTTGAGCGCCTTTGGCCAAGCGAGTCTCTCCTCTGCTCTGTTTTTTTTTTATAAATATATTTTTTTATAATAATGAATGAATTAATTAATTAATAAATGAATATAGTTTACCTATTTGTAATGAATATATCCAGGAGTCAATATGCTGAACAGCTAACAATCGCTGTTGTTTTTATGCAGCATACAATGTAGATTTTGACTGTTGCTGATCTGAGGAGAAAGTGTCAGCAATATGGCAAGTGTAAATAGGCTGCTTGCGCAAGGCCAAACCGTTTGTTTAGTTGTGTAATGCGATATTTTAGAATGGTAATGCAATTAGTTGCAAGTTAGTGTTGTAAAATGGCGGCGATTGTGTATGTGTTACGCAGGTCTCGAGCATTTTCAGGCCTTCCTAATAGTGTATTTTGTACCTCGCACGTTTCCGGCTAAAAGTCGTATGTGCCTGGCGGTGTTTTGTGTATTTAGGGATCGTGTAGCCTCGTTTTCGGTTTTTTTTCCGGCTGCCATTTTTTTTCTCTCTTAGGTGATTTTTGAGTGGCGAAACTCTGCAAATTCGACTTAAATTTGCATGCAACCTCACTCCCAGACGTCCTGGCTGTCCCTCCGGTCTGTGTGTGATGTTTTTGTATGTTTTTTGGGGATTTGTTGTGTTTTTCGTGTTTTTGGATGTGCGCGTTTTGGCCGTTAAGTTCGTATTTTTTGTAGGTCGTATTTTATTTTCTCTAAGTGGCGGTTTCCTTTTCAAAGTGTTACAGGCCGTAATTTTTTCAGGCAATTTTTTTTAAGTGCTATGGGTCTCTCACTCTGAATTATGTAATTGAGTTTTCTGTTGTTCTGTAGTCCCGTGGGTCGGTCGTAATTTTTTCAGGCGATTTTTTCAAAGTGCTACGGGTCTCGCACTGTCAATTGTGTATTTGAGTTTTCTGTTGACCTGTAGTCTCGCGGGTCATAGATATGATGCTTAAGTTGTGCAGGGTCGTTAGGATGAGCGCCTATGGCGCTCATCTACACCAGCGCATTGTGCGCCTTTGGCGCTCCCTCCCTAAGTCGTAGGGATGAACACCTACGGCGCTCAACTCCACCAGCGCAAGGAGCGTCTTTGGCGCTCCTTGCCTGGCCGCAACCACTTTGCGAGCCTGCACTTTCAACGTTGCAGTACCAATGGATTTTGACAAGCCCGCGCTGCTGAGAACTATATATGCGATTCTGTGTTGAGTAAGAATAGATAAGATTGTTTTCATTGCTCTGCTTTTTGCTAATGTTATTATGGCAATATCTGCAAAAATCTGTAGTTGAGATCCATCAGGGCCTTTGATAGGTTCTTGTAGTGCCCCCTCTATTTCAAGAATATGTTATCCTGACTAGGTAAAATAGGGTTTAATAATTTGTTAAGGTATGGTAGAATGTCAGTTTTAGAAACGCCTCTGATTCTTGTGTTCTAAGGCGGGATCAAGATCCTAAAGTTTTTCCTCCATTGTTTCTAGGCATTGTGTATTTCTAGTTATATCTATTTTGTCCCTGGTTTGAGTATTTAAGATTTTAACTGTTGTTAAGGCTTCCAGCGCTTGTGTTCTTTGACGCAAGTCATGCATTTTATTTTTGATCTATTGAACTGCTGATGATAGCTCAATTTTTCCAGCTTTCCATATAAGAGGTCTGGTTGTGTTATTATGGGTATTGTCATGCCATAATCTGTTTCTTGGTCTGAGTCTTCAGAGAAGCCTATGGAATAACCGTGAGAAAGTTGATAGCCAGTAGCTTAAGTTTTAAAATAATCAGGGATGCTTTTGCCAGCTGAATGTTTCTTTGATTTACCATTAATATTTTTCTTTCTTTGTTGGAAAATATTCTCAAAGATAAATGTTTTATTTATAAGAAAAAGATGTGGAAGGATAAGTTGAATAAAGTATTTCTATCATAATGTAAGTAGACAGTCAACAGCCTTTTAATCAGGGTTTCACTCCATGTTTATTAGGAGATTTTGTAAGTTTTGTTAATCTCTAGGACCTATCCTTTTATAGTACGCTACCAGCGCTTGCTTATAGCGTGACCAGCCCTTCCTGAGCGCTGCACGTGCCCTGTTCGCTGACAGGCGCTGCCGGCTGAGTATAGTAGCACGACCAGCACTATAGTAGCGCGACCAGCGCTTGGTGTGAGCACTGTGCTGCCGGAGTAAAGTGTATAGTGCACCATCAATATACACTCACTGTGCTAACCCTCATACAGAGCTAGCCCTAAGATTCAAACTCAAAGCAATAAGGCTGCAAGCACACATTAGAGCTAGAGTGATCTGGGCATACTCCTCTGGGTGTGTCAGAAAGTTTTCTGAAAGTTTTTTTTTTGTGGGAGCCACATTATAGATCTGCAATTACAGAAAGTATAGAAGAAAAGTGGAACAGGCTTCCAGCATAACTAACAATGCAATAAAAGACTCTAAACATGCTTGAAGGAATGCTATCCTAAGAATTAAATATGCCAAGGTTTTAGGTAGAGTACATGTACTTACTACAAACTTTTGTTTCTTGTTCCTACCTATTCACAGGCAAACTAGTGATATTCGGATACAGTAAAGGCACAAATTGATGAATGGGGATGCAGATTTTAGCACAAACCAAACATTTATATTGTCTGTATCTATACTTGATAACAAGCTCTTTCAAAAGAGTTACATTTCCTTAAATACACCATCACATATCCTCCAGGGTAGGCACCACCAATGGCAGTGAGTTCTTCTGTTGCTATCAGCAGTGCTTCTGTGCCAGCCTCCTTTACACAGTCAACATGTAATGTAAGATCTTGAAGTGATGATGATGAAGATGATAATGATAATAATCATGATGATAATAGATGTAGCATTTCATCTGGGATCATTCACTGAAATTAAATCCACAGCATGAAAACATTTCACAAAGGAGATTGCAAAGGTCACTAGTGTAATCTGTCCTTGAAATAAAGATATTTAAGCAAAATGAAAAACAAGATCTCATCCAGGCCCATCATACATTGTATCTGCTCAACAGTACAAATACTAGAATTATCAACCTCAACATTTATAATTGGACAATTATTAATGCCATTGACAGTTTATTTACAATATTTTCCAACAGTTTAAACTAGAGTGCTTACTACACAATCTAGCATAGATACAGATGAAGCAAATATGCTCTTACTTTTGTTTCTAGATTCTATAAACATTTTCTTATACTGTTTGCTTTCATAAAAGGCAATGGTAATATTCATGACAATGTGCATAAAATAGTACATTGTGTATTAATAGAACCGGATTTGTTTTTCAACACAATATTGTAGGAACTATCCCTGCTACTGCTATGCTAGTATAAGTGTGACAGTTCCACTTTAACCACCTAAAATCCATTTTTCTTTTAAGACCTGTTCTTCTTAATCTTTCTTAACTTGTGCTGCTATGCTTGCCTGATTCTTTTTAAACATCATCTTGTAGTTCTTTCCTTTGCAATCTGTGATATCTGACTTCCTTTCTTTGAACCCACATTGTTGTATTTCTCTATTTTAACCATGTTTTCTAGCTCTTTATTGTAATCCATGCTCCCCATCATTTTTCATCCAAATATTTTATATATAATATTAAGCATATGTAAATAATAAATATCTAAGAACCCAACCAATCCCATTGTTACTGTGTTATTACATGGATCATAGCTTTGTAAGCAACATACACACACAACTCTATGATTTAGCACTATGGGGAGTGAAATACCTATGAGTATGATGCTCTGCTTTGCTTTACTATATTGAAATCCATGTAGTTTACTGATGACAATGTTTGTCAGTGCAGAGACAACACAGTTGCAAGCAAAGTGAAGTCCATGTGGCAAAATGTGGAGCAATCTCATTACTGTGTATATATCTGCAGGGGCAGAATCTTATATTGATGAGCAACTAGGTTTGAAGCCCACATGGCATGCCCCTAAAATGGCATTTGTAACACCCATTTTACTTTTATTGAGCACAGATACAAGTATCTCTTTAGATGTACATGAAGGTGTAGTGACAAAATGAGGGATGAAGTTCCAGTACTCACTCATAAGTAATGGCTTTGCTGCCAAATACTTTTCTAATAGACTCTGAAATTCCAAAATCAAGTGCTATTTAAGCAATTTTTTAAAGATTTGTTTAATCATTTCCCAGCAGTACATACGCTGGTAATCCATTCACCTCTCTTAGCCCCTCCTGATCCTTCAATTAATTGGCTACCATCATCGAAAATTGTGTCCACCAGCCACCACCACATCCTTTTTCCTTGTTAGCAGGACTGCAGGGCTAACAAAATCCAGATGGATGACAATGATGGCAGCTCCTGTACCACTTTTTCATCCATAATAACCTGTTGAAGCTGCCGACTCCTGTGGTCCTCTTGTGGTAATTGCACAACATTACTGGAGGGATAATTAGAAAAGTTGTTAGGGCAATCATGGGACTGGTCAAATTCCTCCTCCTGTACTCCAGATGCAACCCAGGTCCCAAATAGTAAAGAGTCCGGCTGGGCACTGGATCAGCCCTGCGGGGCTACAATGAGGAAGCCGTTTACAAGTGGCCTCTCTGGTGGCAGCTATACCATTGGGGTTCAGAGCAAAGTTCCTTGGATCCTAGTCTGGACCCACCTGACCCAATGATATTACTGGGCATCCTAGGCTCAGTTTATGGGTCATCTCTTGGGCAGATGGGACCTGTGGAATGATGATATTCCATCAGGGGTTAGGGGGAACATGTCCTCCTTGAGGTGCTGAGATTGAGTTGCTGAGCTACAGGGGAGCATTGATCAGCCAATCATCCTGCTGCCTCGATAATCATGGGGTTTGGGACTAGGCTCTAATTTCTTATTGTAGAAGGGCAGAGAGAGTAAAACTGCCCCAGCAATATTGCTTGCTTAGCTTCCACCAGGGTGCATGTGTCCAGGCCCTTCCACAATCCTTTGCAGGCGTGCCTCAGTCACCATACTAGTTCTTGGCAAAAGCATGGGAACATTGGCAAGCCTTGCCAAAAGTCTGGAACTGCTGGCGATAAGTTTCTAAAAGATCAATAGGGACCGCTCAGTATGCTGTGCTGGACCAGCCATTCCGTTGGCTCACTAGTAGTTTCACCAATTCATAGTGGTCAATGTGATGTAGCTCACATTGCTGCTGAATGTTTTGGAGAAATGCACCTAAAGCCAGCTCCAACTGGTAGTTATGGGACTTGCAAGAATCATCTTGGAACTGTCAAAGGGAAGCAGACGTAGCTCCACATATCCTCTCATATTAGATCTTGTGTTTGATTCAGTCAATCAGTCCAAAAGCCTGCTCCATGGTCAGTTCCCCAGGCAGGACGGCCGCCTTGGCCTTATATCTCATCCTCAGCTTGTCATTTTCTTTTATCTTATCACCAGCCTGGCTTCCTGCAGGACTTCTACCCCCTGATAACAGAGGAAACCACTCTGGCCTCCCTAGCTGCTGGCTCACCTCATCTACTCATCTGAGCTCCTGGATCATTGTGGCCCTGCTTCAGGAATCAGGCAATTCAATTCCTCTGAGCTTGATCTGGTCCCTCAATTCTGTTGTAGACAGCTCCAACTAGTACACCACTCTTTGTTGTGAAAAGAGGATCCCAAAACTGCCACCAGCTTCTCATGACCTAGTCTTCAGATGGGGCTTGGATCAGTTTTACAACCAGTCCTACCCCCAAGATTGATGAGCTCTGTATTCCCTCATCTGGAATGGCTAGATATTGTGTAATCACACCCTTTTCTGTCAATAAAACACACCATGGCTATGTATTCCAAAGGGAGCTTAATGTTTATTTCCAAGGATCCCACATTATGCCCCACAAAACACAATGAACAATGGTGACATTTTGCATACAGTAAATCATCAGATTTTCACAAATTTGGAAATTTGTATTTCCCCTCCTGTCACACTAGGAGCCAATCAGGAACATCCCTGCCACTCACTACTACTAACTCAAGTTGTGTTTGGTGTGATTTCCAAGTATAGAGCACAGGGAGGGAGCTGCTGGGTTTCCATAGGGGTAGCTGGGCACCACAGAATCTACCCCTAACAACAGTTGGTCAACATGACCACCTTATCACAAATAATGCATTACTGGTAAGACACAGGAAAATCTGACCCTATGTTTGATCGGGGATCATTTACTCCCAACACAAAGGCTGGTCAGTCCGGGGCAGGGTTAATGGGGATAAATGGGCACTTTTGGGACGGGCCAACTATGGTAATCTGACCTTTGTTCCTCGGTTGGACCATTTCCCTTTGGCTGGGGTAACCCGATTCAGGACCCTTCACATTTATGCACTTGATTTCTATTCATAAGTCTGAGCCCTACCACTGGCATGTAACACATTACAATTTAGATTTAAGCACAGACAATAGATCAAATGGATATTGATTACACCACTTTGCCCAATCAAAGTGGTATTACGGACAGTACTTGACTTAAACTTTGTTTCCTCATCCTCTTAACTTCGATTTAGAAATTATCTGCCATTTGAGTATATTGCCATCACATTTGTATTAGTTTAGACAACCCACATGACTCACAGTACATCAGGACTGGGCCGCTAACTTTGTCCTGCCTAATTGAGGATTACATGAATTGGCAGGGCAGGGCTTGGATCTTCCTGACCTGGCTATGTGGAGACAGCATAGTGTGTATTGTTAAAGAGACACACACAAGTTGTATTACCCACTGATTTCCTGTTCTCCTATTGACCTATTTATAATACATTGCACAGTACAGCCTGAGGCAGCAAGGCATGTGTGGTGAGTCCTGATACCAACTGGCAGAATTATTAACCCCCTACCTCCCTTTAGTTTGAACACATAATTGAAAAAAAAATATTATAAATCTCTTACTGAACAGTAGATTAGCTATGACACAATGCAATCCCTGCAATCTCGTCTGGTGGGAAGGGATTCCACCCGGTCTCAGAGTGGCAGGTAGGGAGATTGGTATAAAAACCTAGACTGGTTGGACTTTATTTTTAATCCAGCAAATAGGAAAATCTGGCCACACCTCTGTTAGACACAGGTAGATTAAGATATGCTGCTCTCTTTGAGGGGGAAACACACAGTTTAAAAGCTAAGAAAAATATTAACTTTTATTTATTTGAACTGCATACTGTTTTAAATAGCCAATGCACAGCAAGAAAACATGTTAGCTTTACTTTATTATTATTATCCTTTATTTATAATGCGCCAACATATTCTGCATCACAACACAGGGGTTAGGTACAAGTATAAACAATTACCCAACAATGAAAAATAATGGAAGTCCCTGTTATTGAGCTTTCAATTAGATATACACAGTGCTTTCCCTAAAGCACCTCACAAGATTGAAACTCACAAACTTACATTCTAAATGGTGTTGGTGAGGTACAGAAGAGTGATAGATGCATAGTGAATGAAGAGACTAAAGATGATAGGATTTTTTGAAAATAAATGTGTTTTTAAAGAGATTTTGACGGATTTGAGGCAGGAAGATAGTCTGGTGGAGCGAGGTATGGAGTTCTAAAGAATAGGGACAGCACGAGAAAAGTCTTGAAGACGGGAATGAGAGAAGGGGATGAGAGAGAAGGAGAGCAGAAGGTTATTAGCAGAGAGAAGAGGGCGGTGGGAATGTATTTTGGGATGAGAGCAGAGATGTAGGAGGGTGCACATTCATATGTTAGGGTCATGATATTGAATTTTATTCTAGAGGCTATGGGAAGCCAGTGAAGTGCCTGACAGAGTGGTGCTGCAGATACTGATCGTTTTGTATGGTAGATGAGTCTAGCGGATGCATTCAAAATGGACTGAAGTGGAGACAGACGGGTGATAGTAGGGCTAGCAAGGAGAGAGTTGCAGTAATCAAGGTGAGATAAGATGAGCAAGTAAATAAAACATTTTGTTGTGTCTTGTGTAGTGGCGTATTTTGGATATGTTTTTTAGGTGAAAGTGACAAGATTTTGTGAGTGATTGAATGTGAGGAATGAAAGAGAGGGACGGGTCCAGTAGGACCCCAAGACAGCAGGCCTGGGAGGTGGGATTGATGATGGCATTATCAACAGTGAGAGATAAGTGAGGAGTGGGAGCTGAGGAAGAGGGTGGAAAGATAAGGAACTCTGTCTTAGACATGTTGAGTTTGAGTTGACGGGCAGACATCTATGAGGATGTGCTCGAAAGGCAATTGGCAACATGAGCTAGCAGAGAGGAGGATAGTTTGGGTGCAGATATGTAGATTTGGGTGTCATCAGCATATAGATGATACTGAAATCCAAAAGGGCATCAAAGGAGGATATATAGATGAAGAAAAGAAGGGGGGCTAAGACTGAGCCTTGGGGTACAGTTAGAAGGCGAGAAGATAAGGAGGAGCCAGAGCAGGAGACACTAAATGTTCGATTTTCAAGATAATATGTGAACCAAGAGAAAGCAGTATCACGGATGCCAAGAGAGTGGAGAATTTGGATAAGAAGAGGATGATCAACTGTGTCAAAGGCAGCAGATAGATCCAGGAGAATTAGGATAGAGAAATGACCCTTTGATTTGGCGGTGAGCAAGTCATTAGTAACTTTTGTGAGAGCTGTCTCTGTGGAGCGTTGGGGCCGGAAGCCAGACTGGAAGGGATCAAGGATTTATACTACAGTGGTCCTTATAGTAATTATACTACAGTGGTCCTTTAAGTCCCAAGGATGAAAAGATGGTGACAGCTCAGGCATTGAGGTACAGAGAAGAATGCCTGAGAAAAGCTAATGTGATACCTATATTTAAAAAGGGAGCAAGAGCAAATCCGGGGAATTATAGACCAGTGAGCCTCACTTCTGTAGTGGGGAAGCTTTTAGAAGGGTTAATAAGGGATAATATACAAGAATATGTCTATTTGAACAGGATTATAAGTAGGAGTCAACATGGGTTTATGAGGGATAGGTCATGTCAAACTAATCTAATTAGTTTCTATGAGGAGGTTAGTAGGAACCTGGATCAAGGCAACTCAGTGGATGTAGTCTTTTTGGATTTTGCAAAGGCTTTTGATACAGTGCCACATGGGAGACTATTGGGCAAACTAAGGGATACAGGAATTGCAGTAAATATCTGCTCATGGATTGAGAGCTGGCTAAAAGACAGGAAGCAAAGGGTTGTTGTAAATGGAACATACTCCGATTGGACTAATGTGGTAAGTGGGGTTCCTCTGGGTTCAGTATTAGGTCCTCTCCTTTTTAACATATTTATTAATGACTTAGAGGTAGGATTGGAGTGTGGGGTCACAAAGCATGATGACACAAAGTTGTGCAAGGTAATTAAATCAGAAAATGATGTGCTTTCCCTCCAAGGGGATTTACATAAAATTGAGGAATGGGCATCTAAATGGCAGATGAGATTTAATACGAATAAATGTAAGGTTATACATCTGGGAAGGAAAAATAGCCATGCAATTTATAATCTTAATGGAGCAAATCTAGGTGTATCAGATATTGAAAGGGATTTGGGAGTGCTTGTGGACAACCACCTAGGTAACAGTGCTCAAAGCCAAGCAGCAGCTGGAAAGGCAAATAAAATATTAGCATGTATTAAGAAAGGTATAGAAGCCAGGGAAGCAAATATAATTCTGCCACTATACAAATCTCTAGTACGCCCTCATTTGGAATATGGAGTAAAATTTTGGTCAGCACTTCATAAAAAGGACATTTTAGAGCTGGAAAAGGTACAGAGAAGGGCAACCAAACTAATAAGGGGAATGGAGGGGCTAAGTTATGAAGAAAGACTAACCAAATTAAACTTATTTTCTCTAGAAAAAAGGCGTCTAAGAAGAGATATGATTACCTTATATAAATACATCCAGGGTCAGTATAAAGATTTGTCGGGGGAGCTTTTTGTGCCAAGAGGTTTTCAACTGACAAGAGGACATCCCTTGAGGTTAGAAGTAAAAAGATTCCACCTCAAAGAAAGAAAAGGGTTCTTCACAGTAAGGGTGGTTAATCTGTGGAATTCTCTACCAGAGGAGGTGGTGACAGCGGATTCAATAGATAACTTTAAAAGGGGACTAGATTTATTTCTAATTAAAAAGGGTATTCAGGGTTATCATGGATAATTAGAGAAACAGTAATGATCCAAATTTTTAACATTTCCCCTTTAAACAATTGGATAAGTCTAGCATGTTTTTTTTTTTTTTTTCTATTTGCCTTCATCTGGACTAATTAATAATAATAATAAAAAAAACATTAAATAATTGATTAATAATTAATTAACAACTAATGAATTAATAGTTCATCTGCATATTGCAGATCAAAGGAGATCTTAAAAGGTTGAACTTGATGGACTGAAAGTCTTTTTTCAACCTTAAATACTATGTAACTATGTAACTATGTAACTATGTAAGTATAACTATAGGTAAAGGTTTGTCAAATCAATACTAAAACTCTAGGTCTGGCATCACCACTATTTCAGGCCACATTGAGATCAGACAAGTATTACAGTGCCTAGGAAGAAAGCAATGCAGATAGCAAAGCCTCAGGACAGGTGTCACAATGCAGATAGCTGGCAGTTGGACAAATGGAAAGTTCCACATATAGCAATAGATTTAACCAGGAACACAGCAGATTGAAGCCATGAGCTCTACAGAGGGTTAGCATACACAGACAACACTAGTAGGAAACTAGTGTATGACACTTTAGTATATCCTTGGCGCCAATTATGCCAAAATAACAAGCCAACTGGTGAGTATATATTAATTTCACAAAGCAGAACATGTCCATGCCTACAAGAAAAAGAAGACTCTCAGAAGGTGAGTGGGCCCCTTCTGACAAGATCTAACTGTCTTTCAAAAGAATGAAAGTATACTTATAAGAGATACCAGAAATGTAGTTATAAAAATAACTACTTGTCAAAGACCCCTTTTGCAGTTCCTGAGTCTTAGCCCATTGAGCCACCCTAAAGGATTGACTCCTTGGCTCCAGCCACTGGACTATGTACAGTATATAAACACCTCCATTGTATTGTAATTTGTTTTGTCCTGTTGTTTGCCAGATAGTGATAGCAAGGCCAGAACAAAGGGGTCTGTACAGACATTGAGGCACCTTAACCCCATGGGGTCTTCAGCCCAATATCAGGGTCATAGTACAGGAGCACATATATGTTTCTCCCTTGAGAGCCAGAGACCAAGTAAATTAGGTAGCCACACCTAATGGGAGGGGTCTGGAAGTTCCCAGAGTTTACCTCTAGTCCATTGGCCAGAGGTAATCAAGTTACTCTGGAGATTACCCCATTGGCCAAGAGGAAGATGAGGGTTGGACAAGGGGGTAGCCACTCCCTGTACTGGTTTTGTGAGTTGTTTAAATACTTGTGTAAAAATAAAGAAGTTGTTCTTAATTTTCATACTTTGACTAAGCATGTATTATTGACCCAGAGGCATATGCTTGTAGAGGAGCTCGTTCTGACTCCCTACCAAGGTGCTCCCAGGTACACTACCACAGAAGCTGGGACTTATGCCTTTGTACCGACAAAGACTGTCCATAGGTCTAGAGTCACCCAAACTTAGGTCTAAACCTACTGGGAATAAGAGTACTAGGATACTCTAGATCCCATCATCATAGTAGGTTGTGACAATTGGCTGGCAGTGGTGGGACGACTCTACATGGACCAGGAATGGAACAGATGGACATCATAACAGAGGCAACAAGGCGGTATGAAGCAGCCAGGCACTTATACCCCAGTAAGATGACCGCACAAGAGGTGTCCAACTTACTAGACCAGCATTGCCAGAGGATCTGGCAGGAGCGCAATGGAGCGAGAGCCCCAGCTCAACAAAGACTTGGCTACAGAGAGACACTGCGTCTAGAGAAATGGATGGCGATTCTGAACCTGTGGCAGGACGATGAGCTAATGGGCTGGCTGGAAGTACTAGTAAGAAAAGAGGTTGCCTTGGAGAACCAATATCATGTTTTTCACGCCAGAATAGTTGGTGGCCTTGGAGAGGAGTTTGATTTCCGCTGGGAGATAGATTCTGGCCTCCAAGACATTGTGTATGGTGATCCTGAAGGGAGCATAGGAACATTTAAAAGGCACAACAACTTGTTTGTGGAACGCTGTCGTGGTCTGGGACTGGAACCATGGTCCATGGAGGCTAATTTAATGGTATACCTGATTGAGCAGGAACTGCAGCTGGAGGAGGAGTATTTTGAGTTGTGGGACGAGATCTATGGGGAGACATTTTGCCCATCAAGAGGGGAACAACCCAGTCAAGAGGACTGGTCGCCAGATCTTTACAACACAGATGGTATGTACCGAAGTGATTGTGTGCAAGGGGTCTGGGGAGAACATAGTGATGGAGAATGCGTTCCTTTAAAAAATATAGAGACTGTGTCAGGGCCTACTCACCAGCTACAAACGCCAGAGACTCAGAGGAATGTTCCCTGGGTGGGGTCAGATAATAAATGTCTGCACCCTGATATCCCAAGAGACGTAATACCAGAGGAAGGGCTAACTACTCACAAGATAGGGCCAGATGAATTAAGTCTGCCCTCCAAAGTTCTAGGCATAGTGGATGGGCCAGAACTGCTAATGGAGCCAGGGGCTCAGGATAGCCACCTAAGAGACTGTGGGGAGGGCTATGTAATGCACTCTGGGGAGAAGGCCGTAGAGGTCAGGTTGGGTGGGAAGGATATGATTCCCCAGCCTACAACAGATAACCAAAATCTGTACCCTGACACCCCAGGAGAGTTGCTACAAAAGGTGCTAGTGAAGCACAGAGCCCAGGAGGGCTATGTAATGGACTGTGGGGAGGGAAAGGAACTTGTTCTTAGCTACAGGGAACCAGGTCTCACACAGCAAGAGTGCCAGGGGCACCAAGAGAGTCAGAGGCACCAAGAGTGCCAGGGGCACCAAGAGAGTCAGAGGCAGCAAGAGTGCCAGGGGCACCAAGTGAGCCAGGGGCACCAAGAGTGCCAGGGGCACCAAGAGAGTGCCAGGGGCACCAAGAGTAAGACAGGGCAGCAAGCTTGCCAGCCTTGGCAAAGGAGCCGTAGGTGCAGTGTGGCACCATAGTAGAGGGTGAACCAAGTGGGGAGATACCCTGAATAACCAATGTCCAGAGGCCCACTGGAACAGACACCGCTCCAAAGGCCCAGTTAAACCTGGAGGACTTTAATAAGGGTACCAAGCAAAGGGCCATAGAAGAAGAGGGTCAGCTGAGGGCCCCAAAGAACCGGCTGGGTGGGAATTGCGAGATTCCCCAGCCTGCATCAGAGGGCCAAAGCACAGTTGCTCCACCAAGGACAATAGAGGACAACCAGGAGGAGCTGTCCAAAGCTACAGATGTGCAGGAGGCAGCAGGAAAGGAGCATCCAGGTCTGAGCATCATCATGGATGCTGGAGGTCAGCACAGCCCGGTATGTACTTTTCTGCAGTGGATATGTTGTTGGCCTCCAAACAGTAATATGCTGTCTGAGGGGGTTACTGGAATGTCCCCTTGTGGTCCTATAGGTCCAGAGACTGTTTTAGAAACCCCAGCCAAGCCTTGGGGACTGGCTGAGGGGAAAGGGGTTGCCCTGAGACAGGGGTTGTTTTGTGGGGCTCCCCAAGATACTATTTTGCCTCAGAAGGGGGTATGGGTGCAACCCACTGTGTCCCCAGGGACTTCCATGCTGCTGCCAAGAAGAGAGAGATGGGATCCTGGACTATTTGGGTGGGGGTTGCATGGGAAGAGCAATTTCCTCTGTACAGTCAGGGCAAGACCACGCACTGGGGAGGCTTTGACGCTACACCTTGGGACTGTGTGTGAACGGACTGGAACTGCCAAACCAGCAGATTCATGACTATTAGCGTAGCTGGGAAAATCAGGGATGTTCCCTGCCACGCTTGGGGGAGGTGTTGTCATGAATCAGCCAGGGGCCATCTTGGATTTGGAACTGTTATCTGCCACATGTTATTGAACAGAAGGTTTTGGGCTCCCAGAGCCACTGTTATAATGATATATATTCAGGGCAGACTCCCACTGTTATTGTTATGCATTCAGAGAAGAGGCAGTTTACCAAGTCACCACTAATAAAGTCGTCATAACGCATTAAGCGGACTGACGTGGGAAGTACTGCCTCAACTCATAACATGTGGGAAAGGGAGAGATGCTGTGGATTATAAAATGTTGTAGTGGTATTATCTGTAAATATATTGTATTGTAATGTGGGAGCCATGTTGTGTGCAGTCATCCATATTGGGTCTGATACAGATAGTAACCTGAGTAGATCACCCATCTGCCTTCCAGCTATCACCTAAAGTAAACACTTGAAGTGATAGCAAGGCCAGAACAAAGGGGTCTGTACAGACATTGAGGCACCTTAACCCCATGGGGTCTTCAGCCCAATATCAGGGTCATAGTACAGGAGCACATATATGTTTCTCCCTTGAGAGCCAGCGACCAAGTAAATTAGGTAGCCACACCTAGTGGGCGGCCCATGGGAGGGGTCTGGAAGTTCCCAAAGCTTACCTCTAGTCCATTGGCCAGAGGTAATCAAGTTACTCAGGAGATTATCCCATTGGCCAAGAGGAAGATGAGGGTTGGACAAGGGGGTAGCCACTCCCTGTACTGGTTTTGTGAGTTGTTTAAATACTTGTGTAAAAATAAAGAAGTTGTTCTTAATTTTCATACTTTGACTAAGCATGTATTATTGACCCAGACATATGCTTGTAGAGGAGCTAGTTCTGACTCCCTACCAACGTGCTCCCAGGTACACTACCACAGAAGCTGGGACTTATGCCTTTGTACCGACAAAGACTGTCCATAGGTCTAGAGTCACCCAAACTTAGGTCTAAACCTACTGGGAATAAGAGTACTAGGATACTCTAGATCCCATCATCATAGTAGGTTGTGACAACCGTCATGAGTGATCATCGCTAAGAAGTAATAATTTATCCAGTTCTCTTCATTTTTTTCTTTGCTTCATATTTTAGTGTTTTGCTTTTTTTTAAATCATACCAAACTGAAGGAGGTGCATGAATCCCTGGATGCAATTGTGCAAGTCTGATTTGGAATAGGTAGAACTGTTTGGCACCTCAGTTCTATTTCAGGTTTTGCAACAGGTAATGAATATTCAAATGGATGGCCAGTGTCATCAAACCAATTCAAACGTTTGATAGACCCCAGAAGGTATTGTGAGTTTGATGAAGTACCTTTAGCCAAAGGTTTGATGGTATGTAGACTTTATAACTAGTAGAAGCCCCTTTGAATTTCTACAATTTATGTCTAGCCAGCAGTCATACATTCCAGACAATGCACCTGCTTAATAACGTTTGCTCAGAGCGTAGTAAGTATTATGTAAATAAAAGTGTCCAGAAGTGTCTCCACAATATAATTTCTTTCAAGTACATTGAGTTTGTGGGGAAAAAAACAAACCTTGTGAAATTAATGTTTATGATTGATTAGGCTATCTCAGAAGAGAACCAGTAAATATTTTTTACAGGGTTCAAAGTCATGTTGAGATCAACTGAAATGGGACGGCAATCCGTGTCATAGCTGTAAATTTTCCAGTAGAGTGAAAACTGATACATTTTTTGTAAAAATAGATGAATCATAGAAACTGCTGCACTTCCTTTTAAGACTGCAGATTTGGCCAAACTTTAGATACCTTGAGAGGCAACATGGTGCAACTCTGTAGAGATATGATAAACCCTATAAACTCAACTTTGTTTCAAATACAAACTTTCTCACTTTTGCATACATCAGGGTCATATTTTTCAGATGCTCTACAACAGAGGAGAAAAGGCTATGGACCCTATGCTAATCTCTGAAAAAGCACTTATGAGTGCCCTAACTACAGAGTAAACTCTACATAGCTATGCTAATCACCTATCCCTAAAACATTGCAAGAGAACTCCTACGGGTCACAGCTCCAAGTGAACTTCACGACACAGCTGAAAGGCAAGGCTTAAATCTCCATTGAGATTTGCACTGAAAATAAATTACAAGTTATTTCCTGATACTCTGACACCCAAACCCTACACTAATAAGATTTTACGGATCACTCACAAATCAGGGCACTGCTAAAAGCAGAAGAAAGATTTATGAGTACCAAAGACCACTCGCAATTGGTTTTAAAACCTTTGCTGAGTGCCCCAGAAGCATTTAAAGTCACAGCATAGCGCAAAAAGCACTACAAAATGATGAAAATGTAAACATTATTTTTTACACTTAACAATCCCACATAAACATATGTGTAATTCAAAATATGTTATGTTAGTATTAAAGCCAATTTATGAAACAAAATCCAGGGTAACATACAACCCAGTACTCAAGGGGTTAATACATATCACAAAACCCTGTTGCCTAGGAACAAACCCTCTAAGGTATTGTCTATAAATATATCATATTTTAACACAAAATAAACACATCTTTATTTATTGAAGGTATAAATCCAATTGTCACATATTTTTAATATCAAAATCACATATTATAGTTGTCAAACTACAAATTGTTGTCATGTTTGCGAGCTCCCAAAGCGAGCTTGCACGAACTGCGTCCCTTGCTTTGCGAGGGGCCGCATTTGCGGAGGTTGAGGCTACCACGTCGGCTTCAATGAGCCACGCAAGCGGTTACAAACACACACAGAAGCGGGACTTTGACAAAATACATCTAACACACAATCACTAAATAAGGACTAACACAAAAAAATACGAGCTGCGGAACGTAGAAAAAAAAACATTACAAACTTGCAAAAACACGACTTTAACTGCCGAACCGCAGGCACCTGAAAACATTAACAAAATACAAAATACACACAAAAAATACATAAAAAGCTTACCCACAGCAAGGGGGGGGCACCCAGGACCCCTGCAAGTGAAGTTACAGCTCAATTTAAGTCCAAATTACGGAGTTTAGACACACAAAAATCCCCTAAGCGAGAGAAAAAATGGCCACCTAAAAAAACGAAAACGAGACTACCGGCCCCTAAAGCCGCAAAACAACACCAAGCAAATACAACTTTTCCAAAAAAAACGTACGAGGTACAAGATACACTTTTAGCAACAACGCTAAATCCATACCCAAGTACCACATACACATTTGCCGCCATTTTACAACACTAACTTGCAGAATGCGGATATACACAGCTACACAAACGGCTTCCGCCTCGCACACGCAGCCTATTTACACACTGCACACATTGGTGACACTTACACCTCAGCTCCACAACAGTGCAAACATCAAAACAGATTGTCAGCTCTTCAGCACAATGCTTCCTGCATATATTACTTTAAAATAGGTGAAGTTTATTAATTTATGAATGTATTAATTATTTAATTAGAATACAAAAGTACATATACACAAAAAAAAACACTATCTTAATTAACACAAAAGACCTTCACTGCGTGCCTCACAACGAGCGCCAACGATGCTCATAGCACACAAACTACACCAGGGGACAGCCTTGCAATAAGCGCAAAAAGCAGATCATTGCCGACCTTACAATGACAGCAAAAGCACCTCTGATAAAAAAAAAGTACAACAAGCAAGAGCCTTGCAATGAGAACGGCAGGCGCTCATTGTAAGCCAAGCGATGAGCGACGAAGTAGCTCAGCGCAAGGCTTGCAATGAGTGCCGAAGGATCTCAAACCACCAAAAAAATGAATGTCTGTGCCAAACAGCATTACCTGCCCTACAATTTTATTGCCCCGTCATTTTTGACGGGCAAATTGCTAGTATATTAATAAATAAAAAACAATATCTATATAGCCAGTTATGGGAAGTTGTAACTGCACTTCCCACTTATTATAAGATTTATAACATTCACATATCCTATTGGCTCCTAAGGCCATCTCATCTGTAAAGCTTGGTTTTCCTGCTCAGAAATTTGCAGCTACAGAGCAGGATTTACGGCTGCGAGCTGAGTGCTCTTATCTAGGGTAGGGAATGATTTGAATTAGTATAGAAGTAAGGGTAACAATCTCCCTCAGCCAATTTACGGCACCAGATTAGCATAGGGCTCTATGAAATTATCTAAGCATATCACCAATGTGCAGTTTTGCCAATATTGAAATGCATTGATAAAATGATGCAAAATCACAGAAGCATTGCACAAACAGCAGGGCATGGTGTGCAAGAAACTGTCTTCCACTCAGTCTTCTCCGTTATCCTCACAAGATTATAGGTAATTCTCACTTTACATCTTGATTACAACAGCGCCCCAATTAAAGAGCTCTGGGATTAAGGCAGTAGATCTCTGCTCTTAACTGTCACTGCGTACACCTCTCTGTAGTCAATACAAGGGCATACTCCAGCAGGCAAGTTATTCGTTTATGGCAGGCACAGTACCACACAGGAGTAGAAATTAGAGTAACATCAGTACAAGCTACTAGAAATTTTCAGAGATAAACTTGAGGGTCTGGAGGGAAAGAATAATAGAAGGATTGTGTAGCTGAAATACCAAAGGAAATATTGGGTACATAACTATGTTAAAAGATAGATATTCCCGATGACTGTGAACTGTGGTCAGAAGTGGTAAGAGGGTCTCTCAAGTGATGGGGTTGTACTTAAAGTTATGCAATCAATTAGTTGAATCAGTATGCTGGTAATTTTGTTGACACAGGGAATTTGGAAGTCCTTGATTAGATCAAGGTTTATGAACAAGGACCTGGCCCTAGAGTCAAGTATGGATTTTGACCTGTTGAATTCTTGTCAAGAGTGAGTAAGAGAGGCCATATGTAGAGGAACTAGCAAAGTCATAGAGTACAATTCCTTACCTGTTGGGTTATTATTAGGTTGGAGATACGTAGAGCCACATTCAGTTCGGGGCTCACAACTTTATCGCAGGCAGCCAATTGCCTGCGATTGAGTTGCATGCTCCATTAGGTCTCTGTTTGCGATGCTATTCAATTAGGCAAGGACACAAGTTATGGTCCTATAGCGGAAAATCAGAAACCATGCTGTTCTAGGTAGCATTTCTGGGCATGAACATGATCAATTAAGGAAGCCCGTAACTCCCCAGAAGCAGCCAATAGACAGGGAGCCCTTCATCCGATATGCGGTCAGACTCGCAAACCCTAAAATAAAACCCCATGATGCAGCGGTCCCCAATTGGGACCCCCGTAGGGTCCCCACATAAACCCCATGATGCAGGGGTCCCGATCAGGACCCCCGCAGCATTTAAAATAGTAATTTGCCACCGTGACCTGCGCTACAATTCTAATTAACCCATCAGTCTATAAAGACCCTTATGGGACAATAATTAACCCACACATTAACACTATAAGTGCCATGAGGGTCCTCCAGGACCCTCATAACACTAAGTCTAAGCACTACCCTACACTACACCATTATCCACCCCAATAAATGAATAAATCTAAATAACCCCTCTAAGTAATTAACCCCCCTAAGTAATTAACCACCTCTAAATAATTACCACCCCTCTAAGTAATTAACCCCCCTCACCATATCACCCATAACCCTATCACTAACCACTTAACTCTATCTAGACTCAGTTATCCCTATCTAGTCCTATTTAACCCTAACTGGACCTATTTAACCCTAATTGTACCTATGTATCCCATTCTGTTTGGCTCTAAGCATCTGCTCGTTCTGATTGGATGAAATATGATTTACAGTTACATCAGCCAATCAGAATGGGATACAGGGGTGTATCCCAGTTTGATTAGCTCACACCATTTTGCGTTCCGATTAGCTGAAATATGATCGACAGTTATATCAGTCAATCAGAACGAGCAAATGTTTTTTTTTATATCAGAACATGCGCGGGAAATACCATTTTGCGGCAGGGAGCACCTCAGGAGAGGAGCTCCGTTTGTATTTATTTATTTATTTTTTTAGAACGTCTGGATTTTTTTTGATAGGCCGTGCAGGCCTGAGGACTGAAGACCAGGGCATCGCTGGACAGCGCTGGAGGGTCAGCTCAGTGGACTAACTAACACTTTCCTTTTGACAGGTTGTTAGTTTATTTTTTATTTTGATAGTGTTTTTTTATGTGTACTTCTTTTTTATTTTATGTGTAATTTTATTTTTTATTTTCTGTATTGCTTTTTTATTTTCTGTTGTTAGTCGTTTGTTGTTTTTTGTAATTCGTGGGATTTTTTTATTCTATGTAATGTGGGTGTTTTTATTTATTGTAATTAGTGGGGTGTTTAGGAGTTTAATAGGGGTTAGCTAGGTAGTTTAGGGGTTAATAGGATAAGGTAGGGTAGAGGGGGGTTAATAGGATAGGAATTTACTGTGTACAGTTAGGGTAAAATAGGCCCAGTTAGGGTTAATTTGGTCCAGTTAGGGTTAATTACTGCTCATGGCACTTATAGTGTTAATGTGATAGATAATTAATTTCCCATAAGGGTCTATCTGTATAGAGCCTCATGAGTCATGGGGTTAATTAGAATTGTAGAGCAGATCCTTTAAGGACCTTTAAGGTCCTGTAAGGACCTGCGCAGAGGGAAATTAAAATTTAAAATGCTGCGGGAGTCCCAATCGCATGGCATGGGTTGATGTAGGGACCAGGCGGGGGATCCCGATGGAAATCTCACTTCATGGGGGTGTTAATGTTAGTTGCCGCAGGAGTACTTACAGTACCCCTGCAACAGGGGTTAAGCATTTGTGTGCCACGGGCCCTTTAAGGACCCGCGGCAGGAAATTTGAACTGCTGTGGGAATACCGATGGGGAGCCCTGTATCACAGGGTTTATTTGGGACCCCTGCATCATGGGAGTTTATTTGAGAGTTTGCAAGTCTGATCGCATATGGGAGGCCGAATCAATGACGGCCTCCATTTCTATTGGCTGTTTCTGACTGGGGGGTTACAGGCTTGCTTAATTGATCATGTTCAGGCCCTAAAATGCTACCTAGGATGGCATGAATTCGATTTTCGCTATCGGACCATAACTTGTGTCCTTGTCTAATAGAATAGCATCGCAAACGGAGACCTAATGGATCATGCAACACGATCGCAGGCATTTGGCTGCCTGCGATCGAGTTGCGAGCCCCAAATTGAATGAGGCTCCATATTTGCAGAAGATCCCTTTGATCCAGAAGTCCAAAATGCAGCCTTCTTTGGTGCTCTTGAGGTCAGAGATCAACATGTATGACAAGACAAAGATTCTAGAGAGCTGGGCATAGGGACTTGAGCCAGCTCCTCCCTGAGTTGTTCTGATGTTCTTTATTGTCCCAATAAAAATTGATGGAGAAGTGCTGGATCATTCTAGAGGGCATCAGCAGCCCACCTCTGAAATAAGTTAACAAATAATGACAACGATGAGAAATAATATATAGTCATATATATTGTGTGTAAATAAAAATTTCCAATTTCCAAAGAGGTTGCTCTCTGAGTAGGTAACGAGACCTAGAGTACAAACCAACTTAGGTACTGTTCATTCTCAGATTGAGCACCTCTGATTTCTTTTTTTTTTGTATGCAAATTACCTTTAGGGTTTTTTTTCACCATAAGGGAGTACAGCTTCACCTCACTGATGGGGCCCACAGAGGCCAAAACCCAACTAGGATTTTGTATGTGTTTTAGAATAGGTTGGTAGTGACTTATGAATCAACTTAACTCATAAATCAGTAACTCTAAGGCATGGAATGGAGCCCTTAGTCATCTTTTGTGTCTGTTAAATAAGAATAGCTAGTTAAGGACTTGCCCTTTGTAATATGCATCTATGAGTAGGAAGAAATATGGTATTGACTGTTTTTTGCTATTAAGGGCAACAACACATCCGTTGTTTACATTATACTACTCATTTAAATGACCATAGTTGTGTGGAATAAACAAACTTCACATGCATGTGAAGAATGCCATAAATGGTCAACATTAGCAGCTATCCAAAACAGGAACATAATATAAACTTTATTTAGCTGAATCTGATTGTGTCATGTAGAAATCCATCTTAGACTTATAATTAGTGATGTCCCGAACAGTTCAACGGAGAACTATTCGCGGCGATTTTCGCATGTTCGCGTCCGCCGCGAATGGCGAACACATGCGCTTTTTGGTTCGCCCCCTATATTTTATCATTGAGGAAACTTTGAACATCATTTATTTTATTTTTTGTGTAATCTATGCCTGCCTGCCAGCGTGTGTGTGTGACAGGCTAACACCTAACAGCTTATATTGTGCTTATTTTCACTACTCATACCTGCTTATTTTCACTACTCATACCTGGTGGTGTAACATACATTGAAAACAACCATTTTTTTCTAATTTCAGTTGCCTGCCTGTGTCAGGCTCACAGCTTATATTGTGCTCAGTGACATAAAAAAACACTTTTTTGACTGTAATAGATTGAATAGCAATTGCCTGCCTACAGGCGTGTGTGTGAAGCCTATTGCATCTACTCTGCCAACTTTTGCCAGTGCACAGTGACACTCATATCTGGTGGCACCTTAGATTGCACGTGCAGTGCCCCAAATTTGAAGTGGGAGGACCGACCAAGCATCTTTTTCCATCTCCCGCTTCCAAAAATCCATGCCATATACACGTCCCCTGATAGTGGACGTAACAGGGATTAAACCGATAGGAATAGTACTACTTAACAGTACACACCTTATAATAACGCAGACAGAGGCAATGCGTATAATCTTCCATGCTGTGCAGTGGAAGCCCCCAGACTCTGACCTGTGTATAATCTTCCATGCTGGGCAGTGGAAGCCCCCAGACTCTGACCTGTGTATAATCTTCCATGCTGGGCAGTGGAAGCCCCCAGACTCTGGGAGTCTGAAGAAGAGGAGTCAGAAGAGGAAGGTGGCTTTGAGGAGGTGGAAGACCAAACACAGCAGGCGTCCCAGGGGGCTTGTTGTCACCTTTCGGGGACCCTTGGTGGCTGGGTGGAGGAAGAGACCTTCAATGACATCAGTGAGGACAAGGAACGGGACATGGCTAGCTTGGTATCCAACCTTGTGCAAATGGGGAGTTTGCGGTTGTGCAAAGGGACTGTTTGCGGTTGTTTGCGGTGCATTAAACGGGGAGATTGGTCTGTTACTGTGAAGCGGGGGTAACCCTTACACTACCTGATCGATACAACATCATACCTGATGTTTTAAAGCATGTTATTCCAAACAATTTAGGAATGTTAGGTGATTTATGCCCTTTATGGCGTAAAAACAAGACTCTGCATCAACAATGTAATTTTCTCTTGGGAGTTTTGCCATGGATCCCCCTCCGGCATGCCACAGTCCAGGTGTTAGTTCCCTTGAAACAACTTTCCCATCACTATTGTGGCTAGAAAGAGTCCCTGTAGGTTTTGAAATTCACCTGCCCATTGAAGTCTATGGCGGTTCGCCGGGTTCGCCCGTTCGCAAACATTTGATGGAAGTTTGGGTCCGCTGTTCGCGAACCGAAAATTTGATGTTCGCGACATCACTACTTATAATCTGTCTGTAGCTTAAGGGGAGGGTTATCCTAATGGGGCTTGCTCGTCCTCAGAGTTCTATTGTCAAACAGAATTGAATACAGAATTTATCTAAACACTCCTTTCTCTCACTCCTTCAGGGTCCCTAACAATTTTAGGAACAAAACCTGCCACTACAAAAACAAAATTGAATATAATAGGTAAAAAATAAAATCTGTAATTACTTATTTTATACTTTGAAAAAGGATTTTGCACTTTATCAACTCAAGTACAAAACAATATACAATACAACATATGACAAATCAGTGGTCTTTTAATAAAAGCACATATTTGGCATACTTCTATGACTGCTAACTAATGGCTCTATATAAGCACAGAGCATTTTTTTTTTTACAGAAGTTTTTCGTTAGTTACTTCTATTCAAAAATAAGGTCTTTACTAACTAAAAACTTCTGTAAAAAAAATGCTCTGTGCTTATATAGAGCCTTATTCAATTGGCCAAATCGCAATTGAATGAGGCCCATGAGCCTTATTCTGTTGCCCAATTTGTGAATTTATACTCTTAAATTCACTCTTAATATTGCTACATATTCTGCAAATATTACTTATTGCCACTAATAAATTCTTAAGTCAATAGAATGCATATAAACATTAATAAAAAAGACACCCACAGCCAAATTTATGAGTTCAAGGCATTTGCAAGTAGCTAATAGAATATGGCCCTAAAGTTTCTAATGGAATTGAATTATATTGTTTATTTCAAACAATTGCTGTTGAAAATATCTCAGAATTTAACCATGAACTTCACCACTTTACTTGTTTTAGTGAAGATATCACAGTTTCTAGAAACATTAGCTTAAATGGACATTATCTTAAATACACTAACAATAAAAACTAGCAGAATTTAGAGAATTACGAGTCAAATAGACATTCATTATACCGCAAAGATATTATACTAATCCCTCATTGCCTTCAATTTCCTTCAGTGCATATTTTTTTCTTGTATTTTCACCTACAGCATAGGATATTAAGCAATACATTTTAATATTTAATACTTATTTGACTAATCCAGTAATTATATTAAGATATGATTAAAACAGAAGTTAATGTAAATAGGAGATTATAAATGAAGGGAACACTGGTGTTATAATTAGCCATTTTATTATTTGTGTGCATAAATGGAACATTTTAATCACTTTCTCTAGGTACTTTTTTTCTTATTGCTTTATAATTATTCATACATCTGTTTTCATTACATGTATTTAATGCTTGAATGAAAATATTAGTTTTAATTACTGCATATACTTTCCCTGCAATTGCACATTTTTTTTATTAATTCTAGTTCATAGATTTTTTTTACTGCATTTTGAAGCACAAAACGTTAGTTTCTCTTTGTCTGCTGCTCTAGAAACAGTGCTTTCCTCGTGTCAAATACATCTATATTCCACCTATGCTTTTTATGGCAGGTCATCCAAAAAGTGTCTAGTTAAAACAGTAAGAAACATATAAAAATGGGAAGTATGCTGAAATCCAAGCACAAAGGAGAAGAAAAAATCTATTTTTAAGTGTAACAGCTCATACTGTCAACAGCTATTAGCCAAAAGCCAAAGGGAAGATGAGGGAAAGGCTTTCCCTCGGTACTTCATTCAGCAGAGTGGATTCATAATGGATTCAGATTATTTATGGCCTATCAGTTTCCATTTCAATATAGACAGGCATATTAGCCATTAGAGCATGTATCTTTATTGAGGCCTTAACCTAGAATAATAGTAACAAAAATAGCCTATAATAAGTTTGCAATACATGATGTCTGCTTCATTCTTTTGTTATTCTGTGAAATGTTTACCCATTAAAGTCTTCCTTCGTGTTGTAGAAAAGGAGCCATAAATACATGTAAAGAATGCATTCATATGATTACTATTTGTATTAGTTTGCAACTGCGTAAATCCTAAATTTGCAAGGAGGAGGTGTCTTATTTTTATGACAAGAAAATATGAAAAGGTTGTAACTTGAAAAGTTCAGTTATGCAAAGAAAATTGGTTCAATTTCTAAATGTTATTCTGATTAATTTCATGGAGACAATTTGTTTATATAATGTTAATGGCCTTGAAGCTTTTTTTGTATCATTTTTGCATTATGAGAATTACTGCTGCTAGGAATTGTTTTATAATTAAGACTTTGGTTACAATGTTCTACATACAGTTTTCAACACAACTTACACAAAGTAATATAACAGGCTTCATGGAAAATGCGTTTTGGTACACTTACCATTTGCAACATCCATATAGCTTTATGTGGAGGTTTTCAAATATATTAATACTAGCGAATTGCCCGTCAAAAAATTATGGTAATGAAATTGTAAGTGAGCTAAGGGTGTTTGGTGTATATAATGTGGCTGATGTAGCTTCGTTCGTTTTCTATGTCGTGCGAGTTTTTCGTAATATTCGTTTTCTCTGTCGTGCGATTTTTTGGGAATATCTGTAGCCGTTTGGTGGGCTTTTTCGGAATATCCGTAGCTGTTTGGTGGTGTTTTGCGTGTTTAGGGACCTTTAGCCTCGTTTTCGTTTTGTTCGGCGGTCATTTTTCCTCTCGCTTAGAGATTTTCGGGTCTCTAAACCCCAAAATTTGTGGTTAAATGGAGGTGTAACTTCACTTGCAGAGGTCCTCAGTGCCCCCCTGCTGTGAGTAACCTTTTTATGTGTTTGTTGTTTGTTGTGCTTGTAATGTTCTTGTGGTTGCGCGGGTTGCGTCCTTGTTTTCTAATCTCGTAGGTGTTTTTCGGCAAATCCGTAGGTGTTTGGTGGTGTTTTGCGTCTTTAGACTGCTGTAGCCTCGTTTTTTTCGGCGGCCATTTTTTCTCTCGCTTCAAGAATTTTTTAGTGTCTAAACTCTTTTAATTTGAGTTAAATTGAGGTGTAACTTAAGTTTTCGAGGTCCTGGATGCTCCCTCTTCCTGTAAGTACGCTTTTTATGCATTTGTTGTGTGTATTTGTTGTATTTTTCATGTTTTGATGTGCACGTTTTTTGCGAGGTCTTAATGGGTCAAAACATGTCTCGTATTTTGTTTGCGTTCCGACGTAAATTTTGAGAGCGTTTCAGTTGCTGGCAAGGAGCGCCTTTGGCGCTCCTTGCCAGCAACTGCGACCCTCGCTTCGCGAGGGCCGCAGGCTTGCTGCTCGACCCCGCAAGCGTTAGCAATAACTCGTATGCTCACAACTATATATGTGATACCTTGAGAAAATCCACTTGGGAAAAAATGGATGGGCATGTTATCATTGTTTATGTGAACATACAAATTGCTTAGCAAAGGTGCTCCACAAGAATGCGTACACATAGCCTTATCTCTGGTGTTTAGAGTCCCATAGCAAGTTCACAGATGGCGCATACAACAGAAACAAAAATGGCTATAGCTAGCAGCAAAAGTGTGTACCTTAGAAACATGCCAAGCACAATCTGGTGTATTTGGTGGCGGAAGAGTATGTGAGTGAACATCTTTTACCTATTATCAACAATTAGTTTTTTATACATAAAAAGATACACTTACTTTCCCTTGTTTCTTTTTCCTGTGTCATGCCTCATCAGAGTCATTATTAAGTATGAAGTGAATGACCTCCAATGGTGGCATATGCTATTGGTATGTTTATTTTCCACCAGAACATTTATTAAATTGAAGACAATATTAATGTATACTTTTTATGAACTGTGTGATTCATTTAATTGTAGATTAGTACAAAAGCCACACTAGACTTTTTGTTTCATATTCACATAGAATTTTAAAGAAAACAACAACACTTTGAATCTAGAGGCTGCTTTCCAGAGCCACAGCTATTTATCACATATATTTTTTGTTTGAATTAAATTTTCCAATAGACATTTTGCACAAAATCTGATTTTTTTTAACTGCTTCATTTATATTAACAAAATCTCTATTTTAAAACTTAAAATTAGTCATCAAGAGAGACAGTTGGAAAAATGGGTACTGCATTTGTACTAGGAAAATTAAATCTTATCCAGCTTTCTATAGATCATAGGAAATTAATTCACAGTGGAAGGGTCACTAAGCTTAATGTGTCCCCCGTGACTAGTGTTTCCCACTTTTTTTTTTGTACTGGCTATAGTAGACATAATGTAAATATGACATACATCAGGGCTCTTGAATATTTTAATTTTATTATATTTAATATTGGTATATATGCCACATGGATTCACTTATTGAGAAGGTCTCTAATAGTTCTCCTATTTACTTCATATGGCCCTATGTGTTGTCATTTTTAGATTCTACTTATTAAAACCAATGATCCTTTTATCCTTCCTTGCAAAGTAATGTCAAGATTCTCTAACTACACTGAATAATTTTGAGAAATGGAGATGCGCACTTAAATGTTCTATTTGCTATTCTATGTATGATGAGTGATTTTACTCATTGATTTCCTAATGATTTCTCTATGAATACGCTAACAGCAAAAATATAAAAATATATTAAATATTATCTATGAAGCTTATAGTAAGACTCTGTTGACGCTGTTTACCTTGCAATATGTTTTCACACCCTATCTCCTGGAACACTTTTTCCTTGACCTTGCACTTAAACTTATTGACACAATGTAGTTGAATTAATTCTCCAGATGTTAAGAAGAAGATTTCTTGTCAGAAACCTTGTGAGCTTGCGACAATTGTCTTTGACTTGTGACCAACACATTCTGTTCTGCATTGACACATTCTTATTCTGTATATATGCAAAAAATAAAATAGGAGAGTAACTTTAATAGATAGGCTAGATATATGCAATATATACAGTAATGAAGAAATATATGGCTTATTATTACCAATGGCAAAAGGCATGCAGAAAATCATTTAAAACTTATCTGCATCACAAAAGTTTTATTATTTAATATACAAAAAAAGAGCTTTATAGCTTTTGATGTGATTTTACTTGATTAATTTACTGTAAAGAATAAGGACACATCACAGTAACTGCAACCAGTAAAGGGGACATGTTAATAGCTGTTGTCAAATAAATATGTATTATAATTTTAATCTCAACAAATAAGCACAAGGACATAAGTCTTGAGAAAGTACAAAGGTATGGCATGGTCTAAAGCAGGGATGAGCAAGTTCTGTCCTGGAGATCTCCACAGAGGCCATAATTTGAGGATATCTCTGCTGCTTACAGGTGAGTAAATCGCTTTTTAAGTCATCCTGTTTGACTCACCTGTGCACAGAATGGATATCCAGGACTGGAGTTGCCCACCCATGGTCTTAAGGAATCCTAAAATAATATGACAATAGGATAGCATGCAAAAACTGCATAGTTTCTGATTGTAATTTTATAAACCTCAATGTGGTATACTGTAACTATCCTCACTATCATCTAGCAGAATATGATTTGTGACAGTGACAGTCTCATTGATAATGTGCAGTGCTTTAGGAACTACTGGTACAAAACTAGACAAATAGATAGAGGATACATATAATCTCTTACATTGGTTTTCTTTCTTTTTATGGCTTAGTCACCTTTGTCCATGTGCTCCTCAAAAAGAGTGTATACAAATGAGGTAAGCAGCTGTAAGCCACTCGTGGTAATGTAAATTATATAATTTAGCTAAAGATACACAGAGGAGGATCTCTAGCTTGTTTAGGGAACCTATTACTTGGACCTATAGAACAAAACTCTTGCAAAGTTAGACAAACCTGGTATCATATTCATTTATTTATGCTATATTTGTTAAATACAACTTGTAACTTAATTTTCTTTTCCAGGGACTTAACACCAATACATATGATAAACTAAGTCTTCAGCAACCTGGGAGGTGAAGGAGACACGGCCCCACTGCCAACTGAAGGCAGAGCCCTAAAGTGTGGACTTGTCTTGCCTGTCTCATGTGAATTGGACAGTTTTCTTAGATTAATGTTTTGTCAGTGAGGGAACTGCATCTAAGAAAATAGTCAGTGCTTCAAAGAGAAGATATGTCTTCATTTTCTGTTTGTTTTTTTTGTTGTAAACTGGCAAGTTTTTCAGTAAAATATATTAAATCATACAAAAAGGCTCCAGAGTACTCCATTATAGTGCTGGAAATAAGGCACGGAATCCCTGCTAGTGGCAGTCTTGTTACAAAAGATATTGTTAGAAAAAGTAGGGAAGGGAGAGAAAGCGCACAATCTCCTAGGGCAGATTACTCCAATTATGTTAAGGAGGAGAGATAGAAGTATCAAATGGACTCTCACCTTCTACAACCTCACGACCATGAGGTATATAGTGCATATAAAAAAAATTAGTGCCACCTGGTCACAGTTGGTTCAAGTCCAAAATTCTCTGTGAATATCGGGATCTTGTCAATCTCATTGTAGTAGATCTTCGGAGTGTTGGTGTAGTTTACATATACATGTATGCAGGCTTACATTGATATATACTATTGGTGTGTATAAATGTGACTGTTGTTTGTCACCTCAATAAACAGTATAATCTGCTAATTTGTGTGGTGACAAACAGCAGTCACATTTATACACATTAATAGCCATTCAGACAGAATCAAGTAAGCAACCTATCTCCAAGAATAAATACTTTTGAGGAGCTACTTTCTGCCAATATTTTCTTATAAAAAAGCATTTTAGTTAACAAAAACTTACTTACTACTTCTTTTCAACTGGTGCAGTTCCTGCCCTTTCTCTATACTGGATAATCCAGCCATGAATGCATGCATAAATGGTACACAGTGTCATATCCACATATCCAACATAAAAACATGAACAATAACAAAATTGAAATTGAAAATTGAATTGAAAAACAAAATCTTTTATTGACTGGAGCATAATAAAGTAACTAAATAAAACAGCTTTGATCAAAGCAAAGAATATAATAACAATAAAAATAAAACTTAAACAAACCTTTAATAATTTGCTGGACATCAAAAAAAAAACCCAATGAATTAAAAACCTTGGGTTTAATATGAATTTTTTAATCTTTGCATTTTTAATAATATTTTAAATGTACAAATAAAGATTGAATTTAAAAAAATTAGTATGTGGCAATAACAATTAAAATAAAGGCTGCATAAAAGGTGTTTCTGTACAACCTTGGTTGGTTGTTCAAGGATTCCTAAATAGGATCCATAGGAACATTTTTTTGGATGGATAGAAAGGTGTATGACAAAGTGATACAAGGAATTTATGTTAGTTTGCAAAGCTGCATGTTTAGTCCTTAACTTATCGTGTTAATTGAGCTATAGTAAAATCAATAAGTTCACCTGAAATCATGCAGAAGGTACTATAAAGGCCTTCAGTCAGGAAAAGAGACAGTAGAGAGTTATTCCCTTAGAGAAAGCTGTAATTGCCATTGGAAGAGCTGAGGCAAGCACAGTTTAGTCAAACTGTATTGTAAGGAGAAGATATCTGTTTAAAATACAGACTGGGAGTCCACTAACACTTTAGAGACCATCAGCCCTATGTGCTAAACCGTAGCTCATTATGTAGCCAGTAAGACTTTTGGCTATTAAATTAGCTGTGTACATCAAGCTTGGGCATGGAACGTGGAACCTTGCGGCCGCAAATCCTTTTTTCTCTCAAGCCCGTAATCGCTACAATTCAAAATGAAGCTATTAAATTGCAACAATTTCACTTGCCCGAGTGCTAGAGAGGACTCGCAAGGGGTGTAAAGTCCAAGCCATAGCACTTTAAATTCACATATAGTATACACACACTACTGTACTTTTATGTACAGGCAAAGTGATGTTAGGTCTTAGAATTAAAAGCACAACATTCTCAAGCTTGCAAATCGACCAAGAAAAATACATTATTTCATGTTTGATTTATATGTTATCTCGATCTTGGCAATCAATGTGTTAATACATATACTGTAACTCACATGTAATAGAATATCATATTTACGGTTTTATTAATATTGCATTATATCTGGAATGTGGATCCGATCGTAACTTGTAATTGAACCCTGTAATACTTTGAAATCCAACCTCCATTTTTCTATGACACAATAATGACGATCTCTGTTTACGTTGGCTTCATCTAAACCCGTTACTACGGGTTTGACTAATTGATCACTCACCTGGTTTACCTGGTTTACAGGTTTGCTTCTCAAGCTCGTAAGTCGCAGCCCGTTCTAATTTAATAGCACCGTAACTCGGCCAAATTTCATGCCCACAGCCGTTGCACTTATTGGCTTCGAATTTAATGTGGCTGTATGTATTGTTTAAAGGGATTTTACCATATAACCCCAGAGAAAACTCTGAATATTGTTGTGAATATTGTTGAGAGATTAAAAAGACACCAAATAGCATAAAAAGGGTCCCTATGGTGGAGTATTTGTAGAGAAGGGTGGTCCAGTGCTCCACCTATTTTGATTTTGACATTACTATTACAGAGCAGTATCTGAAAAGCTTGTAGTGGAAGGGAAAAACAGTATTGTGCTACAAAGGACTCTACAAGGACTGGGAAATTGTACTGTGTACTGCAAGTTTGTTTTCTTTTACTTGAGAGCAGATTAGCTGCCCCAGTGTTAGTCAGGGAGTACAGCAGTAGGCTTGTCTATGCAGATGTGTCTTTGTTTATTCCTAAGGAATCTATTTATTTTTTTCTATTAATTAAACTTATTAAAATTTGCTTGGTCTCTCATAGGTCTCCATACAGTATACTGCACAAGGAATGGGTTCGTAATGGTCACATTATTACATGTGATTGAAATAAAACACCATTTTAAGTGTACTTACATTTCTCAAGAAGGCCAGGAGACCTTTTTATTTTTCTATTTGGGTAGTAAAATACAAAAAAGGCTTAAAAAGTTCCTAATTAATCATTTTACCAGCCTCGCTTGTATAAATGCCCATTTTATTGCATATTAAAATGTTTACTTCATTGAAGCTGCAACTTTATATTAAGCACTGTTTTGTTGTTAGTTGTGCACCAGCACTGCTAAATTTATACAGGTTATATTTCTTTCCAAATACATTTCTTAAATATATCCATGGTAAATCCCATTCTATTTTATATATAGACAAAAAAAGACCACATGAGCTGAATTGACTTACTAACAGTTCCAATTCATTGAAAGGAATTAAATTAGTTTTAAAAGACATAGCAAAGAGACATATATATATATATATATATATATATATATATATATATATATATTCCCCACCCTTAATTGGGCCTCCCAGCTGACAATTACCATGATTTATACTATTTACATTCTTAAAAGGCCACTTAATTCAGTACAACTGAACCACTGGATCACTGTTAAGAACTCCTAAAAACGTGTTGAAATACTTTTTGAATTTTTAAAATACTGTAGGTGCCTTTTTCACAGACAAAATCATAAATAAAGTGTCTGTTTCCATGAGACTCTGACAAGTCCCCTGGGCAGACTGACAGTAAGAGCTCTGTGCAGAGAGCAGAAACAGAAAAAGGGTTAACCCTTCCCAAATTCATCTGTGCAGGGAAATGACTGATGGGAACTACTAAATATGTTACTTTTGGGTTCACTGAAGGCTGATTACATTCCTGAATGCAGAGAAAAAACGTAAATCTTGTCTTCACAGAGCTTGCACTGGAGCTTGCACTGGCTGGTGTCGGTATGTATTATGAATCATGGGTCAGTCAAGAGTGTGTTTGTAAACATACCCAAAACTGCAGATTTTCAGCAATATGTGTAATTTAAAAAAAACAATAGATCATTTTAACATAGAATCTTGTTCTCTTTCACACCATGAAGAGCACTTATAGGGAGCTAAATGGTCCTTTAAATTATGGTGCCACTTCTGCCTTCTTTAAGTTCTGAAATGATGAGTCTTGAACTGAAAGACATTTGAGTTGAAATGTAAACATGGGGATAAGAGCACAAGGTTGTTACAATTCCACAAATAAAAAGTCTCCCTACTTCTCTATTTCCTGCAACATGTCAGAACAGCATGAGGAGAAAAACCTCAAGCCTGTCTCACTTTATGGTAATATTTATCTATTATAAACCACAAATTTTTTATACATAATATTTTAAAAATATTTTGATAGAAAAATGTGAACTACTGAGGCTCTTTAACATACTTTTTTAAGCAGCTTGAGAGTCAACATGGTAAAATGTTACCAGTTTCCTAGTAGACGATAACTTTATAGATGACCATGGAAAATTCTAGTAATAATAAGTTTAATTCTTCAGGCAATTTAATCTGTGTTTTATGTATTAACATAAAAAAACAAGCATAACCATGAAAATTTGATTTTCTAGAGCAACGTATAACCTAAACTGTAATTGTGTGGTTGAACTCAAGGAAAGAAAGCTTGCTTACAAGGGTGAAGAGAATTTTTATTTTGTTGTAGCTAAATATCTTTGAGTATCAATCGCTCTATAGAAAAGAATGGTGTTTTAATAAATAATTTATATTATTAATCATCAAAACACAGATCCTATTTCAGCATGCAATAAATTATCTACCGGATAATGTATTTACACCAATCGTATTTCTTCTTCTGAGGAAATACAATTATTGTTACAGATTGGAAATAGGCAAGTTCTAATAATGGGAGATTTTAACTACCCTGAAATAAACTGCATGAATGAGACCAGCAGTACGGGCAAAGGGAGCAGGTTCTTGAGTACACTCAGGGATCATTATCTGTCCCAGGTTTTACAAGAGACTACTAAAATGAGTCCATCTTGGATTTAGTCATCACAAATAATATTGATATGGTATTAAATGTTGAAATAGGGCAACCTTTGGGAAACAATGATCACAACACAGTCTCATTTGAGATTGAATTAAAAAAACAAAACTGTAAGGGGCCAACAAAAACTCTTAATTTTAAAAGGGCAGATTTTAATGGTCTAAGAGCAGCATTACAAAGTATAGACTGGGACAGAGAACTGGCAGGTAAAAATACTGAACATAAATGGACAACATTTAAATCAGTACTAAATATACATACACATCAGCATATACTATGTGGGAATAAAAGTAAGAGGAGTGAATTACATACAACGTTGCTTAACAATGATTTAAATATCAAGATACAGAGTAAAAAACAGGCATTTAAATTATACAAAAACGAGGGGACAGAGACTGCTTTACGGGAGTACAAGGAAATCAATAAGGCTTGCAAAAGGGCTATCAGGCTGGCTTAAATAGAAAATGAAAAATTAGTTGCAAAAACGAGTAAGACTAACCCTAAAATATTAATAAAGTTTAAATGGGAAGAAGGCCAGGAAGGAAGCTATAGGAACATTACAATGTGACACAGGCCGTCTGACAATTAGTGACCAGGAAAAAGCAGATGAGCTAAATAGGTTCTTTTCTTCTGTGTATACAAGGGAGGTACAAGTGATTGGGGCACTGCACCATAATGGGGCTACACTACCTTCACCAAATAACTGGTTAATGCAGGAAGAAATCCAAAAGAGGTTGGAAAAAATAAATGTCAATAAAGCCCTGGGTCCTGATGGAATACATCCAAGGGTACTGAGGGAACTGGGTTCTGTAATAGCCAAACCATTATATCTAATTTTTCAAGATTCACTCAACACTGGGTCACTACCAGGTGACTGGAGAAAAGCAGAGGTGATACCATATTTAAGAAGAGGGCAAGAGCAAACCTGGGGAATTATAGACCTGTAAGCCTCACTTCTGTAGTGGGAAAGCTTTTAGAAGGGTTAATAAGGGATAATATACAAGAGTATGTCTATTCAAACAGCATGATAAGTAGGAGCCAACATGGATTTATGAGGGATAGGTTGTGTCAAACAAACCTAATTAGTTTCTATGAGGAGGTCAGATTAACCTGGATCAGGGCAACTCAGTGGATGTAGTCTTTTTAGATTTTGCAAAGGTTTTTGATACAGTGCCACATGGGAGACTATTGTGCAAACTAAGGGATACAGAAATTGCAGTAAATATATGCACATGGATTAGAGAGGGAGTATTGATCCAGGGAGAAATTTGATCGCCAGTATCTGGGGTCAGGAAGGAATTATTTTTTTTCCCTTTTGAGACAAAGTTTCACTGGGTTATTTTTTTTTTGTTAGCCTTCCTCTAGATCAATTAACAACTAATCCACATTTTGCAGATCAGAGGAGATCTTAAAAGGTTGAACTTGATGGGCTAAAAGTATTTTTTCAACCTCAATTACTATCAGCCTTATTAAATTGCGATCCGGCAAATTGAAAAGGGCTCTATTTAAGCACATAGCATATTTTTTTTACAGAAGTTTTAGGTTAGTGAACTTCTATCCAACAGCAAGGTCTTCACTAACTAAAAACTAATCCTCTACTCCTTCTGTACCTGTATGTAAACTATTGTCATGTTTGTCTTAAGCAATCATAGTATCCCCTGTACATCATTATTATTATTTATTATTATTATCCTTTAGTTGTAATGCACCAATATATTCCGTAGCGCTGTACAGGGGATAAGTATGAATCAAAACCTTTTTTAACACATTGCAAAAGAATGGAGGGCTGTGATGTTGAGCTTAAATTCAAACATACAGAGTTTTTCCCCTAAGGCACCAAAAATATAAAAAACTCACAAACTTACAGTATAAAGCGCACAGGTGAAGTAAAGCGGGGATAGATGCATTGTGCATAATAAGGCTGGAAGTTGATATGCTTCATTAAACAGTGAGAGAAGGTGATGGGGGTAGGTAGGAGAAGGTTATTAGCAGAGTGAAGAGGGTGGTTGAGAGAGCTCTATACTTTAGTGTCATGATTTTACATTTTATTCTGAAGGCTATGTAAGCCAGTGGAGTGATTGACAGAGAGGTGCTATAGAAACTGAGCTTTGAGTCTGGAAGATGACTCTAGCGGATGCATTCAATATGGATTGGAGACAGACGGGTGATGGGGAGGCCAGCAAGGAGCGAGCTGCATTAGTCGAGGTGAGATATGATGAGAGTAAATTAGAAATTTTGCATGTCTTGTGTCAGATAGTGGCAAATGTTGGAGATGTTTTTTAGGTGAAAATGACCAGATTTTGTAATTGATTGTATATGAGGAATGAAAAAGAGGACAATGTCCAGTAAAACCCCAAGACAACAGGCCTGGGAGGTAGGAGTGAAATGGCATTGTCAACAGTGATTGCAAAGTGAGGCGTAGAGGCTGAGGAAAAGGTTGGAAGAAGGAGCTCAGTCTTTGACATGTTGAGTTTGAGCTGACGGGCATGCTTCCAGGAAGATATGCTAGAGAGGCAGTTGGCAACTTGAGCTAAAATAGAGGGGATAATTCTGATGCTGAGAGATAGATTTGAGTGACGTTTGCATAGAAATGATACTGAAATCCAAAAGATTTTATTAGGGTGTCAAAGAAGGATCTATAGAATGAGAAAAGGAGAGGGCCTAGGACTGAACCTTGTGGTACTGAACCTTGTGGTAAACCAAAGGTCAGAGAGCAAGGCGAAGAAGCGGTGCCAGAGAAGGAGACACTAAATGTGTGATGTTCAAGATAAGATGTGAACCATGAGAGAGGCGTGTCACAGAAAGTGTAGAATTTTGATGAGAAGAGGGTGGCCAACTTTGTCAAAGACAGCAGCGAGATTCAGTAGAATTAGAATGGAGAAGTGACCCTTTGACTTGGTGGTGAGTCATTAGTAATTTTTGTGAGAGCTGTTTCTGTGAAGTTTTGGGGCCTGAAGCCAGATTGCAAGGGGTCATTTGGATTAAAAAAACTGGGTAAGGTGATTGTAAATGACATGCTCAAGCAGTTTGGAAACCAGGTGACGTAGAGAGATAGAGTGATAGATGGAGAAGCTGGATCAGAACAGGGTTTCTTAAGAATGAGTGTAGTTATGGCGTGTTTTACGGGTGATGGAAGCCTGCCAGTGTTAAGAGAAACGTGAAAACGTGAGAAACGTGTGAGAGCTGGGATAAGTGTAGTAGAGAGGGGAGTGATCAGCTGTGATGGAATAGTTTCATGTGGACAAGTTATAATATGAGAGGTTGATAGGTTGATAGTGACTTTATTCTTAGTTACAGGGTCAAAGGAGCTCATGATGGATAGGGGATGGGTGAAGACAGGGTGCTATTGGTTGACTCCCTTATACTTAATTTTACAGAATATGAAGGTTCTTTATCACATATATAGTTGTGAGCGTACGGGCTGTTGCTCACGTTTGCGGGCTCGCGCAGCGAGCCGCAGCCCTCGCATAGCGCCGAAGGTGCTCCATCCCAGCAACTGAGGCCCTTGCCCGCAGCCCTCGCTGCCCTAGCAACCAGCTGGCTTCATGTCTCTAAGGAAGTGAGAGGCTGCACAGACTCCAGCACATCACTCTGACGGTGTGGGAGGGGTTTATACTGGGCCCGAGGCCTCGGTGTTTCTTGGCTGCTGTCGCCCCACATTAAGCTCTTCTCCTGGGTGTGGGCTGCGGGCCTCAGTTGCTGGGATGGAGCGCCCCGCAGCCCTCGCTGCCCTTGCCCGCAGCCCTCGCTGCCCTTGCCCGCAGCCCTCGCGCTCCATCCCAGCAACTGAGGCCCTTGCCTGCAGCCCTCGCTGCCCTTGGCCGCAGCCCTATACATATATATATATATATAATGATGTATTGTGTGTGTGTGTGTAATGTGCAGAGTGTATATATATATATATATATATATTTATATATATATATATATATATATATATATAAAATTATGTATTGTGTGTGTGTGTGTGTAATGTGCAGAGTGTATATATATATATATATATATATATAATGATGTATTGTGTGTGTGAGGTGTGTGTGTAATGTGCAGAGTGTATACATATATATATATATAATGATGTATTGTGTGTGTGTGTAATGTGCAGAGTGTATACATATATATATATATATATATATATATAATGATGTATGGTGTGTGTGTAATGTGCAGAGTGTATACATATATATATATATATATATATATATATATAAAATGATGTATTGTGTGTGTGTGTGAGGTGTGTGTGTAATGTGCAGAGTGTATACATATATATATATATAATGATGTATTGTGTGTGTGTGTGAGGTGTGTGTGTAATGTGCAGAGTGTATACATATATCACATATATAGTTGTGAGCGTACGGGCTGTTGCTTGCGCTTGCGGGCTCGCGCAGCGAGCCGCAGCCCTCGCATAGCGCCGAAGGTGCTCCATCCCAGCAACTGAGGCCCTTGCCCGCAGCCCTTGCCCGCAGCCCTCGGGTAGTGAGGGCTGCGGGCAAGGGCCTCAGTTGCTGTGATGGAGCGCCGAAGGAGCCGCGGCACTCGCATAGCGAGGGCTGCGGGCGAGGGCCTCAGTTCCCTACACTTGATTTGCATAGACACAACTTTACAGAAGAGCTCCTCGGCCATGATGCTCGGGCGCTGCTCTATCACATATCCCGGGTCCTCCTGGCTGTATGCTCCCCCCTAATCCTCTTCCCGAGGGTCCCACCAGCACACGGCCTGCACCTCACACGCGTCTCCCTGGCAGCCACACAAATGAATGAGAGGGCGGAGCCGCAGCACCAGGCACCTGTTAATAAAACTTCCAGACGGCGACCTACGGATATTCCGCTAAGACGCAAACCACACATTACCCGCCATTTTACGCTAAAGCGGAAGTACCCAACTACGCTAACGGTTTCGTCTCGCGCACGCACACTATTATACTGCAAACGTTCATCAAGTTTACACAGCAGCTCCACACCACTAATGCTGCAGCAACATCAAAACAGATTCCCAGCTCTTCAACACAATGCTTCAAAATACGTAAAGTAGATTCATTTATTAATGTATTATATATTTCATTATTATACACCAAACAGCATTAGCTACCTTACAATTTCATTGCCGTCATTTTTTGACGGGCATGTCGCTAGTAAATACATTATGATGATGATGATAATAATGATAATATTAATAATAGTTAAATGCTGCAGCTACAAACACAATTTAAGATGTAACCACTGTCTGTATAGGGTCCTTTGGTTGCCCAAAATATGTCACACAGAACCTATATTTTTATGGCAAATTTAACTCCTTAAACATGATAAAACACCTCTTCAGTCACCTGCAGTTCTTAAGAGCAAAGAGACAAAGAGAAAGAGCTTAATTAAACAATATATTTGTTTAGTTCACAGTATATAGATAATAGAAATATAAACAGATATACAATAATATATAGTGCAATTGATTAATATTATTAAAATAGTACAGGAATAAAAACATAGAAAATCAATATTTATTTTTAATTAGCAGACTGTCTAAGAGAATTAGAGGATATGGCCGAGAACTCAGCTTGCCACCCTTTTATTGTTGAGCCGATGCTCAAAAGAAGATGAGCTGTTTCTTTTTCTCGGATTTTAAAGATTTTTCTCTGTAGCCAGGGACCCCAATTTCGTTCTTGACAGAAAATACAAGGTGGACAGGTAAATTTAACATTTTAACAGCCCATTTGTAGTATTTGTATGCATATGTGATAGAGGAGAATCAGTAGTGTATGAAAACATTTAGCATGAGAAAAAACAAACAAAATAAACATTAATAAACTCACCCTGAAGTTAGCAAAATGTCTTCTATTTTCAGTTGATTTTGAGAGTGAAAGAACCTGTAAACTCAAAGCTACTTTAGCATAACATCCATATTTAGTTGTAGATAATTAGAGGCACCTACAACAATATAACAGTCTGCATCTGAGTGGGCAGACCTCTGACATCACTTCCTTTGGTTCATCTTCCTGCTGTTTCAACGAAAGAAGTTTTTACTTTACAATTTGTCTCACTTGGGATGTAACTGTACTTATTGCTGATTTTGTGTGTGTGTATTGCATCTCTCTATACAATTGCACCAGTGGAGTGGTCTTGTGTGATTGTTATATACATACTAGCGTATTGCCCGTCAAAAAATGACGGCAATCAGATGTGTATGTTTTAAAAGTTGTTTAGTTATTAATATACACATGTAATTGTAAGGTAGCTAATGTTGTTTTCTGTGTACTACTGAAATATAGAATTCAAATTAATAAATTAATTTACGTATTTTTATGCATTGTGTTGAAGAGCTGGCAATCTGTGTGGATGTTGCTGCAGCATTAGTGGTGTGGAGCTGCTGTGTAAGCGTGATGAACGTGTGCAGTGTAATAGTGTGCGTGCGCGAGCCGAAACCATTAACGTAGCTGTGTACTTCCGCATTATCCTAAAATGGCGGATAATGTGTGGTATGCGTCTTAGCGGATTATCGGTACGTGTTTTCCGTGGTTATAGTGCTGTAGCCTCGTTTTCGTTTTGTTTGTTTTTTCTGCAGCGCTCATTGCCAAAGTACTACGGTTTAACAGCTCGCCTCGCTGCGCGATGATCGCCTGCGGCGCTCATCGCTAAGCCCGCTAAAGTACTATGGTTTAACAGTAATTTTTTTGCCACACAACATGGCGCTACATTTGTCCCTTTTTTTTTCCTTAAAATAAATACAATTTTTTTTTAATAAAATTTTTATTTTTTTAACTTGCAACTTATATTTCATCAAATGCGTTGGTTTAGGCGGGAAATCCGATGTTGCACGAGACAAAGTCATAAAATCTGTGGTAATGCGTAAATCTGTAATTGGGTTTCGTAAAATGTACTCGCTACTGTCTTTCTACTCATTGCGCGGTTAATCCGCATCCTTTATCTTGTTGTTTTTAAAACACATACGTCTGTGGCTGTGTTTTACTCAGTTCGTAGTAGTATAGCCTCGTTTTCATTTTTTGCGGCGGCCATTTTTTTCTCGCTTAGCCGATTTTCGATCTTTGTAACTCTGCTAAATCGCTGTAAATTGGAGTTCCAACTCACTTCCAGACGTCCTGCCTGGTTCCCCATGCTGTAAGTGACCTTTATTTTATTTTTTTTGTGTGTATTTAGTGTTTTTTTTAGTGTTTTTGTTCCGCCGTTTATCTCGTAATTTTTGTCATCTCGTATTTTTTTTCTAAGTGCTACGGTTTAACGCCTCGCCTCGCTCCTCGAGGCTCGCCTGCAATGAGCGCCGGCGGCGCTCATTGAACAAAGTGCTACGGTTTAACGACTCGCCTGCAATGAGCGCCTGCGGCGCTCATTGCCAAAGTGCTACAATTTAGCGGCGCTCATCGCTAAGTCGTACGCACTACACAAAGCAGCGTGACGACGAATCTTAGTTAGACAATTATAATATGTGATATGAATAAGTATGGTAGGGGCTCCTTGTAGCTGTAATATGGGATCAATGTGCTTGCAATAAAATGATAGCTGGTACTAATAGTAAGAGATGTCAACATTAGTATTTACTTAATTTGTTCCCATGTACTTAGCTATTGCTAAAGAAATCTCCCTAAGAAACAGGAAAAGGTTGCAATGAGTAATATAGGCCCCTATTAAATTGAGCAATTGTAAGTTACTGAAGCCTGTAATGTAACCTGCAAACTAATTTGCTATTCAATTGGCGTCTTTGAGCGAGCCGCAAATGATCGGGTTACAGGCTAACTTCCCATCCCAACTTACAGCCCATCTAAGCCTTTGATCTTTCAAGCCGGCAAAAGTTACAATTGCTAAAATCGCAAATCGCTATTCAATTGCTGGAATCCCTCAAGTCTGCAAATGTTTTCTTACCTGTAAACTGCAAATGTAGAAGAAAATCCTAGGGGTACCAGATAGGATACGCTAGGGGGTTAAACACTGGTTTGTAGCACTATAAATGCAACTAAAACATCAATACTGCACTTTAAAAGACGGGGAAAGTGATGAAAGACATTCAAATTAATTGCACAACAGTGTCAAGCACGCAAATCTGCAACAAAAATGTGTTTTTGTTTAATTTCGGTGTCATATCAATCTTGGGCTTCAATGAGTTAATACATATCCGGCCATCCACATGGACTTAAACAGTAACGCCATTCATTTTTTTTTATTTTGTACGCTGATGGATTGCGAGTCCGATCGCATATGGGACCTCTAAACGCTAATTGATTGACGTGTAACCTCCATATTTTACTGACGCAATGATGACGGTCTCATTTACTGGCTGTTTTTAAATCAGTAGTTACAGCCTTGCTTAATTGATCATCATCACACTGAAATGCAACTTACGATTGCATGGTTTACAGTTTCGGATTTCGGCCCATAAATTGCAGACTTGTTCAATTGAATCACTCTGTAATTGTAGCAAATTTCAAGCCCATAGACATTTGTCCTGCAATTGAATAGGAGCCATAGTGTTTACATAGAAAATACAATCATACTGATTTACCAAACACTGGCTGCAGTGCCAGGATGCAGCTTTGGTTACTTCTCTGTATTATATGCCAAACAGAACACAAGAGAGTAGAAACACAGGGAATGATGGTGTTTGGCAGAGCTAATGAATTCAGGTGGGCAGAGTTTCAGCTCTTGCTGCAGATCTCTGCCCTACCACTCATGCTGGAAGTCAATTCTATGTATCAACTACAACAGCTTGCTGCTGCAGTCTCTCTTTCTCCTACCACTCCTGCTGGAAGTCAATTATATGTCTGCTGCTTCAGACTCTAAGCTACATTCAATTCCAAGCCCGCAACTCAATCGCAGATGGCCATATGTCTGCAGGTGTGTTGCGGGCTCCCGTTCATCTCCCATTATGATGCTATGCAATTGCTCATGCCCGCAAGTTACTGTCCCAAAGCTGAAACCGTAAACCTTGCACTGGTTCGTAGCAGTTCAGGGCGGGAACATGATCAATTAAGCAAGACCATAACTTCCCATTTCAAATCAGCCAATAGAAAATGAGACTGTCATTATTAGGGCAGTAAAATATGGAGGTTACATGTCAATCAATTAGGTCCAGGGGTCCGATATGTAATCAGACTTGCAAACCTGCAAAATAAAGAATTATGAAAATGAATGCCAATACTGTTCTAGTCCATGTGGATGGCCTGATATGTATTAACTCATTGATACCCAAGATCGATTTAGCCCCAAAATGAAGCATAAAAATACATTACATTTACTGCCGATTTGTGGGCTTGAGACTGTTGTGCAATTAATTCTAATGTCTGTCATCGCTTTACCCGCTATTCAGTGGCGGCTGGTGAACTTTCAAGTTGGAGGGGCGCCAGGGCGAAACATAGCCCCTCCCCATTTTTCAAACCTCACCCCTTTTTATCACTCCTCCCCTTACGTAATAATGACCTTTATAAGCCCCGCCCAATGACCTTATACTTGTAAAGCCCATTGAAATACATGATCAGCAATGCAGCAATGTCAAGAAGTAAAGTAACAATGTGTTAAATTCATTGGTATACAATATAGATTGAAAAAACTCATGTCACAAGACTACAGCAATATCATAATTGCACCTATACGCATTAACAGAAAAATGAAAGCAGTGACACCTACCATTAGTCGGCTCTTCTTCTCAGGGTATTCACGTTCAGTAAGTTGACCAACGAGTACAAACAAATCTGCTGCCACAGAGGGTTGGCACCTGGGGTTGAAAGAAAACAAGCAAATCAATCAGACCATTCAAGAACAAAACCATACCTTAAAAACCTTAAAAGACCAAGTGGAACCATATAGGCCCCAAACATACCTTAGAAGACCAAGTGTGACCATATAGGCCCCAAACATACCTTAGAAGACCAAGTGGAACCATATAGGCCCCAAACATACCTTAGAAGACCAAGTGGAACCATATAGGCCCCAAACATACCTTAGAAGACCAAGTGTGACCATAGGCCCCAAACATACCTTAGAAGACCAAGTGTGACCATATAGGCCCCAAACATACCTTAGAAGACCAAGTGTGACCATAGGCCCCAAACATACCTTAGAAGACCAAGTGTGACCATATAGGCCCCAAACATACCTTAAAAGACCAATCAGCACTGTATAGGCCCAAACCAGTGGATCTTGGGATTCAAGAAAACAACAACATTTCACTTCTGTTTAGACAACACAATAATCAATGTCAAACAAACACGTTGAATTAGCATATGGATAACCATATGAGCAGTAACGCCACGCCAAGGATTCAACAATTGTTACTGACCATTCACACACCTTTCATAGCTCCTTCCATATGCACACTCACACACCATTCATACTTTAGTTACCACTAGTTATTTTTGGTAGTTCGGTGGTGCCATTTCTGAGAACTTTACGTACCCTTGAAGGTGCCTCCAATTCCTTCAAACCAATGCATTCAACCGCTCCAGGGCCATGGTGCTTCTTAAATACCTTTTTATCCTCTTCAATGTGGAGAAGCATCTTTCTGATTCTGCAGTAGTCTTCGGTGTTGTAAGCAGGATTCCTTATAGCTTCACTGTCTCTGTGAAATCATTATGCAGATTAAATTGATGGTAAAGTTGGTGCAGAGCAACAGCACTCGTACAGACATGAAATTCTGGCTTCTCGTACAAAAGTGACAGCTACCCTTGTAAGTGCCTCCAATTCCTTCAAACCAATGCATTCAACCGCTCCAGGGCCATGGTGCTTCTTAAATACCTTTTTATCCTCTTCAATGTGGAGAAGCATCTTTCTGATTATGCAGTCGTCTTCGATGTTGTAAGGAGGATTCCTTATAGCTTCACTGTCTCTGTGAAATCATTATGCAGATTAAATTGATGGTAAAGTTGGTGCAGAGCAACAGCACTCGTACAGACATGAAATTCTGGCTTACCGTACAGAAGTGACAGCTACCCTTGGAAGTGCCTACAATTACTTCAAACCAATGCATTCAACCGCTCCAGGGCGATGGTGGTTCTTAAATACCTTTTTATCCTCTTCAATGTGGAGAAGCATCTTTCTGATTCTTTAGTAGTCTTCGGTGTTGTAAGCAGGATTCCTTATAGCTTCACTGTCTCTGTGAAATCATTATGAAGATTAAATTGATGGTAAAGTTGGTGCAGCGCAACAGCACTCGTACAGACATGAAATTCTGGCTTCCCGTACAGAAGTGACAGCTACCCTTGGAAGTGCCTCCAATTCCTTCAAACCACTCCAAGGCTTCAACAATTGTTACTGACCATGCACACACCTTTCATAGCTCCTTCCATATGCACACCCACACATCGTTCATACTTTACTTACCACTAGTTATGTTTGGTAGTGAGGTGGTGCTGCTTAACGCAGTTTATCTTTGCACACCCTGGCGGTATGCATTCTTCTTTGCTTCAATCACTTGTATTTAAATTTTGCACGGCGATCTTTCAAAGAACAAAACTTCTCAATGGTTTTTTCATTGAAGTCTGGGATCTCGGAAATCAGTTGCTTTTCCATTGAGAGCATCGCCAATGCATTCAACCGCTCCAGGGACATGGTGCTTCTTAAAAAGGTTTTTATCCTCTTCAATGTGGAGAAGCATCTTTCTGATTCTGCAGTGGTCATCAGTGTTGTAATCAGGATTCTTAATAATTTCACTGTCTCTGTGAAATCATTCTGCAGATTAAATTGATGTAAAAGTTTGTGCAGAGCAACAGCACTTGTACAAGCATGAAAATCTGTCTTCCCATACAGAAGTGACAGCTCAGTGCATAATTGTTCCTTCTTCAGTATTGAATATGCTTGCACGGTGTCTTCCAGAGCTTGGGTTGGAAAGCAAGTGTCATGGGTTTTATACAAGTCACTTTGAACAAGTTTAGCACTGACTAGGTGATTTGAAAATGAAAAACGTTCTTTTGCATGAACCACCACTATGTCACATACCTCTCTTGAACGTTGTCTCAAGGTTGAGATCTCCGCACTTCGTCTGTGGAATGTTACATCGCTCGGCAAACTTGCTTCTATCTCGTCAACAGAATTACAGATTTTCTGGATGCTGGCGACAAAGTCTTCTGTGACTTTTTGGATATAAACAGTATCCGTGTCTCGCTGACTATAGAGGATGTCAACATGTGGCATTATTAAATGAAATAATTTAAGGAAGTAAAGGAACTCCCTGTCTTCCAGCATTCCAATGAAACCGGCGGCTTCACGTATAGATGTTTGATCAAAGTTTAGACATGCTTCAATTGTCTGGAAACACTCAAGTAGCGCATCTCTGTTCTCGTAGATGATGTTCACAGTCCTAACGTTGAAGTTCCATCGTGTCGGTGCACCTCTTGGAAGTCTTCTACCAACTACCTCATCCAGAACTCCAGTCCTTTTTGGAGAGCGTGAAAAAAAAGATGGTATGCCGCCTATGTTGGAAAAAAAACCTCAAACTCTTCCAATCCTTGAAACTGCTTTCTCCATTATTAGGTTCAGTTGGTGAGCATAGCAATGGATGTAGTGTACGTTCGGGTACACGTCTTTTATTTTTCTTTGAACTCCTCCTTAATCTCCACGCATCACACTGGCACCATCGTAGCGTTGAGCTATGAGTCTCTTCTTGTCTTCTGGCTCTGGGAGAACAGTATTCAGACTTTCCAGCACAACAGCAGCAATCGAGTCTGCATCCGTTGCTTTCATTTCCGTGAAGCCTTCAAATCTTTCCACCACTTGATGCTTCTTGTCAATGTAGCGATAGACTACAACACACTGTGTCCTAGCGGAAATATCGGTTGTTTCATCCGCTTGGATTGCCACAAACTGGGCTTCCTTAAGCTCTTGGTAAATCACTTCCTTAATAACTTCATGCATGCAGTCCAGTAGCTCATTCTGCACGGTTTTGGACGTGCCCTTAAGCACAGTTGCAGTCTTCAAATGCTGTTCCATTGCACTATCGATACTGCCAACCAAATCCACCAGGCCTCGAAACACTCCTGGATTTAGCGATGTTTCACTTTCGTCGTGTCCTCTTAATGCCAGTTCAAAAGCGCCACAAAAGCGAACACAATCAATTATCTTGGAAAGGATGTACCGGTTCTTAGCCACTTCTTCGTTGTGTTTTTGAATACTGACTTGGTATCCTTGGTCCAGTTGAACTGCAATGTTCGCCTGTCCAAGCATCTCAAATTGATCCTGTTATCCAAGTGAGCTTTAGAACTTTTGTGTTTCGCCAATTTATCAGCTAGATGTTTGACGTCAGTCACTCCACTTTTGGTCCAAGCAGCGTCACCACCAAATAGGATGCATGGGAAACAATATAAGGACTTCCTAGAAATGCTTCCACAAAGCCAGTCGTTCTTCTTGTACCATTCAGTATTGAAAGTACGGATATATTGCTTCCCTCTATTTCTTGCGATTTGCTGCAGATTTATCTCTGGTTGGTCAGGTCCTAACCGTTTTACTTCCACCTTCTCCTCATAGGTTAGGGTGCCGAAAGGCTTCACAAGTAAAGAGTCAATAGTATTCATTTCTGATACCAATAGAAGAAAGAGATCACGGTATATTAATTTATATTATGTCACAAAATTACTTTAAAATAACAGTGTGTTGAATTCATTGGTATACATTACAGATTGCAAACCCTCATGTGACAAGACTACATCAACATCAAATTTGCACCTATACGCATGGACAGAAAATTAAAAGCAATGATACTCACCTACAGTTGACTCTCCTTCTCGGGGTATTCACGTCCAGTAAGTCAACCAACGAGTCCAAACAAATCTGCTTCCACAGATAGTTTGCACCTGGGGGGTGATAGAAAACAACAAAAAAAACATTAGAACGTTCAAGACCCAAACCGTAACTTTTAAAACCTTAAAAGACCAAGTGTGACCATATAGGGCCCAACCGCACCTTAAAAACCTTAAAAGTCCAAGTGTGACCATATACTCACCAACAGTTGACTCTCCTTCTAGGGGTATTCACGTCCAGTAAGTCAACCAACGAGTCCAAACAAATCTGCTTCCACAGATAGTTTGCACCTGGGGGGTGATAGAAAACAAAACAAAAAAACATTAGAACGTTCAAGACCCAAACCGTAACTTTTAAAACCTTAAAAGACCAAGTGTGACCATATATTCCCCAACCGCACCTTAAAAACCCTAAATAACCAAGTGTGATCATATAGGGCCCAACCGCACCTTAAAAACCTTAAATAACAAAGTGTGACCATATAGGCCCCAACCGCACCTTAAAAACCTTAAGACCAAGTGTGACCATATAGGCCCCAACCGCACCTTAAAAACCATAAATAACCAAGTGTGACCATATAGGCCCCAACCGCACCTTAAAAACCATAAATAACCAAGTGTGGCCATATAGGCCCCAACCGCACCTTAAAAACCATAAATAACCAAGTGTGACCATATAGGGCCCAACCGCACCTTAAAAACCCTAAATAACAAAGTGTGACCATATAGGGCCCAACCGCACCTTAAAAACCCTAAATAACAAAGTGTGACCATATAGGGCCCAACCGCACCTTAAAAACCATAAATAACCAAGTGTGACCATATAGGCACCAACTGCACCTTAAAAACCCTAAATAACCAATCAAAACCATATAGGCCCAAACTGTACATGAAAAAAAAATGAAATAAAAAAAATCAATCAATATATATCAATATATCAATATATATCAATATATATCAATATATATATATATATATATATCAATCATTATATATATATATATATATATCAATCAATAATCAATATATAAATCAATCAATATATAAATATATATATCTCAATATATATATATATATATATATATATATAACAATCAATATATCTATCAATATACATATATATATATATCAATATATATATATATATATATATCAATCAATATATATATATATATACATCAATATATATATATATATATATATATATATATATATATATATATAAATATATATATATATATATATATATATATATATATATATCAATCACACACACATACAAAATATACATAAATATACATAAACATATACATAAAAAATATATATTAATTGATATTTATTAATTGATTAATTGATGTACTTTATTAATTATTTGATTATATTGCTCATGTATTTCTATTAGACATTATTTATTATACATATTACAGTGATATTTATTTGCTATACATGTTACAGGATATTATCCTGTAACATGTATATCACATAAATAGCCCTGTAATATGTATAATACATACAGGGTCACACAAGTTCACACTAACCTTTTTTTCCCTTACAGGCTTCCATACCTGCTTTGCTGATTTGCTAATTTTTTAAATACTCTCATTGGTTGAAATCAATGTCAATCAAAAATTTCAGCCAATCAGAGTCCTTCAAAAATTAGTATATAAGGCGGAGCGTGGGAAAAAAACAATGACTCGCGGGTGGAGCTCCTTGTAGGAGGAGCTCTGTTAGTTTGTTGTTATTTTTTTTTTTTTAGAGCGTCGTTTTTTTTTTTAGGTTGAGGCCTCTTGCAATGGGCCAGAATGGATGGACAATGGCTTCAATCAAGATTGGATTATTATGACATGGGCTTCAATCAAGATTGGATTATGACATGGGCTTCAATCAAGATTGGATTATTATGGGGGGGCGGTCCTAGCCAGCAAACAGGACGGCTGCGTGGTGTGTGGGCTCTGCACCACATTTAACAGAATTGGGGCACAAATTGCCTAATTTTGCTTTTAAAATAATTTTGAAGGCTTCCTGGAGCTCTTTTGCCCACACAGACTGTGGCCCACTCTTTTGCCCACACAGACTTGCTGATTGGCACACTAGTGAGACCTCCCGAGGCCCTGGGGCAAACATAGTGGTCTCTCAAAGGGGTCACTGCAGACAATAAGGCAGGGAGGACCACATTAAAAGGCAGGTAGCCTCCTTCTACCCCAAAATTAAAAAGCCCGCGAATCTGCGGCCGCCATTTTGTGGCGCGAAATTTAAATTTAAACAGAGAAGCAGGTACTGCTAAGGGAGGCTTGATGCAGCACAGAATCTTCCTAATAAAGAGCCCTTACTAAACCTTATGACTGGCTATCTATTACAAAAGTGAGACTTCAAAAGACTCTGAGGAGTTGTGAACCCAGAGGACATTACAAGCTGGCCAAAGGTCTCATTATAAAGGCTTAAAGGCTCCAACTGGACATATATTCAATACTAACAGACTGATGAAGTTTGCCTACAGTTCATGTTTGCCTAAAAATCTGGGTTGACCTGCTATTTGGTGTTGAAAGACTCCATTACACTACCATTAGTGTGCCAACACTGACACCCAGTGGACATTCTAAGAATAGCGCACCCAAATCACATGCTACACAAAACTATAAGCATCAGGTTGGCTCCTGATTTAACTGCAAGATACAAGGTCCTGAAGGGTCATTTCAGCAATATCAGCAAGCTGATGACATTTGCCTAAAGCACATGCGTGTTTGAAAAATTTAGTTGCCCTGCTGCTTGGCTGTGCAAGGCTTCATTATACAGCTATTAGTGTGCGAACACAGACACCCAGTGGACATTTCAAGGATTGTGCTTACCAATCACAATTTATACCAAGCTGAAAGCATTTTCTGACCTAGAAAGGCCTGTCTCTAATCTTAACTCAGAATAAGGACCTTTGCCCAGGAAACACGCACTCTACAGTATTTGCGCAAGGAATGGTGGCTGCCGAACCATAGAACAAGTGATACACAAACTGTTCCAAAGCTTCCAGCTATCCTCCCGAGGACCCTGGGCCAGTGCTTACCAACACCCCCTTGGAGCGGTCTGTCTGCAGCTCTTATGCAGGCGTAAGGCTGGCAGCTAGTATGCCATCCATGAGTATATAACTATATAATCACTGCTTCGACCCAATACCTTCAAACCCAGCTATTTAAGTGGACCAGGGCCTCAAAACCAGCGTTTCAATCCTCATAGAAAGATGGCAATTCGCAGTACAAGTAAAGTGCAAAAGAAACAGTCTGGGAAGGGGATCCAGGAGTTCTACAAACCACCCGACACAAATCGCAAACCGAATCTGAGTCCCAATCCCGAACAACTAGGGTCGCCGACCCACGAATCAGCGCAGAGCTCCCAACCAGCTCAAATGGAACTAACTGACGGGACCTTAATTAAAATCAAACAGATCCTTCAAGCTGAAATCAAACATGCAGTGGACGACCTAAGGTCAGACATCCAATCTCTAAACCAGAGGCTGCAAGGTCTGGAGGAAAGCACTGATCAAATTGCAGAGACCCAAGCGCTCGACAAGCAGGATATCCTACAAAATGCATCTAAGATCCAGATGTTGGAGGATAAAGTAGAGGACCTGGAGAACAGATCCCGCAGACATAATATTAGGCTGAGGGGCGTCCCCAATAAAATAACGGACGTTCTACAATATTCTAGAGATGCTATAAGCATGATCCTTCCTTTGGTCGAGGAGTCAAACTGGGCAATAGAAAGAGCTCATAGAGCGTTGGGATCTTCTAGGGACCAAAACCTACCCAGAGATATCATTATTAGATTTACCCAGCAAAAGGCGAGAGATTTGATCCTTGCGGAAACCAGACTAAGGAGGGAAATCCTAGGCCCAGACGGCACCAAGATTCAAATCTATATGGACTTATCCCCTTCTACCCTTCAGAAAAGGAGGGATATGAGACCCACATTGCGAGTGCTCTCCCACTACAAGATAGCATACAAATGGGGGTTCCCATTTGCACTTTTGTTCACTTATAAAGGAAAATCCTTCAAGGTGCTATCGTTAGAGGAAAGCCAAAGACTGAAACTCGTGCCTATGGAATCTGAGGAAGAACATTCCTTCCTTCAGGCGGAATTGAGGCAGGCCAAGAAGGGTCAAGGAATCCCACAGCCGCAAAGATCAAAGCCCATTTCCAACCCTTTGAGAGAGATCAAACACCGTGAGCAGGATCTAGCGGAGGACCCCGTATCATAACATTTTTTCAAGTCCAAACTCTGTTTTCATAATACTCTCTACGCTATATAGGGAACCTGATCTCCACCTCGGGAGTTGCAGAAGGAAAGGCGGACTTCTTGATCCTTTGCACACGCTTGGACATTGCTTACAAAAAGGACTATAATTCAAATGAGTATTGTATCTTTGTTTTTGCATTAGTTTAATCGGGCCACACAGGGGGTGGAGGCCAAGTTTAGCCCGGGGGCAGTTAGCTAGTGCTGGGTTTATTTTTTCACAACCAATCTCTTTAGCCAACTGAAGGTATTGGGTGGAACTGTAATACTGTTTTTCTATTATTTTTTATCTCGCATAACATTATGCATAATTACTAGAGTACTCAGGATGGCTACTTTAAGTGGCTAAGCTCTATCTTAAGTACGGGTTTAGAACCCATGATAATGTTAGAGCTAGTTTTGGTAGCGATATTTGATAGTTTTCTCCCTGTTGGGTTAATTTGGGGGGGTAAGTCGCCTTCCTTTAACCCCAACGTTAAGTCTATGAATAGTAGTCTGGGGAGGATTTACTGTCATTCATGGTTTACTAATCGGGTACTGTTTTGTACTGATGTTGTTTTTTTGTTCTTTGTTTGTTTTCCCGCTGGTGCCTGGCAGACTAAGGAATACCTGAAGTCGTCCACGTCTGGAGCGAATCGTGGTGGGTGTGTCCCGGGCCGGCTGGCAGAGAAAATAGGAGCTGAGGCAGAGAGATCTGTGTGGGGTAACGTTCCAGCGACTTTAACACACCTAGATAACACACCGCCATGACTGATCACTCACACAACATAATAACACATAATGTAAAAGGCTTCAACTCCCCGTTTAAAAGACGTAAGGCCTTTCTCTTTTATAAAAGGATCAAGCCATCTATAATTTTCCTACAGGAAACTCATTTTGCGAGAGACAAAGTTCCGAAATTTCTCCACAGAGATTACCCCAATTTCTATACTTGTTCACAGCTCTCCAAGAAAGCAGGTGTGGCCATTCTCCTTCACAAAAACCTCCCCTTCAAATTAGAAAAACAGGAAAAGGATAAGGAGGGTGATTTCCTCATACTTTCAGGTACTATTCTGGATGTTAGGGTCTCCTTGGTGTTTATATGCCCCCACTGTCAACCCGCACAACACTCTTATCAAATTACTGAACCTTCTAAAACAAGAAGACAGAGGGAAAATTATTATGGGCGGGGACTTGAACTTGGCGCTTCCACCTTTCTTAGACAGGTCAGGGACACCTTCATATACTAGAGATGCTAAAAAACTTAATATCATTTATTACCTACTTAAGGAACTGGAATTAGTAGACGCCTGGAGGGGGTTACATCCCTCTGAAAGACAGTATACATTTTTTTCCCCCACCCACAATACCTACTCCAGGATTGACACCTTGATGATGCACTCATCACTGTTCAATAACGCGTCAAATGCCCAAATATTACCCTGCCCATGGTCGGACCACTCGTTAATTTCTTGTAAATTGAGTCTAAACCAAATCAATTCCCACATCCATGCTTGGCGTTTAAACGACAAGCTGATTACGAGTCCAGAGGTACAGGCCCAAATAGAAGAGGAAATAAACACCTTTTTTGCTCTCAACGATATTCCAGAGACGGAAATAGGATGGTCATGGGTTGCTCACAAGGCCTACATTAGGGGGATAATTATAAAAGTATCGGCAGCCCATAGGAAAAAATTACTCAACAAGGAAAACAAACTTTTTAAGAAATTACAGTATCTTGAAAAGTTAAACCAGAATAAATTCACGAGGGAAACGCAGATTGTATTAGATCGAACCAGAGCAGAATTAGATGCCATATTGGCAGAAAGGACTGAAAAGGCTATCAGAAGAACGAGCCATAAATTGTATTGCCAAATTAATAAGCCCTCGCCCATGTTAGCCAGGAAATTAAACCTGAGACATAACTCTGCGCGTATTCACCAAGTTAGGGATGCTAGAGGGGTAATCACTATGAAACAAGATGAGATCAAAGAAACATTCAGAAATTATTATCAAGATATTTACTCGTCCAAATTGACGGCTAACAGTTATAAAATACACAAATTTCTAAACGCCTATGACCTCCCTTCAGCCACTGAGGAGGATTTAATGAATGCTGAGATCTCAGTAGACGAGATCAGTAAAACAATTAAGACCCTGAGGAAGGGTAAAGCCCCTGGTCCTGACGGCTTTACAAATAACTATTATGCCACTTTCGATAAGCAACTTGCCCCAAAGTTGGAAAAGCTTTTTAAAGATATAATGGAGGGGAAGGCCATGCCTCCCGAGCTTAACCAAGCGAGCTTAATCTTCCTCCCTAAACCGGGCAGAGATCCTCTACTGGTTAAAAACTTCAGACCCATCTCTCTTTTGAATGGAGATGTAAAAATTCTTGGGAAAATATTGGCCACCAGATTAGCGAACTTCCTACCTAAATTGATCCATAAGGACCAAGTGGGCTTTATTCCTTACAGACAGGCGGGGGATAATATAAGAAGACTCCTCAACATATTCCATTTAGCTAAGCTAGATGATACCCCTTTATGTACTATAGGACTAGACCTGGAGAAAGCATTTGACTCCATTGAATGGCCATACCTGCATGCCACGCTGACAAAGTTTGGGTTGGTAGGTAACTTTGTGAATGTGATTAAGTCTTTCTACAATAATCCAACTGCCAGTATTAGAATCCCAGGGGATGACCATTCCTTTATTAATATTAGAAGAGGCACCAGACAGGGCTGCCCCTTATCCCCCCTTCTGTTCGCGCTGGCCATTGAACCTTTGGCTCAGGCTATTAGGAATAGCGCAAAAATAACTGGATTAAATGTAGGCTTGCACCAGTTTAAGTGTTGCCTCTTTGCAGATGACATCCTGTGTACACTTACAAACCCACTTCAGTCAATACCAGCCCTGATGTCCCTGATGGAGTCCTTCTGGGTCATTTCGGGACTCAAAATCAACATGGACAAGACGGAAGCGATCTTGGCACAGACTCCTCAGACTTTAAGGGACACTCTTAAAACTCGACACCCCTTTGCTTGGCCAGAAAAACATATAAATTATTTAGGCATCAAGATCACTCCAGAGATCACCGACCTATATCAGTCAAACTATATCCCGTTATACAGGAGCCTGAATCAGGACTTGTTGAAATGGAATAAATACAATCTCTCATGGTCGGGGAGGATTAATGCAATAAAAATGAATATTCTCCCCAGGATTCTGTACTTTTTCAGGGCTCTGCCGATTCGTATAAACAAAAGAGACCTGAATAGTTTGCAAAATGCGATATTCAGATTTATTTGGCACTACAAACGCCCAAGAATAATGAAATCCATTATGATGAGGAATAGATCCTCCGGAGGATTGGGTTGTCCAGACCTCCTCAAATATTTCAGGGCAGCCCAGATTTCTTTTCTACCCCAGGCACACTCGACAGAACATCAACCACTTTGGGTTTTCGTAGAAAACTATCAAATTATGCCATTTAAATGGGATACTCTAATATGGGATCCATCCTCCCGGTTACCCCCTGATCTGGCCCGTAACAACCCGATGATAGCATTAACGCTGAATGAATGGGAAAAAGCCAATACTAATAGACAGTTAAGTCCCAATATTTCCTATGCAACCACAACACTTCCTTCCCCAAGTACTCTAGATGAGATGGGTTTGCTATCCAAAGACAGGTGGACCTCAAGAAAGCTTGACAGGTTTGAAGGCTGGGTTAGAGATGGCACAGTGCTAACTAATGAGAAATTTATAGATACACATAATCTTCCGTCCAGTGAATACTTCAACTATAATAAAATACGACATAATGTATCCACTAAACTTCGTAAATGGGGCCCGCCCAGATCAACTTGGTTCACACTAATCTGTAATAAAGCCCCACTGACTAGGGGAATATTGGGGGAATTGTACGCAATATTCAACTCAAGTGACATGGCTAGCAAACCTAAACACATCAAGCATTGGGAACTGGATATGGGAGATGAATGGGACATGAGCAAATGGTCTAAGGTACACTTAGAATTGACAAAGGGTATTGACAAATTGACAAAGAATTGACAAAGGTATTTTAGTCATTTGGAAACATCGACGAAAGTACTATTTAGATCATACTACACACCAGATAGGTTACACAAAATGGACCCTAAAGTCTCTCCCAAGTGCTTTAGAGGCTGCACCACAGGGGGATCCTTCCGCCATATTTGGTGGGATTGCCCAATGGCCCAAGCAATGTGGACAATGGTGGCCGATCTGGTCTCTAAGACATTGAACACGAAAATACTACCCAATATGGGACTATGTCTACTGGGGCTACCGGTACAACATTTACGAGTACACCAGAATAAATGGCTTCAATTTGTTATGCTGGCGGCAAAAAGCAGTCTGGCCGGGAACTGGCGGAAAAAATCACTTGATATCCACTCGGTTATTCACAAAATTAACTTTATTATGACTTATGAACATATGACGGCTACAGACGATATTTAGATACAGTAGATATTTATAAAGAAATATGGGGTGACTGGAGCTGGTCGGAACACTCATTCCAAATACATTGACAGTAGTGCTCTGATCATGGGGGGGAGGCTGTTGGGTGCTGGAGCGGTCCGGGACAGTGCTCTCCATGGTACCTCCTTAGAGGACGCTGCAGGCGTGGAAGGTCGATAAGGTAATAAGTAAAAACTATATAATGAAGTTGTGAAAGGCACATGTTAATTTATGATAAGTTTTATTTTAGTTATGTTGATATAAATCGAACGACCAGAGCAGGTTATCTAATGGATGTTAGACATATTTAGTGCACTGATTTGAGGATAAACTATCTAACCAGTTCTGGGTTGTTTTCATAGACTGTTTCAATAATAGAAAAAGGAAAAGGGAAGTGGTTGACACACAGCGACATGTATATTTTGTTAAAGGCAAATAGGAAAGTGTAATGAGATTACCAGCGAGCATGGGGGACCTGCGTGTCACTCCTAGTTTACAAAAGTGCTTGTCCTATGTTTGTGTCAATAAAACATTTTGAAAAAAAAACGATTGGATTATTATGACATGGGCTTCAATCAAGATTGGATTATGACATGGGCTTCAATCAAGATTGGATTATTATGACATGGGCTTCAATCAATTTGACAGGTAAGTATGTGCTGTTGTTTACTTTATTTTTATTATTGTTTAGTATGTATGTGCTGTTTACTTTATTTTTATTATTGTTTTTTGTTTTTCCCTTACCTTATTTTTATTTTATCTTTAAAAGTGACAGGCACATGCATTGCCTGTTACTTCTAAAAATGGAATAGAAATAGGGGGGGGGGTTGGTAGTTGGGTCAGGGTGGGGTCAGGCGGCCATGGGTCGGTCAGTGGGTCGGTCGGTGGCCACGTAGGCCACATGGAGGTGATCAGGGGTGGCACAGGCCTCATGGGGGTGATCCGATCACCCCCATGTGGCCTGTGCCACCCCGCTTACCGCCCGATTACCCCGATCACCGTGATCGGGGTAATCGGGCGGTGGCATAGCATAGGGCAGGCCACATCGGGGTGATCGGGGGTGGCACAGGCCACATGGGGGTGATGGCTGGGGGTGGCACCAGGCATTGCAGGCCTAGGTCAGTCGTCGGTGGTAGGTAAGTTGGTGGGTGGGTGGCTGGGTAGGTTGCAGGCCAGGCAGGCATAGTGGGGTAACTGGGGGGACCCTACCTTTTATTAGGGGCACTAGGTGTTTGGTTTGGCCAGGGGCAGGGCAGGTGCCAGGTAGACTTACTGTTAGGTTGGGCAGAGCAGATGTGAGTAGTTTCAGCCAGGGAGGTCTCTCTCAGTCTCAGCGTGAGCAGGGTCAGGAAACAGAAAGAGGGAAGGGACAGGCATCTGGTGGTTTTATTAACTGTGGATGTCAATCAAAAGTTAACTCGAGGCCCTATTAGCTGGCGGGCGCTCGGAGCTAACGGTCTGGGTGGGTTTAGATTATTCTCCTGACAACTGGACAGCCTTCCATCATTGATTGGTCAATGATGGAAGACTGTCAGTCATGAAATTGATACATTTATCACCGCCCATGCATATCGTCATTGTGCTGGTGGGCGGAATGCATTAACGGTCAGGGGGCCAGGCCTCATTGATTCATAGAGTCTAAAGGTTAGTGTACTAGTCAGTGTAGTGTAATATGATCACACAGGGATGCAGGGAAAGCTACAATAGATCCACAGCATTAGTTAATATATACACACACAAGGGCAAGGGGTTATCTTAAAGTGACAGTGTCCCAGGGAATAGTTTGCTTCATTTATTACTGTAATAACACTTGAATGCTGATGTACACATTATATTTAATTGTTTTTGGGTTATTACTAATAAATGATTGTGTTTTTTTATTTCAGGGTCCCGAAAATATTTGGGGGGGCGTTTGCCCTGACGCCCCAATGGACGGGCCGCCCCTGCCGCTATTTACACTGCAGTATTGATTTTTATTTGCATTTACAGTGCTACGAATAGGTGTTTAACCCCCTTTCAGATCCTCTCTAGCACTTGTAGGATTTTTTCCTTCTTTTGCCATTTATGGGTGTGAAAACATTTGTGGGCTTTGGGAAATTGAATAGCGATTTGCGATTTTATCCATTGTAACTCTTGCGAAAGTAAAAAATCAAAGGCTTCGGGAGGCTGTAATTTACTGGTTTAACCATCAACATTTTTCTAAGCCTGTAACTCATAACCTGTTTGGAGCCTGCAAAAAGACTCCAATTAAATAGCAAATTTACTTGCAACCTCACTTACGGGCTACAGGATCGCCAGAAACCTCAATTGAATGGGGGCCTCTGTCTTTCTTCCCAACACGTCTTGCTGGAAGTCAATTGTATATCTGCATGCTGCTGACTCTCTCTCTCCCCTATCACTCCTGCTGGAAGTCATCTGTCTTTCTCTCTCTCTCTGTCTGCCTTTCTATAGTCTAGTATGGCTTGTCAAAGCAAACAGCTCTGGGGGTGTGGAAAATCCAGATTTTAGTTTGCTGCAAATAAATCTATAAGTTGTTGACGTTTTCAATGTAATACAAGCTTTTCAGTTAATCAGCGTATGTTAGATAAGAAACATTTAAAACCAGGGTAACTTTGATATAGCTTTATGCTTGCTAAAACTTGCTTTGAAAAATCTATACCCGTGTAGCAGCAAATAAAAATATACAAGGGGTTTACATGTTAAAGCATAGAAGAGTGTATTTGTATGCATATTTTAAAATGCAAACAATATTTAAAGGCAGGAATGTTGCATATGATTGTTGAAAGCTTGATCAATATTTATTTGAATAGCAAGATTATACATACTCTTCTGTATGTGTATAACTTTTATTTTTACAGATGTTAGCGCTACAGAATATGTTTGCGCATTAAAAATAAAGGAAAAAAAGTTAAAGATTAAATAGGTATGAGAGTTTATGTACACTTGATTTATATTGGCAAAGACAGTGAGCCTGGCAGCAGTGTGATGCACTCTGAGGCAAACAAGCACACATACGCCTCCTAACACTCCAAACTGGCAACACCAGTGTCAGATTAGATTTTAGCACTAGTCATAAAAAGGCAAAATTTATAATGATTGCAGAATGCAAAGAAAAAATATAACAACCACTTTCATAATGTTCACATCTGGTTTAAACCTTATATCTAAAAGCAAATATCTGATTAGAGCACATCTGAATAAACTGGAAAAATAAATGTTTATGTAAATATATCTGGAGTAGTGTTCTGTGTATTACTGCTTTGTACTAATTTACAGCCTTATTAAATTCCAGCCTCGTAGATACGAGGTTTCTACTTAAACCCTACGTGCTGCAAAGTTTGAAAAGTTACAAGGCTATTAAATTAGACCTGTTGCGAGCAACGTATGTTTGTATGTTTGTCTTGAACTTATCTTATGTACAGCATTACGGAATATGTCGGCACATTATAAATAAACGGTAATAATAAAAATTAAATGATTAACTAGTAATGTACATTAATGTATTAAGTATTAATTAGTAATCATTATCAAACAAATGTTTATAAAATTTTAAATTGCCTTTAGTTTATTAATACATTAATGCTTACCTCTTTCTAATATATTTAGACATTGATTAATTAATTATTAATGTACATTTTTTAATTAATTAATTATTAGTAATCATTATGTAATCAACAAATATTCTATATTTTACAATGCATTTAGTTTATTAGTATATTAATGCTTAGCTCTTTAGATTAAATGTATTCATTGATTAATTGATTATTAATGTACATTAATTTATTAATTAGTAATTAGTAATATTACCCCCCCAAAAAAGGACCACAAACAATATGTATATTTAACTATGCACTGACATATATGTGTTGCTGCTGATTGCCTGATAGGGATGAATCCAAATATTACAAATGCTTTCCATCTTATTTGACAGTTTCATCATCTCTGCAGCTGACTGAACACAGAGAGTGACGTTTACAGCCTTTGAACAGCATAAAGATCACCTTTACAGGTATATCATTTAATTATGTTTTTATGGGAAAAAAAGGATTAAGGGCCTCATTAAATTCCAGCCTCGTAAATAAGAGGCTTCTACTTAAGCCCTACGTACTGCAAAGTTTCTCCAACTTACAATGCTATTAAATTAGCCCTGCTGCGAGCAACGTATGAGCTACGCAGCAGGGCCGTATGTATCTACACTGCGTAAATGTACATGAGGAGTGACAGCCTGCGAGATGATATCGCAGGCTCCCACTCCTCATCAAGTGCTGCGGGGGTCCTAAAAGGGACCTCCGCGGCAGTCCCCCACATAAGCCCTGCCGTGGGGGGTACTTCAAAACCCCCCCAGGCACCTAAAATTAACCCCCCCTCAATGCAGGGGTCCCCGTCGGGACCCCCGAAGTGTCCTCACATGAACACCTTGCTGCAGGGGTCCATAGGAACCCCCGCAGCCCCCACACATTAACCCCTTGCAGCGGGGGTCCCCGATCGGCACCGATCAGGCCCACGCTGCATTTCAAACTTTTAAATTCCCTGCCGCGGCTCCTTAAAGGGCCTGCTGCACACTATTACCCAATCCCAGCCGCGGCACCTAAAATTAACCCCCCTCTATGCTGGGGGTCCCCATCAGGACCCCCGAAGTGTCCCCACATAAACCCATTGCAGGGGGGGGGGCCCGATCTGCATAGATCAGGCCCCCCGCTGCATTTCAAACTTTTAAATTCCCCGCCGCGGCTCCTTAAAGGGCCCGCGGCACACTATTACCCAATCCCGGCCGCGGCACCTAAAATTAACCCCCCTCTATGCTGAGGGTCCCCATCGGGACCTCCGAAGTGTCCCCACATTAACCACCTGCAGCGGGGGGCCCCGATCGGCACCGATCGTGACCCTGCTGCAATTCAATTTTAAATTTCCCGCCTCGCGGGTCCTCAAAGGACTGTAAAGGTCCTGAAAGGACTCGCACTAAAAATATTAACCTCAGGCATCTATAATTACCCCATTAACTCATGGTGGTCAATCCAGACCACCATAAGGCCTAAATTAACCCATTAACTCATGGTGGTCAATACAGACCACCATAAGGCCTAAATTAACCCATTAACTCATGGTGGTCAATACAGACCACCATAAGGCCTAAATTAACCCATTAACTCATGGTGGTCAATCCAGACCACCAAAAGGCCTAAATTAACCCATTAACTCATGGTGGTCAATACAGACCACCATAAGGCCTAAATTAACCCATTAACTCATGGTGGTCAATACAGACCACCATAAGGCCTAAATTAACCCATTAACCCATGGTGGTCAATACAGACCACCATAAGGCCTAAATTAACCCCATCAGTCCCATAAGGGTATATTATTACCATTATGGGCCTGTTACAACCCAACATTAACCACATAAGTGCCATGAGGGTCCTCAAGGACCATCATGACACTAACTACAAACACTACACTATAACCCCCAATAAACCATTTAATCTAAACTAACCCCCTCAACACTAATCTATTAACACTTACACTACCTACCTACACTACCTACCCCCTAATAAACCTCCCCAACACTCTAATTACAGGGGGGGGAAAACCTACCTTACAGGAAACAAAAACACCTACCTTACAGAAAACAAAAACACCTACCTTACATAAAACAAAAACACCTACCTTACAAAAAACAAAAAAACCTACAGTACAGAAAACAAAAAAACTACATTACAACCCCACTCCCCACTAAAGAAAATAAAAAAAAACATTACAACCCCACCCCCCACTACAGAAAATAAAAAAATTACACACCTGAAAAGGAAAGACAGATAAACACAATACAATACATACATATAATACATTACATACATTACATACAATACATGACATTACATACATTACATATAATATATTACATATAATATATTACATATAATATATTAAATATAATATATTACATACATGACATACAATACATGACATTACATACATTACATATAATATATTAAGTATAATATATTACATATAAAATATTAAATATAATATATTACATATAATATATTACATATAGTCCAAATCAAATACCCCCTATCTATCTAACATACAATCTATTTAATTTAAAATAAATCCTAACTATATCAAATACATCCCCCTATCTATCTTATATACAATAAATCCTAACTACATACACAGACCCTTATTTTAAAATAAAATAAAATAATTACAGTCCTAGCTACACAGACCCTAATTCTAAGCTAAAATCAATAAATTAAGACCACTTACCTCTAAGATGTTGCTTCAGATCACTAACCTATGGGTCAAACAAAACAAAATAATTAGTACAAAACATTAACATCCAATAAATAAACATTATATACATTCTAAATAATATACTCACCTTTACAGCATGTCCCGTCATTGTTTAGCTCTTCCGGCGCGGCCCTGTTAAAAAAAAACACAATACATGAATACATTAATACAATATATAAACAATAAATAAAATACACATATAAACATCTAAATATACATTTAACACCTCCCCGCGATGTCCCCGGCCTTCTCTCCTTCAGCCCCGGCTGGGCCGCGAAACCATCTGCGCTCTAAAAAAAAACTAAAAAAAACTAACGGAGGTCTGCACTGGCAGACCTCCCCAACGCTAATGAGCCTCCCGGAGTCGTTTCCGGGAGGAAATTGGCATTGTCGGCTTGTGATTGGCTGAAAAAGCTGTCAACCAATCAAAAGTCGTCAATGTAGGAGCCAATCAGGATGCGCAGATGTCTTCTACCAATCACTCCGTGGGGGTGTATCCCATAGTGATTGGCTGAAGGCATCTGAGCCTTGTGATTGGTTCCCACAAAGATAGACAAGTGTTTTAAACACTCTAAATAATGACGATTAATTACTCAGACATTGCAAACAAAGTGATATTAACATCCAACAAAATAGCTGCCTTGAATCTAAATAACGAAATTTTTAAATTCATCAACGCATCCCAAAATAATTATTACAGTGCAGATTCAGTTCTGGCTGAAGATAAAGACAGTGAATCTAACTTTAGTATAGAATTTATTAATTCTTTAACACCATCTGGAATGCCACCACATGTTTTGCAATTGAAAAAAGGGGCAATTGTCATGCTATTGAGAAATATGAATCCAAAAAAAGGACTTTGTAATGGGACCAGATTAATTGTGCACGATTTAAAAGATCATTTCATACATTCATAAATTACGACTGGTACCCATAAAGATGAATGAGTTTTTTTACCAAGAATTTATTTGGCTCCAAGTGAGAGTGGTTTGCCTTTTGTCCTTCAAAGGAGACAATCCAGTTATCATAGCATTTGCCATGACCATAAATAAATCCTAAGGACAAACTTTTAAGTCTGTTGGTTACTTTTTTTTACAGGAACCTGTTTTTGTACCTGGACAACAGTATGTTGCTTTTTCAAGGTGCACAAATCCAGATGATATTACATTTTTAATTGAAGACAACCCAAGTCAGGGTACGATGGACGCATATTTAAAAAAAAACATTGTGTGCTATATGGTTTTGTAAACAGACAATAGTGGTTTCATTTCAAGGACAAAATTTTATGTCACTCGGGCTCTTTCACACTATTTCACATAGGAAACTCTATGGGCCTCATTCTATTATCGGCCGTAAATCGGCCGTAAGGCTGCGATTCCTTGCGAGGGTTCAGTTAACTCGCGATTCTATTATACGGCCCCGCAAGGATCTCCTCTTACGGCCGGCCGCATATCTTGGAACCGGCCGTAAACTGTGAAATATAAAAACTGAAAAATAAATTCAAGCCTGCACTGTACAGCTCTGTAAATGCTAGGGATCATATTGGGGGACATGAGGATTAAAAGGAACCCACTCTCAAGCTTGCACATCTGCCCAAACCCGAGTTCAAATTAACTGTTTATTTGCCGGCTGCGGCGGGGGTGTGTCTGAGGTGCTCCAAGCACTCTGGACTTTTTACATGTATATTTTACGGATATTAAAAATGAAATATTTTACGGATTTGAGTACAGGATAATTATGTGCTATTTTTTCTAACACCTAAAATCCCTTTATAGTCTTCTCAAAGTGCAGGATGGCTTTATTTGAGCTATTTTATGTGCTTAATTGGTGCTAGCGAGACCTTTTTCCTGCAAGTAACTGCGGCTCGCTTTTAGCCTTGCAGAGAGGTTTCCCGGAGCAATTGAATTGCAAATCTCTTGCGGCCGTTTTAGATCAAAGGCTTTCCTCCGGCGCGATCGGCCGCAAGAGATAGCAAGGCACCGGCCGCAAGCCTGCCGGAGTCCCCGGCCGTAAGGGAATAGAATAGCAGAATAGCTTGCGGCCGGTCCTTGCGGCCCCGCAGCGGCTGCGGCCGATAATAGAATGAGGCCCTATGTACAATTTTACAAAACTACAACAATAACAACAAAAAATATACTCATTCATATCAAGTTGACCTAATGTTATGTTTCTCATCCATACCTCAGATTTAAAAATGTTAGTATTGTAAATAAAAATTGTTTACTAATGTTTCAAATCTAAGTTGCGTGTTGCAAAGCATTTATGTAATGGTTTACAACTATTTATTCATACAAACTTCATCCATTGTTACATTATTCCTGCATACATGCCGATTAAAAATTTTAATATGGTTCAAAAATGATCGTTTACCAGTTGTTGAAAGACAAGTTGACTGTTAACAAAATAAAAAAAAGTTATAATTGTTGTACTTCTTTCTACATAACAAAAAGGTTAAGAGTGTCACAGACTCACATTGTGTGGCAAACAGCATTTCCAGTATTCAAATTCTATTGACTATCATTTTTTGACGGGCAAGTCGCTAGTTTGATATAGTTTTTTTTCTGAAGAAGAACTTTATATGAATCGTATATGAATATTATCAAAATTTATAAAATGGAATAATATCACCAGGGTTACACGTACTGTACAATATTTTTTTCTGATATGCTTACTGACATTTTAGCTCTTTCTACTTTATGTTAACATGAAAAAGATCTATTGAAGCTTAGAACTCTGCTCCTTACCTCATTTACTCTGGATATTTTAACGAGCGGGTCAACAGAATAAATGCATTCAATTTCCATACCTCAGACTATGTGGAATTGTGTGACTTGCTAATCAGCTGTCCCTTAGGCACATTCTAATGAGTTTTCTTTTTCAGAGTGCACTATTTTATTGAGTGGGAAATAAATATTCCTTTTTAACAGTGATATGAAAAAACAAAATAAATAATGCCATATGTAAAGCATAGTTTGCCATTTGCTGTCATGTTTTTTAATTTATATATACTTATTGTTTGTTTTTTCTGGTGTTACAGATGCAGTATCCTTTTTCGATTTTTCACATCAAACAATGTCTGTTTGTTTACTACCAGTGTAATAGCCTGCCAAACCACTAGACAAATAACATTTCATGAATTCACATCATGTATGCGTGGATTTCTTAAGCAAGAAAACAAGAAGGCTATAAGCTCCATAGAATGAAGGGGGATGGAAAAATACAATACTATCAGCATTGTGACAGGTTTATAGAAAATCAGATGTACCCATTTTATCAAACTGTTATTTTTTAAAACAAACTCTTTTAAATAGGCAACATATTTTACAAATGAAAATAATAATACAGCCCATAATTTATTATTATTTTTTTTTTTATAACAATGAGTTTTATTGTCACTGCTTGTAATAAACATTTCACACATTTGACCTCGGCTCGCAGGCCTGTCTGATTATCGTATATCCATGAATCCCAACATACATATATTTATATACATCAGCATAATGAAAACTCTGTAACACAACTGTTCGTAAAGTCAGGATGAGGGTTCGCCTGTTGTAGGTCGAGCCATATGGCATTGGTACATAGAGAGTGACTATCTCTTTTTTATTTTTTATTTTGAACACAAACCTTTTTTGAAACGTACACCAAAACCAAAAACTTAAACTGCTTGCTGGCCTACCCTGTCCCTTATGGATTCCCCTAATACAGGCAATTTTTTAATGAAGATGTCCCCCAGTCCCTTCCCATACCCCCTCCCCAGGCCCTTAAACTGACCTATTTGAGGAAATGATTTTACCTTTCAACTAGACACTAGTCCTAACACCCTAAGGCCAGGCCCGTTTATACTGTCTATGGGTCCCAGATTTTCCTATAATTATCCATAGAGTCATCCAATAGGTGGGTGATTCTTTCGTTGATGGCAATATAATTAATCTTATGTTTGATCAGCTGGAAGTTTAGTTTACTGGATTTCCAGGTTTTAGCAATATGGCTCTTGGTTGCCAGGGTTATGTATTGCAGCAGCCTGTTTTGGGAAGGTGTAAGAGTGCTATTGGGGATCCCTAGCAGCATGTTGTCGATAGACCTGTCCACCTGGGTAAGGAATAAGTCCGAGGCTAATTCTGAGACTAGGTCCCATACCTTTGCTACCTTGGGGCAGGACCACCATATATGGGAAAATGTCCCAATTGCCTGGCACCCCCTAAAGCACAGTTGGCTTTCTGACTTTTTCCATTTAGCGAGCTTTTCCGGGGTTATGTATACTCTGTGGAGCACCTTGATGGTGGTTTCTAGGATGCTATAGTTAAGGGAGCCCCTATAGATGTTGGACCAAGCTATCCTCCATTTACCTAAGTCCCAACTCGTATTCATGTCAGATTTCCAGTCTACCATGTGTTTAAATTTGAGACCAACCGGCCTGGCATTGAATGTTTTGTAAAGCATCCCTAGGGTGCCCTTCGTTAGAGGTGCCACTTGGCAAATTTTTGACAGCCAGTTCATTTCCGGTACTGTATGGTTCTCTAACAAGGAGAGTACAAGGTGTTTAATCCTACAGAAATTGTAGTGTTCTGTCAAGGGTAGGTCGTGTTTGTCCCTTATTTTTTCGAATGAGATAATTTGCCCCTTCTCAATCCACTTTCCCAGCCTATCTAGTTTTTTTATTCTTCCACCAGTGTTGGGAAGAAAAGTTTAGGCTAACTGACATCTGGGGGTTATTAAGGAGTGAGATCATGTAGGATGGTTTTGGGAATAATTTTGTGTGCACGCGGGCCCATTTCCAACATGTTAGCGTGTGTTTTATTATGGGGTTGGAAGTATTTCTCAATTTGGGGGGAGTGTCTGGCAGCCACATAATTGTGTCCCAGGTCAACGGTCTCATTGACTGGTTTTCTATATAAACCCACGCCGGTTGATGGGTCACGGAATGGGCGATTGGTAAAAAGGATAATTGAGCGGCCTTGTAATAATGTTTAATGTTATGGCAGGATAGTCCTCCATCTAGTTTGTGCAGGTACATGATTTTTTTCGCGATTCGTGATGGGCCCTGGTTCCAAATGAACCTAAATATATGCCTTTGGAAATTAGACAACTTTTTATTTCTTACCGGAATCGGGAGGGTTCTAAACAGGTAAAGGATTCTGGGTAAAATGTTCATTTTTATTGTGTTAATTCTCCCCACCCAGGAAAGGCGAAATTTCGTCCATCGACCTAAATCTGCAATCAAGGTTTTTAGTAGCTTAGAATAGTTCTCATTGTAAAGATCCCCCAGGTTTGCCGTTAACCTTATCCCCAGGTAGTTTATGTATTTGATGTCCCAATTAAATTTGTAATTATCATGTAGACAATTTTTTTCTGTTACCGGAACATCTATGGCCAGGGTCTCTGTTTTCTCTAAATTTAGTTTTAGGCCCGAGAGCTGGCCAAACTTTTCTAGTGTTTTAATGAGTTCCGGAACTGAGTTAGTTGGGTTGGACACCACGCATAGCAGATCGTCCTCGAACAGGCAAAGTGGTGATGTCCAACCTTAATCCCGGAAATCTCCGAGTTTGCCCTGATTTCCCTGGCTAGGGGTTCCATAGCCAATGCGAAAAGCAAAGGTGATAACGGGCATCCTTGTCTAGTACCCCTCCCTATTGTTATATTCAGAGTCACAGGACCTGGGAGCTTCAGTTTGGCCGAAGGGGAGCTATAGAAAGATTTCAGCAGGTTAATGAACTGGCCACTGATACCAAATTTACTTAGGGTCGCAAATAGATAGGGCCATTCCAGAGAATCGAAGGCCTTTTCTATATCAAAGGCCATAAGGTATGCTGGTGTTTTGGAGATTTTGGCTTTGTGTATGAGGTTAAGGACTTTCCTAATATTGTCTCCCGCTTGTCTGTGGGCCACAAAACCTACCTGGTCATTATGAATCAGTCTTGGCAAGAAAGAAGCCAGTCTGTCTGCCATAATTTTGGATAGAATCTTCACGTCACAATTTAGGAGTGAGATTGGCCTGTAGTTTTTCATTTCTAGAGGGTCCCTCCCTTCCTTGGGGAATAGTACAATTTCAGCAGTGTTAAGCTCTGCAGGTAGTTTTTCTCCTGCCAGAATGTTGTTAAAGAGTGTGACTAGGTGTGGGCCCAAAGTTTCTATAAATGTTTTGTAATAGTTATTGGTAAACCCGTCTGGCCCCGGAGATTTACCAGCTTTAAGTTTGTGAACCGTTTTGCGAACCTCGTCTAGCGATATTGGGGAGTTAAGGGCTCCCAGCTCTTCCCCCGTTATGGTGGGGAGATCATTTGAATTGAGAAATGATTTCATCTCATTAAGGTTGAGAGATGTGGAGCCTTCATAGAGGGAATTAAAGTAATTGGTGAAGGTAGACTTAATTTTACTTGGATTGGCTGTGAGCTCGCCCTCCTGCGTTTTTTTTTGGTGGATTTTATTCTGTGTACTTTTTGATTGTAGCTTTCTGGCTAGGAGTGGGCCCGGTTTATTTGCTTTGTCGAACATTTTTTGCTGAGTCCACCTTAGGGCTTTCTCAGTTTGGTCTGAGAGGAGAGCGTCTAAGTCTGTCCTAACCTTTTCAATTGCCTGCCTATTTTTGATGTCCGGCTTGGATTGGTTTAATTTTTCAAGTTTTGTCAGTTCTGCTTGAAGTTCAATTTCTCTGCCTTGAAGGCCTGTCTTTTGGCCTCTCTGCTCGTTGTTCACTAAACTCTTCAATTATGGCAAGTTTGAGATGGATCAAATGTTTCTGACAGTCATCCAGAGAGAAAGCAGAGTAAGTGGAGCCTCCGGCTTGGAAAAGTAAGCGGAATGGAAAACCCCATTTATACGGGATCTTGTTCTTTATAAGAACATTTAAAGCCGGTCTCATTTCCCTGCGTTTGGACAGAGTGGATGGGGCAATATCAGCAAAAATCTTTAGTTGAGATCCATCTGGGCCAACCACTTGTGGAACATTTCTGGCGGCAGAAAGGATATTGTCCCTTGTTTTTTGTCGGAGGAATCGGACTATAGTGTCTTTAGGTAGGCTCTGGTTGACGGACGCTCCCAGGGCCCTATGTGCCCTTTCAATTTCAATCTGTTCATCTTCTTCCCCCGGCAGCAAGGACGGAACCACTTCCTTGATGTAGGGTACCAAGTTAGTTACCCGTTTGTCGATCCCTATAAAGCGAATGTTATTTCTGCGGGAACGATTTTCAATATCCTCAAGTTTGTTTTCCAGGAGGGTGATTCTGGAAGAATTTGCCGAGATGTCCTGTCCTGCCCTTGAGTTGAGACCAATTGGTCCGTGAGGTTTTCTAAAAGATGGGTTCTCTGTCCCAGCTCTTGGATTTCTTTCTTAAAGTCCTGCACGGCCTGGGAGAGTTGGGTCTTTAGTAAGGTTTCAAATCTTGTCATAATTTTGTCTATCATCTCCGGCTCTTGTAGAGTACCCCTCTGTCCCCCCTCCATATCTGAATTGTCAGATAGGTCTGCAGCGGGGCTCTGGGGTGAGGGTTGACGTTTTGGAAGCGCTTGGAAGTGCTCTGGAATTCCTTTAGCTGCCGAGCTCTTGCGTGATTTACCCTTCATCTTCCACGCAGGTTTTCATTTGCTAGGGAGACCCGTGAAGGCAGTCCAGGATGTGTGCCATGTGGAGAGTGTTTAACCGGCATTTATCCAGCTCCTAAGTGAAGCCACAGGGCACTGTAATTGCTCTCCCTATGCTTTGCCAGGGATGTTTAGCCTAGCTCAGTCCAGGGCCTAATTATTTAGTAATGCAAATGCATGATGATCAAGGGACCCAGCACCCTTCCAGGGTGGTTAGTGCTGCTCAGTTTCCACCACACTAAGGAACAAAATGGCCGCCGCCTCCTGTTTGGGCCTGAATGGAAGGCTAGTTCATGTGCCCCCTCCCTAATTAAGATGGGTAGCCTGCCTGGGTTTGTTGGGGCTTTCTTGAAGACCCTCAGCTCCTTTAGGGCTTCTTGAGAGGCGCGGGAAGTACCCTGCTTACCGTCAGCCGCTGTTCTCCGTGGGTGGACGCGTGGTCCAAAATGGCGTCCCTGCTATTCTCCGCGCCCTCCTCTCACTCGGGCCACTGGATGGTCCCTGGGGTCTATTCTCCTGCTACCCCTCCGGGGAATCACCCCGTCTCCTCTCTCTGCCCCCTGCGGGGTGGGATGTCATTTTGGGTCGCCCCGACTGAGCCCCAGCCTTCTCTATCGTGTCCGGCGCTCCCCTATGGCCCCCATGCGGTACTCACTGTTGGTGTAGTGTGCAGTTAAGAGGTGGGTCGGCGTAGCGAGGGGAGATGCGTCTGCTGGGTCTTCTCTCTTTCCCCGCCTGAGGGAGAAGGGTTCTGTGCGGGAAGCTGTCCCTGCATGCCGGGGCCGGTCTGGAGGGCAGGTCTGACTAGGCCGCGGTCTTGTTCTCCCCTTCTCCTGGCCAAATCTGCTCGAGTCTGGTATCCCCGAGATCCTGGGGGCTTCCTGTAGTCGTGTGTGCCAAAATTAGGGGAGTTAAATCCCCCGAATTCGAGATATATCTGGGCTTTGGGATAAATGTGTGCAGAGCAGATCCGATGCACGTCTGCCCGGTCTCGTCCGTTCCATAATTTATTATTTTAAATGCAGTTATGCTTTATGACATCTACCAGTTTAGTTTCAGTAGATCAAATTCCTAAGATGGGAGGAGACTTTGAATGCACAGGAAGTTTATGTCTGCACAATGGGAATGTGGCATTTACAGTACATTGCCACTGCTCTGGGCAGGTAAAAAGGGAAGATCATTAGTTAGTTTAGTTAAGTTTTGCTTTCTAAAATCATTTTGCTCACTTGCTGTGTTTAGTTTTTCAAAAGACCTTACAGAGAAAATGTCTACAAAACTAACTTAATTACTACAAACTAATTTAATGAATAGCTAAATTATTCATGGAGTTTAAAATGATTTATTTGAACCTATGCTTATTGTAACTATATATACAGGAAGTGCAGAATTATTAGGCAAATGAGTATTTTGACCACATCATCCTCTTTATGCATGTTGTCTTACTCCAAGCTGTATAGGCTCGAAAGCCTACTACCAATTAAGCATATTAGGTGATGTGCATCTCTGTAATGAGAATGGGTGTGGTCTAATTACATCAACACCCTATATCAGGTGTGCATAATTATTAGGCAACTTCCTTTCCTTTGGCAAAATGGGTCAAAAGAAGGACTTGACAGGCTCAGAAAAGTCAAAAATAGTGAGATATCTTGCAGAGGGAGGCAGCACTCTTAAAATTGCAAAGCTTCTGAAGCGTGATCTTTGAACAATCAAGCGTTTCATTCAAAATAGTCAACAGGGTCGCAAGAAGCGTGTGGAAAAACCAAGGCGCAAAATAACTGCCCATGAACTGAGAAAAGTCAAGCGTGCAGCTGCCACGATGCCACTTGCCACCAGTTTGGCCATATTTCAGAGCTGCAACATCACTGGAGTGCCCAAAAGCACAAGGTGTGCAATACTCAGAGACATGGCCAAGGTAAGAAAGGCTGAAAGACGACCACCACTGAACAAGACACACAAGCTGAAACGTCAAGACTGGGCCAAGAAATATCTCAAGACTGATTTTTCTAAGGTTTTATGGACTGATGAAATGAGAGTGAGTCTTGATGGGCCAGACGGATGGGCCCGTGCCTGGATTGGTAAAGGGCAGAGAGCTCCAGTCCGACTCAGACGCCAGCAAGGTGGAGGTGGAGTACTGGTTTGGGCTGGTATCATCAAAGATGAGCTTGTGGGGCCTTTTCGGGTTGAGGATGGAGTCAAGCTCAACTCCCAGTCCTACTGCCAGTTCCTGGAAGACACCTTCTTTCAAGCAGTGGTACAGGAAGAAGTCCGCATCCTTCAAGAAAAACATGATTTTCATGCAGGACAATGCTCCATCACACGCGTCCAAGTACTCCACAGCGTGGCTGGCAAGAAAGGGTATAAAAGAAGAAAATCTAATGACATGGCCTCCTTGTTCACCTGATCTGAACCCCATTGAGAACCTGTGGTCCATCATCAAATGTGAGATTTACAAGGAGGGAAAACAGTACACCTCTCTGAACAGTGTCTGGGAGGCTGTGGTTGCTGCTGCACGCAATGTTGATGGTGAACAGATCAAAACACTGACAGAATCCATGGATGGCAGGCTTTTGAGTGTCCTTGCAAAGAAAGGTGGCTATATTGGTCACTGATTTGTTTTTGTTTTGTTTTTATAACAATGAGTTTTATTGTCACCACATATAATAATTATTTCACAGCCTGGATCTAGGCACGCAGGCCTATCCATTTCACATATGTTCATAGCATCCAGTAAACAAACATTTACATACATCAGAGTACAGTGAGTTTTGGACCCACCCTGTAAGATAAGTCCAGATGCAGGGTAGCCTGTTATAGGTCAAGCCGAGTATTGCTAGAGTATGCATGGTGACTATCAGTTTTTTAATTTTATTTATAACATTAACCTTTTAGAAACAAAAAACAAAACCTAACACTTGAACAGCTTGCTGGCCGGTCCCTTTTCCCACGTATGGGCTCCCTAAATACAGGATTTTTTTTTTTTTGATTTTTTTGATTTTTATTAAGTAGGATTGTCCCCCAGCCCCATCATTAACCCCCTCCCCGGGCTCCCGGGTCTACTTCTCTGAGGAAATGGGCTAAGCTTACAGCCCGCCACTAGTTCTAGCACCCTAATGCTAGGCCTATGTATACTGTCCATGGGTCCCAAATTTTCCTGTACTTATCCAAAGAGTCATCTAATAGATGGGTGATTCTTTCATTGATGGCAATATAATTAATCTTTTTTTTAATCATCTGGAAGTTTAGGTTACTGGATTTCCAGGCTTTAGCAATATGACTCTTAGCTGCCAATGCTATGTATTGCAGCAGTCTGTTTTGGGAGGGAGTCAGAGTACTATTGGGGATCCCCAGTAGCATGCTATCTATAGACCTTTCTACCGGGGTAAGGAATAAGTCAGAGGCTAGTACTGAGACTAAGTCCCAAATCTTTACTACCTTGGGGCAGAACCACCAGATATGGGAGAATGTCCCCGTTGCCTGACACCCCCTAAAGCATAGTTGGCTTTCTGACTTTTTCCATTTTGCGAGCTTCTCCGGGGTTATGTATACCCTGTGGAGCACCTTGATGGCGGTTTCTAGGATGCTATAGTTAAGGGAGCCCCTATAGATGTTAGACCACGCTGCCCTCCATTTACTTAGGTCCCAGCTCGTATTCATGTCAGTTTCCCAATCAGCCATGTGTTTGGGCTTAAGTCCGGCAGGCCTGGCATTGAATGTTTTGTATAGCATCCCTAGGGTGCCCTTCGTTAGAGGAGCCGCTTGACAGATTTTAGTCAGCCAGTTCGTTTCTGGGACTGTGTGCTTTTCCAATAAGGAGATTGCTAGGTGTTTTAATCTACAAAAATTGTAGTGTTCAGACAGGGGCAAATCATGTTTATCCCTTATTTTTTCGAATGAGATAATTTGCCCCTTTTCCATCCACTCTCCCAGCCTATCCAGATTTTTATTCTTCCACCAGTGTTGGGAGGATAAATTTAGGTTAACTGGCATCTGGGGATGATTAAGAAGTGAGATCATGCAGGATGGTTTTGGGAATAAATTTGTGTGTTCGCGGGCCCATTTCCAGCATGTCAGAGTATGTTTTATTATGGGATTGGATATGTCTTTAATTTTTGGGGGAGTTTCTGACAACCACATAATAGAATCCCAGGTCAACGGTTTCATTGATTGGTTTTCTATGTAAATCCACGCCGGCTGATGTGTCGTTGAGTGTGCAATTGGTAGAAAGGATAATTGGGCGGCCTTGTAATACAATTTAAAGTTAGGGCAGGATAGACCTCCATCTAACTTGTGTAGATACATGATTTTTTTTGCGATTCGTGATGGGCCTTGGTTCCAGATGAACCTAAAGATATGCCTTTGGAATTTAGATAACTCTTTATGTTTAACCTGAATTGGGAGGGTTCTAAAAAGGTAAAGAAGTCTGGGCAAAATGTTCATTTTAATTGTGTTAATTCTCCCTACCCAGGACAGGCGGAATTTCGTCCATCGACCTAAATCGGCCATCATGGTTTTTAGTAGTTTAGAATAATTCTCATTATATAGATCGCTCAGATTCGCCGTTAGCCTTATCCCCAAATAATTTATATATTTAATGTCCCAGTTGAATTTATACCTGTCATGTAAACTGTTTTTTTCTGCTGCCGGGACGTCGATGGCTAGGGTTTCAGTTTTTTCTAAGTTTAGTTTTAGTCCCGAGATTTGGCCAAACCTTTCTAAAGTTTTAATGAGTACCAGGACTGATTTACTCGGATTGGACACCACGCAGAGAAGATCATCTGCGAACAGGCAGATTTTGAAGTGATGATGTCCCACCTCTATCCCTGAAATCCCTGAGTTTGCCCTGATCTCTCCGGCCAGCGGCTCCATTGCCAATGCGAAGAGCAAAGGGGATAGCGGGCATCCCTGCCTAGTACCCCGCCCTATTCTTATATTTGGAGTTGCAGGCCCCGGGAGCTTCAATTTGGCCGAAGGGGAGCTATAGAAAGAATTCAGCAAGTTGATGAACTGGCCATTGATACCGAATTTACTAAGGGTCGCGAATAGATAAGGCCATTCTAGAGAATCAAAGGCCTTCTCTATATCGAAGGCCATAAGGCACGTTGGTGTTTTAGTGGTTTTGGCTTTGTGTATGAGGTTAAGGACTTTCCTAATATTATCTCCTGCCTGTCTGTGGGCCACGAAGCCTACTTGATCATTGTGAATTAATCTTGGCAAGAAAGATGCCAATCTGTCTGCCATAATTTTGGAGAGAATTTTCATATCACAGTTTAGAAGTGAAATTGGCCTGTAGTTTTTCATTTCCAGTGGGTCCCTACCTTCCTTGGGAAATAGAATAATTTCAGCAGCGTTAAGTTCAGCAGGTATTTTTTCTCCGGCTAGAATGTTGTTAAAGAGTGTGACTAGATGTGGGCCAAGGGTATCTATAAATGCTTTGTAATAGTTATTGGAGAATCCGTCTGGCCCCGGAGATTTCGCTACTTTAAGTTTGTGAACCGTTTTGCGGACCTCGTCTAGCGTTATTGGGGCGTTAAGGGCCCCCAGCTCTGCCCCCGTGGCGATGGGGAGATCTTTTGAATTTAGAAATGAATTTATTTCATTACCATTAAGAGCTGTGGAGCCTTCATAAAGGGAGTTAAAGTATTTGGTGAAAGTAGATTTAATTTTACTTGGATTGGCTGTTAGCTCACCTTCCCGCGTTCTTATTTGCTGGATTTTATTCTGCGTGTTTTTTGATTGTAGCTTTTTGGCTAGGAGTGGGCCTGGTTTGTTAGCTTTATCGAAAAAATTTTGCTGAGTCCACCTTAGGGCTTTCTCAGTTTGGTCCGAGAGGAGAGCATCTAGGTCTGTCCTAACCTTGTCTATCAGCTGTCTGTTTTTGATATCTGGCTTGGATTGGTTTAATTTCTCAAGTTTTGTCAGTTCTGTTTGTAGTTCAATTTCTCTGGCTTTTTTTCGTTTTTTGTATTGGGATGCTATTTTGATAAGGGTTCCCCTAATGTAGGCCTTGTGTGTGGCCCATATAATGCTTGATCTTATCTCTGGGGAGAGATTAACTTGAAAGAACAAATCCAGATCTTGAGAAATTTGTTTCTTTACATCTGGGTTAGCTAGAAGTCTTTCGTTCAGCCTCCACGAGAATGTAGGCTTCCCCCCTGAGGCCCATTCCAAATTTAGCTTTACCGCGGCGTGGTCTGACCATGTGCATGGGACAATTTCGGATTTCTTTACTTGGTCTAAGAGGGAGAGATCTGCAAGAATGTAGTCTATCCTGGAATAGGTATTATGTACCTGGGAGAAAAAGGAGTATTCCTTAGCCTTGGGGTTAGTTTCCCTCCACACATCTGTCAGGTTTAGCTTAAAAAGAAGGCTCTTAATTGTCTGCAGTTTCCTGGAAAACCTCTCTTGTCCCCCTTCCCTAGACCTATCTCTAGTTGGGTCCATCACCAAGTTCAGGTCCCCCCCAATTATTATTTTTCCCAATCCCGGTTTATCTAGAGTTTTTAGCACCTTTATGACAGTCTGATGAGGGTTTGTTGTAGGGGCATAAATAGAGACCAGGGTTGTCTTAATACCCTGGATTAGTCCAGTTATCATTACGAAACTGCCTGCCGGGTCTATCTGTTTGTTTTCTAATGTAAAGGGGAAGTTCCTGTGTAGGAGTATGGCCGCACCTCCTTTTTTAGTTCTTTGGTTGGCTAGGAATACTGTAGGGTAATTCTTATGTAGGAAGTTTGGATGGTTATTGTGTACAAAGTGAGTCTCCTGCATGAATATGACAGAGGGGTTGCTATCCCTGTAGGAGAGAAAGGCTTTGCGACGTTTAAAAGGGGAGTTAAAACCCTTGACATTGTGTGTCAGGAATACTATGTCTAGATTGTTCTGGTTTACCGCCATGTTTGTGGTGAGGTGAGGTGTTGTCCTGACTTACCCCAATCCAATGGAGAAATCTTGATAGTTTTGTGGACTGGTGTGAATGACTGGGAGAGTGGATAGTTCCATAGCCCTGTGGACCTACCATCTGAGCAAGTAATGGCTGAATGAGGGTTGCCTTCTAACCTGATGGAGTTACCTCTGGGGAGTCTTACGATCCTGAAGGAAGAGAATGAGACCGCCAGCAAGCTAACAAAACAGTAAGAAAATACTAAAACATAACAGTTAAAACGATGGCAATAACCAAAAAACATTTCAAGAGCATTGATCCTCATTGTAATTTACCGATAGCACCTAAGTGCCTAGGGTGGATAGGAAGTAAAAGAAGAAACTCCTCCTCCTGACCCTAGTATGAGGAAAAAGAATACAACTGAATAGTACTTGACTAGATCATTAATACATTTACACTACAGAACACCAACCCTGGAGAAGGCCCGTCCCTGGAGAAACGTATAGACTATGAGAATAAAACATATCCAGGTCTATAGTCTCTTTGAAGAATTGTTCACTTTTCTCTGGTGTTAAAACTAGTACTGTATACTCCAACTTACAGAATGTAAAAACCTTAAATTACAGCCCCTGGTTTCCTAGCAAGTGTTAGACCTTTTATGCATTATTTTAAAATGACTCTAGGTCCTGAGGTTTGTAAAAGTTCACCCTTCCTGCACCAGTACAGAGGGGGTGCCTTGGGTGGACTTGCCGGAGGTCCCCTGCTCAGATTGTGGCGAGTCTACAGCGTCTCTGTGCTTTTTTTGTTTTTTGTGGATCGGTACATCCGTCCACTGCCTGGAGGGCCTGTCCTTTGGCCTCGCTGCTTGTTGTTCACGAAACTCTTCCATGGTTGCAAGATTGAGATGGATCAAGTGTTTCTGACAGTCCTCCAGAGAGAAAGCGGAGTAGGTGGAACCTCCAGCTTGGAAGAGCAAGCGAAACGGGAATCCCCATTTATAAGGGATCTTGTTTTTTATAAGAACATTTAAAGCCGGTTTCATTTCTCTGCGTCTGTTCAGGGTGGTTGGGGCAATATCAGCAAAAACCTGCAGGTGAGATCCATCTGGGCCAACAACTTGTGGAACATTTCTGGCGGCCGAGAGGATGTTATCCCTTGTTTTTTGTCGGAGGAAGCGGACTATTGTGTCTTTGGGTAGGCTTTGATTTAAGGATGCACCTAGGGCCCTATGTGCCCTTTCAATTTCGATCACATCAGCTTCTTCTCCCGGCAGCAAGGATCTGGCCACCTCTTTGATGTAAGGTTCTAGATTTGTTACCCTTTTGTCAATCCCTCTGAAACGAATGTTGTTTCTGCGAGAGCGATTTTCAGCATCCTCTAGCTTGTCTTCCAGAAGGGAGATTCTAGCAGAGTTTGCCGAGATGTCCTTTCTGTCTTGCTCTTGGGATGAGGCCAGTTGATCCGTCAGGTTTTCTAGTTGGTGAGTTCTCTGTCCCAGCTCTTGGATTTCTTTCTTAAAGTCCTGCACGGCTTGGGAGAGTTGGGTCTTCAGTAAGGTTTCAAATCTGGTCATAATTTTGTCGATCATCTCCGGGTCTTGTAGTGTGCCTCTCTGATCCCCTTCCATATCCGAATTGTCAGATAGGTCTGCAGCGGGGCTCTGGGGAGTGGGTTGTGATTTTGGAAGCGATTGAAAGTGTTCTTGAATACCTTTAGCTGCCAAGCTCTTGCGTGTTTTGCCCTTCATCTTCCCCTCCTTATCTCATTTGTGGTTTACTGAGGCCTTGTATTTGATCCGGCTTTTGAAATATGAAGATTATTTGTTTATAGCTGGGTATCCCGTTTTCTTGTCTCTGCTTGTTAAATTAGTATGTTGACATATTGCAGAGCTGTAAGATGCAGACCTAGTTAAGGCCCTCTCTTCTTTAAAAGTTTGACATGGCTAGGGAGACTTGTGAAGACAGTCCTGTATATGTGCCATGTGGTGTTTGATTAGCCGGCATTTATCCAGCCCATAGGTTAAATCAAAGGGCACTGTATTTGCTTACCCAAAGCTTTGCCAGGGAGGTTAAGCATAGCTCAATCCAGGGCTTACATGTTCAGCAATGCAAATGCGTCAAGATCACTGGTCACATTTCATTTCCAGGATGAATAGTGCTGTTCCACTACCACTGCATTGAAGCACACACTGGTCGTCCCCTCCTGTTTGGGTCTAGATGGGAGGTTATGTCCTGGGCCCCCTTCTTGATCCAGTACTGTGGCCTGCCCGTGGTAGCTATGGGTTTATAGAAAAGAGTAGGGGTGTGAAGAGGTTGTGGCTTCTTCGCTAGGCCTAGATTTTAAAATGTCCGCCACCCGTTTCGCGGGCTTTTTCCCGCGGCCTGAAACTCCCTGTGCTGCAGCACCAGCTGGCCTTAGCCCTTAGGCACCCCTCCGGCCGGCACCAGCCACCCCCGGAAGGCTCTGGGTGTCCTTTATAGCTCCCTCGGGGTATCCCCGTTACCTGGGCTTGGATCGGAGCTCCCTGCTCCGGAGTGGGCAAGATGGCCGCCGCCCGATGTCCCCAGGCTCCTGCCGAACCTCCCGGCGACGGAGGACTTTAGCCAGGCCTCTCCGTTCTGCCCGACTGGGACCCCCAAGCGCCGAACCGCCAAGGCTCTTCCCAGCCTTCTTCTCCCGGCGGTTCTCAGCAGGGACGCGGGTATGAGCGCCTGTGCTGCAGGTGTCCCTCCGACTCCGTGCCTGGGTCTCTGTGCCCCAAAATTGAGCCCCCGAATTGCTTCTGGGGACTGGTTTAATGCCCTCCTGCTCCCCCAGCCTCCTCGAAGGAGAATATTGATGCTTTAGGGCGATTAATGGGCTAAAATGCCCCTTTCAAAGCAGGAGCTCTGCCTAGGCACGTCCGACACCAACAATTACTGATTTTAAATGCCGTTTTTGTTTTGTTTTTGAATGTCAGAAATGTATATTTGTGAATGTTGAGATGTTATATTGGTTTCCCTGGTAAAAATAAATAATTGAAATGGGTATATATTTGTTTTTTGTTAAGTTGCCTAATAATTATGCACAGTAATAGTCACCTGCACACACAGATATCCCCCTAAAATAGCTAAAACTAAAAACAAATTAAAAACTACTTCCAAAAATATTCAGCTTTGATATTAATGAGTTTTTTTTGATATTAATGAGAACATGGTTGTTGTTCAATAATAAAATTAATCCTCAAAAATACAACTTGCCTAATAATTCTGCACTCCCTGTACAGAAACTGAGTCTTCTGTAAGACCTAACATTTAACCACTGGTTTGGAATCATGTATAAGATTAAAATGTTTGGCCACTGATGTTAGGGTCTTTCCTTTACTCAGGTCTCTTGTTCCTGATGTTCCCCAGATGTTCGCCCAGTCGGCATCTGATTTCTCTGGTGGTCATATACCACACCTTCAGATCTGCAATTGAAGACTCCCTTTAACCTGATGTCATGATTGATTGATTGATAGTGGTAAAGAAATCAGGTTAAAAGGATTCTTCAATTGCAGACCTCGAGGTGTGGTATACTGCTTAGAATGCCTGTGCCAGTTGAAGTACATTGGCATGACCACCAGGGAAATCAGACACTGACTGGGCAAACATCTGGGGAACATCAGGAGCAGTACAAGAGACCTGAGTAAAGGAAAGACCTTAACATCAGTGGCCAAAAGCATTTTAATCTTATACATGATTCCAAACCAGTGGTTTAATATAGGGTCTTACAGAAGATTGACCTTGGCATAAGGAAAGGTAACTTAGAACTAGAGTTGCTAAAATCTGAGACAAAGTGGATCACTATGATTAATACTGTGATCCCAACTGGAATAAATGAGAATAATGACTTTACAGTTTATCTATAATCTCTTCAGAATAAGAAGATGCATACTAGTAGATTATTTTTGCAACCACATCAGTCCTCTCCACTATCAATTATTATAGTAATTATAATAATACTATATCTTTACGCTTAAGAACATAAATATCTCATAAAAAAGTGATATTAAAACTCTACTCTACTTTCCTTGTGTGTCATTTACATGTCTCCAGTATCCGCCATGGTAGACTTACCATATGACTATATGTTGATAGAGGTCATCCACATAGTATATGACTGACCTTTGCATTTTGAATGAGAAAGTATATTTTTTAGGGAATTTTTGTTTAAGATGTATTTTTTCCTCATATCAGATTGTGCAAATAATGACATTGACAGTATGTTGTTGAGACAAAAGATAGCCTTATTTTAATAGATTAAAGACAATGAGAATGGTATAATGTATTTCTATGTCATAGATAGCTCAGTTTTGGATTGCAGTGGATTAAACAGATTTGACAAGAGATAGAACACAATTTCAATTAAGGTGATTGATAGTAATTAAGGAATTATATTTAAATGGGTGAAACTTTGTTGGAAGTACTAAACGGATAATATGCATTATGTTGTCATCTCTTTACAGCACCAGCTCGGTCTGGAAGACAAAATAAGAGTTAATTAATCCAATCACCTAATTAACAGCTTATCTAATTTAAGCATGATGCCTCTACCTCCCTCTATAGGTCTCAGTTGAAGCAATCACGAAACACTTATATCCGACCTACTATCCTGGTGGTCCCGTAGTGATTACATAATAGGCCCCTGTCTGAGAGCTAACAGGAACAGAATTCAGCTTTTCTTTTGTCCTACATTAATCCAGTATTCACAGTCCAACAAAGGGATAGGCCAGGAGGTAAATGAAGTGTAAAGGCATAGTAGATGCCTAATTTTGGGTGTGCATCACTTGGAGCACACCAAATAGGGACAAGTAGTGGGTTCCATCTACCTCCACTACAACTGAGTATTTGTAGGGTAACAAATAGCTCTTAATCATTTATTTTTGGATCCCTGTAGGTGGCTAGATGTGTATGGATTTAACAATATCTCATTTGCTATGTAATATTTATAAGTATTTGACCTTATATCACCAAGGTAAATAAAGTTACTTAATATTACTAATATAGGACTTGCTGCTGTATTTTGCTGTGTTTCTATTAAATGGTATATTTTAGAGTATTCAATAAAAGTTACATTTTATATACATACTCAGTCTCCCCCTTATTGCACCTCAAGCCAATTCTTATATTCAATATGTTCTTAGGATATAATGTCTAGCTTTCAGAATGCTCTTTTTTCTCCCTTGCCATAATTAGATATAGGAATGTGACACAAACCCCCAGGAGGCAGCGGCACCTGCAGTGGTGGAGTCATGGTGGGAGGAGAGAGGGGTCCGGGGCTGCGGGTGGCCGGGGGATGCCTCTGGGGTGGAGGAGGCAGGGCTGGGGATGTTGCATGGCTTCGGCAGTGACTTCCTGGTATGCACTCTGGTCCGCCCCAATCATGAGATGTCCAGCCAGGTAGGATCCAGTGATCAGATAATGCCTCCTCTCCTCCCTTTTGGGTCTGCATGATTGGCGGAGATGGTGGCCTGGATCCCTTGGAGACACTCCAACTGCTGCCGCATGAGGGCCAGCATCTCCGCCTGTGCAGCCAAGCCTGATGTTGGGGATGGAGGCTCCTGGGGCGTGGCCTGGTGAGTATGTGGCGATGTGAGAGTGGGGTGGGTTTGGGGCATGGGTGGAGTCTGTTACAAAATGGGCAGTGATGTTGTTGGGCCCGGTGGTAATGGCCAGTCCATCGCATTGCTCTGGGGGGCGGAGGTGGTGACGGCTGCTGTGATTACTCCAGTGGGAGGGCCCTGGCAATTGCCTCAGTCTTTGGAGGAGGGGGATAGTGGGGTTGAATCTTGGAGGTGTTGCCAGTGGTCCAGAAGGTGACCCCACTAGCCATATCATCTAATCCTCCTCCGAACCAGGGCCCTTAGCTCCGCTTCTCTCCTCCTCCCTCTATGCTGTTTTTTGCTGGGCGGGGGCTTGCTACTGTGATGTACATGTGGTGGCATGTTGGTGTATGTGATATTCACCTAACAGGGAGTCTGGGCCCTGCTGGGCCACCAGGCCTGAAGCTCCAGCGGCAGGCACATGTGTCAGAAGGTCATTGGCAACCCTCTACCACTCATTATAGGTCATAGTTCTTGTCCTCTTTGCTAATTATCCTCCTCACCTTGGCCCTGATATCATCAAAACGGTGCTTGATGTACCTCACATCCCTTGGCGCTCTGCCCACTGCTGTAACCTCAGCCACTACCTCCTTCCAGCCCTGATCCCTAGGCCCTGGCCTGACTTCCCTCCCCCTGCAAGGATCATGGGGCGGCCACGGATAGCACCAAGGAGGACCACATTTTCCTGGGGCGTGTAATTGTGGGCCCTGTGCTTGCCCTTACCTGTCTGCCCTGGCCTCCCGTCTGATCCTTACCTCTCTGTCCTTTCCGTGAGGTCTGTCTCTCCCCCAAACTACCACCCCCCTTGGGATCATGCCCCTCCTCCTATGTCCCTCTTCTAGGTGTTCCTGGTACTAGGGCCACCCTGCCACCACCCTCCTGCTCTTCCTCCTCATCCTCCTCTCCACCACTCCTCCTCCTCTCCACCACTCCTCTCCTCCTCTCCGCCACTCCTCTTCTCCTCTCCAACACCCCCCTCCTTCACTTTTCCCCAGGGCCACCTCTCTCTCCTCTTTGCCTCTCATCTTCTCCTCTTCTCCTCCTCCCTACCTCTCTTCTCCCCTCCTCTTTCCTTCCTCCATTTCAATGCCAAAAATAATATAACAATAAATAAAAATAAGTGTTACTGTAAATATACAATGAAAAAAATAATGTGTGTATTATGTGTCTGTGTGGGGGGTATGGGGTGTGGGGGGTGGGGGTGTGTGTATGGAGTTACCGAGCTCTATGTGTCTCTATGTGTGCTCTTTAAATTATGTGTATTGCAATTATGTTTAATCTGTAAATATGCATAATCAAGGATTAAGTGTAAAATCGCAAAAAGTATAAGATAAATTAACAAAACAGCAAATTACTGCTCTCCAAATACCTCCAACTCCGGGACCTGCATGCTACTCCGTCAGAAAATACAACACAGTCAACGCATGGGCGCGTGGAACGGAAATTTATTATTTCCCTCTGTCAATCCTCTGTGGCTAGACCGCTTTCTATTGGCTGAGAGGCCTGTGTCGCACTACATTATACCGCGATTGGATCGTAACAGCCGATCCCATTTCGGCCAGCCTCTTAACAGTTTGCTAGGCTTCGGCCCCTAACTCGCGCCCTTGCTCAATAAAATAGCATTGTAATCGGAGATGAAAGGGAGCTCGCAGCACACCCACAGACATACAGACTACAAAGATAGAGTTGCGGGCTTGCAATTGAATAGGGCTCCATGTTAGGGCACTGGCGTAAATTAGCGGAGGGAACATTTTTGCTCTATACACTAATGTAAATATTTTGCTCCCCCAGGTTAGGGCACTCTGCACATGGCCCTAAATCCTGCTTTAGCCCCAACAGATTTCTGTGTAGGGAGCAGCCAAACCAAACTTTACAGGTGAGACACGGCTCTAGGAGCCAATAGGAAATGCAAACTTAATGAATTTTAAAATTATATTTATAGCTTAAATAAATAAAGATGTGTTTATTTTGTGTTAAAATATGCTATATTTATAGACAATGCATTAAAGCATTTGTTTCTAGGCAATGTGGTTTCGTGACTTATATTACCCCCTTGAGTACTGGGACGTGTGTTGGATTTGTTATCATAAAACACTACTACAAGAGTTGCTCCAAAACCTAACCAAACACAAACAAGCATCAAATTGTAAGGCATTTGCTTGCATATAATACTAGAATACAGAGAGATAAAAGATATAACTGATTACCCTCCCCTGCTAAAGACTGAAAAATGTCCAATACATACAAAGACAGAAATGACATCACATAAAATCAATACAAATACCTAATCTCCCCAATCTACAGTCTGCCAAAAAAAAATTACAGTACCACTACAATCCCATATTTACAGATTTCTCATTGAAGAACTGCATTTCATAGTAAACATCAACAAATGGATGGTTGCATATAACAAATAATATATTAAAGTATAATTTTGAAAATTTTCATAACCAAAATATTACTTAACCCTGGAATTTAACAAAATATGCAAATACAATTTTTATAGGTGACACAAGGTCATAGACTGCATTCATGGATAATCATGAATATATCCATTTCAGTTTCACCTGAACTTAAAATGAACATAAGTGGTGCCATGACTTTAAGGGCGCTTAAAAACGAAACAGCATTGCTAAGATACAGATTGGTTAAAATATTGTTTAAGTCTTATAGCTTGCTAAAGTTTTCTCCATACTGCAATCTAAATAAACAAATAAACCTATTAATTTTGAATGGAAAGGCGATACTATAAGAAGAAAAGTTTAAACCCAAGTTATGTGCTACAGGTACAGTTTTTTATTCAAAAGTGATAGAACCATATCAGAAATGGTGTGCTCCCAAATGTACTAGGAGTGAACCTTATTACCAGTTAGCTAGTGATATCCATGGCCGGATTACCCATTAGGCAAACTAGGCAGCAGCCTAGGGGCGCTTCCCTGTGAGGGTCGTTAGTGTTTTTAGCTTAAGACCTTGTGCCTGGAACTAGAGTATAGAGTTCTCACTGTTTACTCATCTCATGCATGTATGTATATGTATTCTATCTGATGGCTTTTAAAACTGTATGATCATGGGTATTCATGGGTTAATATTTATTTAAATATTTATGTGTACATTTATATATTGTTATGCTGATTATAGGTGACTCTTGCTGAATATGTGTACATGTGTTTAATTATAGTTGATCCTGGTTGAATATATATGTATTTGTATTATAATTATTGGTGACTGTAGCTGAACATGCATACATTTGTACGCTTATAAGTGAAGCTGGTTAAATATATATATATATATATATATATATATATATATATATATATATATATATATATGTGTGTGTGTGTGTGTTTATATTATAATTATGGTGGACCCTGGGTGAATATATATTTAGAAAATAAAAATGGGGGACCATGGAGGAATTATGACTATAGATTACCCTGATTAAATATTAAACATTAATGTAATATTAGACAATTGAGGTTGAATATTTAAATTATAATGGTTTCTAGCTTATGTCCCATATATGTCTATAGGAGACCTTGGCTGAACATGTGTTTGTTTGTATGAGAAACTGACTAAATATGTATATACTGTATTACTAAGGTGACCCTCTCAGAATATTTATACATTAATATGAATTTAAGAGATCCTGACTGATGATGTGTCCATAGATAGTATTAGTGGCAGGCCAGTAGAAACTGGGGTGGATGTGAGGGACAAATACCCCAGATTATATGCCTGTCCTAGGACTAGAATTGAAATGGACCACTCAGGGCCACAGTTTTTTGTCTCCTTAAAATTTATCCCCCCAGATTTTTTTGGCTCCTGCGTCCATGTTAGAGGGGGCCTAAATATAAAAATATATACATATGTATTTAATTGCACAGGACCATGGCTGAATATGTGTATACTTATTTCAATGTATGGGACCCTAGCTGATTATGTATATATTTGTATTATAATTATAGTGGACCCTTAGTGAATGCTGATATAATATTAAGAGTCCCTGGTCTAATATGATTATAGATTGCATGAGTAAAAGTGATACTGACTGAATATGATTACATATATATGTAGGGAACTCAGTGATGGCTGGTGAAATGTTAATGATAAAGTAGTAAGTGTACAGCCTGTATAAAAGTGTAAATTTGCTGTCCCCTCAAAATAACTCAACCTCACAGCCATTAATGTCTAAAACGTTGGCAACAAAAGGGAGAACACCCCTAATGTGGAAATGCCCAAAATGGGCCCAATTAGCCATTTTCCCTCCCCGGTGTCATGTGACTTGTTAGTGTTACAAGGGCTCAGGTGTGAATGGGAGCAGGTGAGTTACATTTCGTGTTATCGATCTCACACTCTCTCATACTGGTCACTGGAAGCTCAACATGGCACCTCATGGCAAATAACTCTCTGAGGATCTGAAAAAAATAATTGTTGCTCTACATAAACATAGATATAAGAAGATTGCCACAACCCAGAAACTGAGCTGCAGCACGTGGGCAAGACCATACAGCGGTTTCACAGGACAGGTTCCACTCAGAACAAGCCTTGCCATAGTCGACCAAAGAAGTTGAGCGCATCTGCTCAGCGTCATATACAGAGTCATATAAAGATGAAATACACGTATGAGGGCTGCCAGCATTGCTGCAGAGGTTAAAGGGGTGGGGGTCAGCCTGTCAGTGCTCAGACCATACGCCGCACACTGCTTCAAATTGGTCTGCATAGCTGTCGTCCCAGAAGGAAGCCTCGTCTAAAGATGATGCACAAGAACGCAACCCACAGTTTGCTGAAAACAAGCAGACTAATGACATGTATTACTGGAACCATGTCCTGTAGTCCAATGAGACAAAGATAAACTTATTTGATTCAGATGATGTCAAGCATGTGTGGCGGCAACCAGGTCAAAATTCGAATTTCCCACCTTGCAGGTCCTTAAAGGATCGTAAAGGTCCTTAAACAACCCGCAATAAAATGTTTTAACCCTATCACTCATGGGGATCTATACAGAGTCCCATGAGCCCATAAATAACCCTGTCACTCAAGGGGGTCAATACAGCCCCCTATAAACCCTTAATTAACCCTGTTTCTCATGGGGGTCAATACAGACCCCCATCAGCCTTAATTAACCCTGTCACTTATGGGGGTCAATACAGACCCCCATAATCCCTTCATTAACCCTGTAACCCATGGGGTCAATACAGACCCCCATAAGCCCTTAATTAACCCTGTCACTCATGGGTGTCAATGAAGACGCCCAAAAGCCCTTAATTAACCCTGTCACCTATGGGGGTCAATACAGACCACCATATGCCAATAATTAACCCTATCAGTCCAATAGGGTTCTACATAGACCCCTATAGGGAACTAATAAACCCATGTAATAACACTATAAGTGCCATGAGGGTCATCCAGGGCCCTCATGACACAAAGGGTAAGCACTACACTATTAACCCTAACGATACACCATCAACCCAACCCTGGGCCTATTTAATCCTAATACTACACATTTAACCCTAGCAGTACCTATGTAACCCTAACTGCGCCTATTTAACCCTAACTGGACCTATTTAACCCCATCTAAGCCGATTTAACCCTGTCTCTTATGTGGGTCTATACATACCCTCATAAGCCTCTACTTAACCCCATCAGTCCCATAAAGGTATATAAAGACCCTTATGGGGCAGTTAGAACCCTAACATTAACCACATAAGTGCCATGATGGTCCTCAAGTATAAACACTACACTGCACTATACCCCCCCCAACAAACCAGTAAATCTAAACTAACCCCTTCTACATTAACCTATTAACACCTACACTACCTAGCTACACTACCTACCTACCCCCCAATAAATCCCCACCCCACTAATTACAGAAAATAAGAAAACCTAAGTCACAAAAAATAAGAAATTAAGATTACAAAAAATAAAAAATCCTACATTAAACCCCCCCCACTACAGAAAATACAAACATTACACACCTGAAAAGGAAATACATACAAAATATATAGATTACAATGCAATACAAATAAAATAAAATACAATACCCTATCTAAAGTACATACATACCCCCAATCTAAAATAGAATTCACCCTATCTGAAATACACACATACCCCCCTATTTAAAATACATAGCCCCTATCTGAAATACACATATACCCCCTATCTAAAATACATGAAATCCTATCTAAAATACACACATAACCCCATCTAAAATATATGAAATCCTATCTAAAATCCACACATACCCCACTATCTAAAATGCATTAAATCCTATCTAAAATACATTAAATCCTATCTACATACACAAACTCTAAATCTACCCTAAAATAGAATCATTAAGACCACTTACCTTTGCAGATGTCTCTTCAGATTGCCACCCTAGGGGGAAAAAAATAGTACAACACACTACATAGAATAAATAAACATTCAAAATATTCTAAATATTCTACTCACCTTTCTAGCATGTCCCAATCCTTCTTAATTTCTTCTCCGGCGCGGCCCCTGTTAAAAATAAACATTAGATTAGTACTAAATACACACACACAAAATAACATTAATTAAACATAATATACATTCAACTTACCTCGGCGGGATGTCCCTGTGCTCTTCTGCCCATCGCCTCATAGCGAGGTGAGCTGTTAAGGCACTAAAACTCGCAGCACTTGGGCAATGAGCGCAAAAGGCGCTCAGTGCCTGCGAGACTCGCGAAGCGAGGCTATCAGTGGAGGCAATGAAACATGCGGGACTTATCCTCCAAACACTTAGAAAATGCAGGATTGGCTTAGGCTGCAAGCAGTTGATGAAGGCGCTCATCGCTTGCAAGCCGTTAACTCTGAGCACTTAGGTTGATGAGCGCCAAAGGTGCTCATCGCCTGCGAGCCTCACGTAGCAAGGCGAGCCATTAAGACACTAAAACTTGCAGCACTTGGGCGATGAGCACCAAACAGCATAGCGAGGCGAGCAGTTAACTCACAGCACAAGGGAGCTGAGCGCCAATGGTGCTCATTGCCTGCGAGCCTCGCATAGAGAGGTGAGCCGTTAAGGCACTAAAACTTGCAGCACTTGGGCAATGAGCGCTAAAGGAGCTCAGTGCCTGCGAGACTCGCAAAGCGAGGTGATCAGTGAAGGCAATGAAACATGCAGGACTTAGCCTCCAAACACTTAGAAAACGCGGGATCGCCTTAGGCTGCAAACAGTTGACGAACGCGGGACTTAGAAGAAAAAAATTACGAGACGAGGGACTTAAAAAAATACAATATGTGATGGAAAAATCCGAAGTTGGCGGCCTAACCCCGCAAACCAAAAAACACAAAGCACAAAAAAAAAACACAACAAAAACGTCACACACAGCACGGGGGAACAGCCAGGATGTCTGGGAGTGAGGTGGAACGCAAATTTAAGTCGATTTTGACGAGTTTCGCGAGTCGTAAAATGGCTAAGCGAGAAAAAAATGGCGGGCCAAAAAATGTAAGTGAGGCTATATGTCCACGCAAAACACCACCAACCGAGTACCACTTTCGCGCAGGAACGTATCAGGCACAAAATACACTATTACACAGGACGGCAAATGCTCGTGAACCGCATAGCACATAGATAAACAACATAATTTTACAATCTTAAGTTGCCACTAACAATATTACGCATCTAAACTAGCTCTTTACACAAATAAACCAAAGGTTTACCCTCGCGCACGCAGCCTATTTCTAATGCACAGTTGGGACATTCATAAAACTATCTCCTCAGGCCAGCAACAGTCCCACTGGACATTACATGCTGCAGGACAATAAAAAGAGATTGTTACCTCTTCAAGCTGTTGATTGTTACATATATTAATTAGAAAAAGATAAACTATATTAGTTTATTATTCAATTAATATTTAAAAAAATATAGAGATGAGCCAAAGGACATGCAAGTAGAGGCTTGCAATGAGAGCCGAAGGCGCTCAGCGCGAGTTTTGCAATGAGCTTAAAATGGAGTGCAAACACACTTACTTGAGTAATGTAAAGTGTGTTGTACATCACAAATGAATTCTATCTTATGCTTTCCGTACAATGAGACTAGACAGCTAGTAGGGGTATTATTCAAGTAGATGAGTATGATGCATCCAATTCACAGTATATATTCTAATAATTCATTGAATTAGTGAACTTATTATCAGTCGTGTATGTTCCTGCACACAGGGATTTTGTTCAGAGGTAGGGGACTGGTTTTAATAACATGCAATAAAAACATTTATTTTTAACATTATTCTTGCTTTTGACTGATGATGCAATTTAGACAAGCACAGTAGAAAGTTGTTTGAGTAGAACAGGAAATCGGTTAACCTTCAACTTCAACCATAGAACAAAGAAGATGCTGAAATTTCATGTTGATTCTACACTGACACAGATAAATGTATCCAACAAAATGGTATGGGCTTTAGGACAATGTAACAATATATATGTACTACAAAATTGCCCGTAAAAAATGACGGGATTAAAATTGTAAGGCTGGCAATACTGTTTGTCACATAATTTATGCGAGCCCCGCAGGCCATCTACGTGCTTGGGGTTCTAAGTCATACTAGCCGTAATTTAGTGTCTGTCGCTAAGTCCAGAGGCCCCGTGTGTTTCGGTGCTCATTGCAGCCTAAGTCCCACGTGCTTCAACTGCTCAACTCACTTTGCGAGACTCGCAGTGCAATGAGCTCATTTGGAGCTCATTGCAGCCTAAGTCCTGCGTGCCTCAACTGCTCGCCTTGCTTTTCAAGGCTCGTGGTCAACGGCTCGCCTTGCTTCGCCAGGCTTGCAGTTGTGGCCCTACGGGATGCAAACTTCTCGTCTCGTTTCGTTTGGCTTGCAAAGCGCGATGGCAACTCACAGTACGACAACTATATATATGATGTATATATATATATATATATATATATATATATATATATATATCTTTGCATTCTTAATCAATAAGAAGGATGTCCACTTAAAGTGGATACGTTTCTTCATATTGGTGTCCTATGATCATAAACAACGTTTTTGGATTTTCTTTCATTGCCATCAAGTGTTCTAATAGTTACAGGTTTTAGTAGGGTATACATATTTGCAGGTGTGTACATGTCCATTTCCACTTGGAGAGGCTGTGCAAATCTTCTTTTGTTTCACATTTTCAACTATATTTTCATTAGGCTCAGTTGATGATTCACATATTGCTCCACTACTGGCACTAAAGCACTAAATGCCTTTTACAGATTACATTTCTTTTGCTCCTTCATTGGCTTGGACATGTTATCAACAATGAGAAAAGAAAATTACATAATGGTTCTAAAGCCAATTTTCAAGATGACTATAGTTGATATAAATTTAATTAATTTTGTCATTATAGTATAGTGTATATCAATACCAGTTTCTTGCATGGAGTCGTTCTCCTTTGCTTTTGATGTGAATATCTATTTTTTTTTTTACATTTCATAGCATTTGTGAAGGATGTGGATGCATTATTCCAAGTAAATAATATGTTGCCTTATGTTTTTTTCCAAAATATGATGATTCTACTAATTGCTTTTAAGCAACTTTTTCAAACATAATGATCTGTGTCACCAACACGGTATTATCTTTTTTATCTAACATTTGATTGCACTGTGTATTTGAACACATTTCTAAGATAATAAAACAGAGGGAAAATGTTGTGGAAACTTGCTGTGTTATATCAAATCAGAGTTTTCTCTATCTATAAGTGTGATACAGACACTGATTTATCATGTGCTAGCTCTGCAGGGGAAAAGTGATGGAAGGTGTTTAACAGAGTGAACAGAGTGAGTCTGAACTGCGGAACAGTTTATACCTGCTCTTTGTTTGGATTTGAACCTCAGAATTGCTACTTTGAAGCCCTACACTATGTCCACTTTGTGAAAAGGATGTCTCATAGTGCTGCTAAATTAATTCCATTGACTTCTCATTATATATACATCAACAAAGGAATATATTCAAACATGCTACAATCCATAGTAAAATGCCTACATCTTTCTCAATACAGCATCAATCTCAAAAAGGAAAAAACATTTTAGACCTCTATCCAATAAAAATAAGCTGTTTGTGGCATCTCCATAGCAACCGTAAATTATTTATTTCTGTTTTCAATACTCTGTTAATCAAAAAATGTCTATAAACATTAATGGGCTGATATTCTCTTTGAGTTCTGGGAAAATACAGTATTAATTACTGATAGGCAAAAAGCACCCATTAGGTATTTTCTCTAGGAATGTGAACTTACTATCCCTTAAGTCTGTTAACTGCCTATGACAAAATCTTACAGTAGGACACTAACTAACTAGTACGAGAGGTGGTCCTAGTGAGTTATGCCCCCATTCTAATCAAGTTGTGTAATTTATGGTATATATATGAAATCAGCTGCAGGAGCTTTCTCCTCTGTTACACGTTTAGCCATAAGAGATTTCAGTGTAGAAGTATGTGTTCATTCAGAATATTACACCAAACCAAGCATTACGGATGAGAAATTGCTATAGGAACCAACAGAAAATTAGAATGTCATGATTATTATAATGAGTGAGAACAAGAGCCGATAACTGCAACAAGAAACCATATATGCTTATATATGTATATGTGTATATATATATATATATAATTTTTTTTATTAACTATATGTGACAATGTATTTATATATATATATATAAATGTGTTTATTTTCAATATAAAAAAAAAATATATATATATATATATATATATATATATATATATATATATATATATTTATATTTATACACACAATGCATAAGAGCATTAGTACCTAGTAACATGGTTTCCTGATATTATTATTATTATTATTATTATTATCATCTTTATTTGTAACGTGCCAACATATTCCATAGCGCTATACATTGCAAAGATAAAATTAACACCTTATAAAGAATGGAGGGCCCTGTTTGTAAGCTTAAAATCAAATATACATAGTGCTTGTTTCCAATGCACCAACACAAGATTGATAACTTGCAAACTTACAATCTAAACGGTTTAGGTGTGATACAAGGAGGGTGGCAAATGCAAGATGGCAGTGTGAAAGCAATTTGTTTAGTCAAGTTGAGGTGTCTGTGTGTTGTATTGTAGATTGTGGGTGTTATCAAGCTGTGGAGTGTGCAAATGATAAGATTGGAAAACTTCATTTGACACTGTAACAACGGCACTTTTGCATAAACAAAATGGGTAACCTAGGCCAGAAATAATCTAAGGTACACAGTTTGCAGAATGTGACAAACCGTCAACATGACAGAGTTGGTGTTAAATATAGTCCCTTTTGTACTGGAATTCTAACCATTTTTCCTGACCAGTTAACTTACATCTGGCTGCTATAAAACTCCAAATACACTGGAAACATATAATTGAAAAGGTTTATTAAACAGTTAGTGGTGAGATTGGCATCTGATATACAAGGCTCTACCTATATAATACTAATGTGTGTATGCAATAGTGTAGAGTATTCCTCCTGATTCCTCTGTTCCTTTCCTGAGATAATTCTACTACATCACAAGTCCATTTGGCCCAGTTATACACATCATAGCCACACCTTGGAGATTGTCCCAGCCAATCAGATCGTTAGCTGCTTGGGGTAAATTCCATCTCAGATGGCCTGTAGATTTAAGTATATCTTCAAGAATAGAAGCTTTGACCTCTGATTGCCCTATGGCATCTGTTGGGCAAATGTTAATTCCAGCCTTAATCCCTAAGGCTGACCCCTAACACTTGATTGATGAGGTCCAGTTTCAAAACCAGCAGGGTGCTTTGCGTGAACAGAGTTTATCATTCTTTTCTTGTTTACAAGAGATTGTATCTCCTGTTTGCTGGGAGTCATTCTGCATATCAACCAACAGGACTTTCCTTGCATATTAACCCCTTCACCGCCAGTGGGTCATTATAGTTCTGAAATTAGTTAGTTAATTAAATATGTATAACAGTTGGTATAACTATATTTAGTAAATAATTGTAACCTAATACATAAGTGGAACTGTAACTAGAACAGAGCACACTAATTGATTGTATTGTATTAAATGTATTCAGTAGTACAACAACTGTAATTGGTAAAATACCATAAAAAGTTGGTTATAATGTATCAAATAAATTCCACTTGGTTATTACAAAGGACCAGGTTCCATTAGTTAAAAACATAAAAGGAAGAACAGGGTTTAGAAAAAAATAAAAAAATTGCTACATATAGTATGACTTATAAGCACAGAGCACATAAGTAAATATAATCAGAGTAATCCAACTCATTAAGGTGGCCTTTAGTCATACATATTAATACCACTCAGAGGGAAAGTTGCTCTATTTGTCTAACAATAGCAGGCTTATTCAGTAAACAGCTTGGCCAATAAGAGCAAAACAGCAGGCCATATACTATAATTGGAGTCAGCGTAAGACTGCACACAATAAATAGTCCCTAGAAATGGGGGCTTCACTGTAGGCATTCACAAACCAAGCTAAATGATAAAGCTAGTTAGAGATAGTATATAGAGTCCATGAGGTGGGCTAGCAAACTACATTACGATCGTTCCGCGAGCTAGATGTGGCTTTCTCAAAGAAGAAGGTCATTAGCAGAACAAAGGAGGTGGTTTGGATATTTTTTTAAACAAGAGCAGAGATATAAGGGGGTGCACTGTTGTTGAGGGCTTTATATGTTAGGGTCATTATTTTAAATTTGATTCTGGAGGCTATGGGAAGCCAGTGGAGTGCAGATAGACAAGTGATGGGGAGGCCAGCAATGAAGTGAGCAATGATGCAAGAGTGTATTACAATTTTAGCTGTAAGCTGTAAGATAGTGACACATTTTGGAGATGTTTTTTAGATGAAACTGACAAGATTTTGATATTAATTGTATGTGAGGAATAAAAGAGCGAGAAGGGTCCAATTGAAACCCCAAGACAACGGGCTTGGGAGGTGGGAGTGATGATTACATTGTCAATAGTTAGAGATATTTGAGGAGTTAAAGCTGTTGTAGAGGGTGGAAAGATAAACAGTTCAGTCTTAGACATGTTGAGTTTGAGTTGACGGGCAGCCATTCGGGAGGATATGCTAGAGCGTCACTTGGAAACTTGAGCTAAAAAGAGAGGGGGATAGATCTTGTGCAGATAGGTAGATTTGAGTGTCATCTGCATAGAGATGATATTGAAATCCAAAGGATTTTATTAGGGTACCAAGAGAGGATGTGTAAATGGAGGAGGTGGCCTAGGACTGAACCTTGGTGTACTCCAACAGACAGAGGGAGAGGTGAAGAAGAGGTGCCAGAGAAGGAGACACTAAATGTATGCTCTTCAAGATAGGATGTGAACCATGAGAGAGCTGTGTCATGGATGCCAAGAGAGATAGGGCGATAGTTCAAGGCAAAAGCTGGGTCAGATGAGCGCTTCTTAAGAATGCTGCTCCTAGTCCTGCTAGTAGGTGAACCTCCGTCCTATCCTCAAATCACGCACAGAGTGGTACAGGTTTTGCTCAAAAATATCCCTGTATTTAGCACCATCCATCTTTCCCTCAACTCTGACCAGTTTCCCAGTCCCGGCTGCTGAAAAACATCCCCACAGCATGATGCTGCCACCACCATGTTTCACTGTGGGGATGGTGTTTGCGTGATGTGTTGGGTTTGCACCAGACATAGCGTTTTCTTTGATGGCCGAAAAGTAAAATTATAGTCTCACCAGACCAGACCACCGTCCTCGATACATTTTGGGAGTCTCCCTCATGCCTTCATGCCTTTTTGCAAACTCAAAACGTGACATTTTGTCTTTTGCCGAAAGTAATGGCTTTCTTCTGGTCACTCTGCCATAAAGCCCAACTCTATGGAGTGTACAGCTTATTGTCATCCCACAGTATGTATAAACCCCTTGAGCACAGGCTTGTGTGCTACCCTAGATGTTGTATAATGAAACGGACATAATATTAAAAATGTAATATGTTTTCATTCCACATATGTTTATATTTAAGTGTTACAAGTCAAATAATGATGAAAATTCATTATTTTCTATTGTTTTTTTGGTGCTATGCTGTCTATTTAACTGATGCTTCGGCACTCAGCAATAGTTTTAAAACCATTTGCGAGTGGTCTTTAGTACACATAACATTTTTGCAGTTACGACACTGACCTATTTAGCGAGCGATCCATAAAGTCTGATTAGAATAGAGTTTTGGTGTAAAAGGCTAACGGAGTAACTTGTAATCTTACTGCAGTGCAAAACTCAACAGAAGAGTTTTCTGTAATTTTCAGATTTGTCTTGCTGCAGTCACTCATAGCAGTTCTCTCACAATGTTTCAGGGATGGGTGATTAGCATAGCTAGGTAGTTTTACTTTGCTCTTAAACATAATGTAATGTAGGGGATTAAAATAGGGGCCCTAATTTGCAAATAACAAAAAAAAATGTTTAAATTTCCATTTCATTACAGTTGCTTGTTTTTTTATTTAATTTATTTATCACGGAAAATTAGCTTTGGGAGTTTCAATTAAACAACCCTTTAGTAAGCACTTTATTAGGTTGATAACATTCTGCATAGATAATAACTTTTTACAGCAATTAGCACTGGATATAGTTATATACCATATTGCTTTCAACACACACTCTCAATGTATCAATTTTATTAACAAATGTGTAAGTCTGACATTCTGCAAACACCTCTGAAATGGATTAAAGAAATCGCAAAGGATTAAAAAGAAAAGCACTGCAATATATTTCTGTGTATAAATGATTTATTGCATTAGCTCAGTTCCTGCAAAAAAGGAAAAACTGAGCCTCAGGGTTGGCATTCTGAAATGGAGAGATCCATCAATGTTATTTCCTCTGATTACACAGTGATAAAATGGTACAACTAAAACATTATAGGTAATTAAATAAAAAAACAATTAGTGGGACATTCAATTAGTCACTGACTGCTGTTATAGACAACATATAAAAATAGAAGGCTAGGAATACTAAAACACAGTGTGAGTTGTAGAAAATCATTTTCAATATGGGGCATCAAGCCATCCTGTTTCAATATGGAAAACACTATAGTACTAAAATGCATTTGTGCTCCTCTAACAACATTCATATGGGACTTATGTCAACTGGTCTATGCCTTAAATACAGTTGTGGTTAAAAGGAAGCTGTAGAAGTTTAATATTTATGTAAGCTTTTTGAAAAACTAGACTTGATAAAGAACTAATTTTCTTTATAAGTAAAGCATTTAATTTATTGTGTAGAATATGCCATTATTTACAAGGAAGCATCCATTGCTTTGCTTGTTAATTTGCTTTATCTCATGGACTGATGGTATTTCATTAGTAAGCAGTGAAACTACAGATTAGTACATTTCAGGATAAACAGGTATCATCATCTATACAATAAATGTTCCAGTTAATGCAGTAATGGATAGTAAACATATGAATTTTGTTAAACGTGTATTTCCCTTGTTCTTATCCCCTGTACAGCGCTACGGAATATGTTGGCGCGATACAAATAAAAGATAATAATAAAGTAATAGCAGTTGGTTGGTTTTAAAACTTTTCAATAGTAGTGTTAAATAATTGTATGTCAAAATTGTATATATTTTTATTTGTACTTTTAATTTCTGCAATAACTTAATTAGAATTTGTTTTACTTTTTAACATTTCTTTGCCCATTATTATTGTTCAGAATAGCATATATGAGACTCAAGTGATCATTAAAGTATGGAGCATACACAATGGCATACTGCATAAATAGTGCAGTTGGTATTGTGGTGTATTGGAACTTTTTGGGAGATAAATATGATTAGACCAATTACTATTATGGAGTAATCTTGTCAAAGCACTTTCATTGCAAAATATATAGATACTGATATTAATGATATTAGTGACTACTTTTTTGTGACAAAATACGGCAATAGGTGTAGTGTGATATTGCAGATATACAGATAAATAGGTAATCACAGCAACAAATCGTCTCAAATAGAAAACATATGAAACTCTTATTGATGAAAGAAGGTACCTCCAGATTTGTCAGTCGACTTGGACGTCACTGAGTGGGTCCTGAATCTTAAAACACAGCATTGTCTCAGATGTCAATTTCTTTCGTTGTTGTGGAGGTCCTTCTGTTGTAAAGTAATCAAACGCAGTCTTTCTTAGGATGTGATGCAGGTCCTTGTTTCTATCCAAACAGGTATGTAGGTATCCCAGATTGTATAATGTCTCTCTGTCTCCTAGACAGATGGTATTCCGCTCCTTCTTCAAGTACTGATCACCCCAGTACTTATAGACATGTAACAGAAAGAGGGATGGTGGGGGAGAAAGTCCCAAAACCATACAATCAGATAAAACATAATAATAATAATAATAATAATAATAATAATAATAATTGTTGCTGTTTTCATGTCTCTGTATCAGATTGTTTTCATTCTCTGTATTATAGAATTGCCCAGTATTTTGCAATTCGCTTCAATATTTGTAACATATATTAGGATCTGGTAATACATCACCATAATTCTTGATTTTATTTCATCCCTATGGTCCAATTCTGGGTTTTATCTAGCTAGTGCCTTTCACACATTATATAAGGACTATAGCCGAATGTATTATTATTATTATTATTATTATTATTATTACTATCATTATTATTATTGTTTCTTAGACATCTGCGTTCCTTTGATCTTATTTTAGATAATTGTATTGGATTTTTCTTTTCTTTTATTATGTAGTATTTTATTTCATTGTATCTTTTATATTCCAGTTTACATTTTTGACAAAAAAATCAGAGTTCTGGGAGTTCTAGGTTAGCCTGGTACAAGGTAAGTGTCATACACCCTCTGTTTTTAGGGGCATATACTGTATTGAACCACACATACATTGAAAACTTATGATACATGTACCCACAGGCTATGTGATATTGGGGACATTAAGCTTAAAAAAAAAATAAAAAATAAAAAAAAAATATATATATATATATATATATATATACTTCATTTTTGTTAGATCATTTTTTCATTTTTTTATGATGACTGGGTGAACATACAGACAAATAAGAGATCCACTGATGTAATGAATAAACCTTAAAACCCTAGACTGTTATCTCTAATATAGAGTTAACTTGCAATATCAATATTTTATTGAACAAATATGCATTTAATGTATATTGAGCTTTGAATCTTCCCTGCCCGCTTCTGATGTCTGGTCTATGTTCATACAGCCATGTCATTCTTAGTAGTCATTCTCAGCACTACCAACATCCATAGGGCCCTATATTAACCGGGCGGTATAAACTGTGGTATAGCTGTAAATCAGCTGCAGAAGCTCTTTTTTCCTATATTACACCTTGACAAAAAACAAAGTTAGAGGTGCTCAATCAGAGAACAAACTAACCTAGGTTAGTTCTATGAACATGATAAACCACTCTGAGAGCAACCTCTTTTAGCTCACTTATGCCCTTCACAGGGAAAAATATCCTGTAGTATATCAGTCTGATCTACTCACTAGACTAACCCAGCCCTGAAATACCAGGCAATTCTACCCTGAACAGGAGAAACAGCAAACCCCAGACGAATGTTTCAACCTTCATTGGGCCTTGTTAAAGAGGTGTAGCAGACCGCCGTCACCCTTAGTGATACTAATCCCTAAGGGTCATTTGCATAAACAAAAAACAAAGTTAGGAATGTATAACAATTATATTTATGTGAAATGATGGCAAGTGTTCTTGTATTAATTAATTATTAATAATACCTGTCATTTGGTTAAAGGGCCAGTTAATTCAGCATATATTGGACCATACCATAGATCTCCAAAAGGCATGTTAAAAAAAAATTAAAATTTTTGAAATAAGTAAATATTTTACAGAGAAATTAGTTCTAAAGAAATAATTGATTTTCGGTTGTTTACATTTTAGAGCCATCCCATTCTCTGGCTTAGAGCTGAGACAAAGTTCTGTTCCTCCTACTAAACTACTTCAACCAATCAGGTCGCAGGGGTGTGTCTCCATTAAACTCTCTGAGAAAGATTTTGACCGACAGGGGGGCTCAGCACCACAGTGACATCATGGATAGAGACTGTGCTATCTGATCTGCCTTGTTTGTCAGACATTTTGTACATACAAAACCTGCTAGTATTGTAGGAAGATCCCTGAAGATCCTGTACACAGTGAACTGCATGAAATCAGTGGATGTTTGCTAAATCTGCAACCTGTGTGTGTGTGTATATATATATATATATATATATATATATATATATATGTGTGTGTCTGTTTGTATATGTGTGCCTGTGTATATATGTGTGTGTCTGTATATATACATGTATATATATATATATATATATATATGTGTTTGTGTGTCTTTGTATACATATAAATATATATGTGTATGTCTGTGTAGCTGGACAAGTGCCAACAGCCCAGCGGAACCAGGAATACCCACTGTGGAAATGTGGCCTTTGGCTACTGGTTTCTCCTTTGAGATATATATAAATAGTAGAGATTCCAAGATTCTTTTTTTGTACTTTTATTAAAAAGTCCAAAATACAAAAAAAAATAGCTTACTCCAGCATAAAATAAAATTCTGCATAAACGTACTGAACGTACTGGCTTAACAACAGGAACACCCTTACTAGCCCTGAAGCCGCTTCTCGGACTTCAGGTAAAAACATACAGTCCACTCTTTGAACAGTCGTTTTTCAATTTCTCACACTAGGGTGGGGTTCTGGCCCGCCCTACTCTCCAGATACCCCAAACTCCAGGGACCCGTAATACCCTCTTTCGGTGAAGGCTAAAATCTCCCTGGGGTATATTATAACAGTCTCAATAATGGTATCTTATTCCACAGGCCTTTCACTCCAGGCTTTTCTTCCAACTCTGGGATAGCATCAATCAGTTTCCTCTGTAAACTTGTGTGGCAAAAACTCCTCTGAAAATCCTCTCTTCTGCAGCAAACAGTCTCCCCTGTAAATGCTCTTGTGGCGCACATCCTTTTTCTCTGCAGCTCCATCAATCCCTGTTGCAGACTTCTCAGTTTGCTCTCTGAGCTGTGCAAACAGCAGCAGTCCAAACCAAACAGCCTTTTTACTCCAGACTGTAAACTTTCAGGCTCATCTCAGCCTGAAAAAAATATAGAGTATGGTGGCTCAGGTATTTTTACATAAGAACCAAATGTATAAATGTATTACTTAGAGTGCTCCTGAGGATAAATGAAGTATATTGTATGAGAAGAAGAAAGATCCTATTTTAGGGCACACCTAATAATCTAAATCTCAGAAAGAGATAATAAACTAAATGATAAAACTTAACTTTTATTAACTAGTAATATCCATATTAAAATATGTAAACGTAGGCTGCAAAGAGGCCACAAAATTATTGGATTGACTAATGTGGTATCTCAAAATGGTAAATTCTGTCCCTAATAGGCAAACCATATAAAGTGCTAAGTGATAATGTACTCACAAAGTGACTATTATGCAAAATAAAGTGCTTAATATAAAGTGACAAGTGCTATGATTCATACAGTGTATAATATATAACTATATGATATTGGACACTATAAATAAATGCAGTATAAAGAAAGCTGCAAAGGTACAGACAATTCTAGTATACAGCTGTATGCTGAAAATCTAAAGAGATACCAAATGTCCTACCAAGGAAATGGTATGAAAAAGAATGTAAAGTAAGACTATAGCTACTTGAGTGATAAATGCCTCAATGCTATATTGCATATCCAGTGTAAAGCTATCCCAAAGTTATAGCGTTGAAACCAGGATCCCCCTGCGTGTAATACACCTTCCTTCTACTAATAAATTAGCTGAACTGCATATGTAGGTAGATTTTGGGAAGGGACCTTAAACTATGGGCCTGATCTGCAAAACTCTAGCTCTCTGCCATGCACGCAGCGGTCTAGACGCAAGCAAATGACGTCATAGACCCGCGACGGCGTTCCTACGTTAACCCGACGCACGTTTCTTGAATTTCATCAAGGGTTGCAGCAATCCCTGTTGCAGACTTCTCAGTTTGCTCTCTGAGCTGTGCAAACTGCAGCAGTCCAAACCAAACAGCCTTTTTACTCCAGACTGTAAACTTTCAGGCTCCTCTCAGCCTGGTACAATTTCTGCTTTCAGCAGACAAAGTCAAAATACTGCTTTCCTCTCACTGGCAGATAACTACAAGCATCCTTCTTAGCTTATTTAATAGGAGTAACCAGTAATGAGCATAGAACTTTCATTTGGTCTGCATCTGCTCAATTAGATGACAGATGACTAAACTTCTGGGCTATTTAATATATATAATATAATCCAATTCAGTTACACACATACAGTGTTGTTCAAAAAATAAAAAATCTGGAAAAAGGTGGTCAAAACCTAAAAAAGGCAGAGGAGGATAAAAATCTAAAACAAAAACATACATGTACAGTACAGTGCTAAATACTGTAACTGCAGCACCAACTTAACTGATCTTCATCTGCAGACATTACTAACCATTAGATAGGTGTCATGATGCATCACTAGCCATGACCTTTAATAATGATGTGTCATCCCACAACAAATGCTTAGCTGTGACCACAGTCATTGATCCAAGAGTGCTATCATCATCTCTAATGAAAATGATTTTCATGAAACCATGATATCTGAACAACTACCCATTAATACTGAGTGGACACAAAGGTCAGCAGCCATAATGTCTGTTACTAACATAAGACAAAAGTATATGTTTTCATACTGATATTGAGGAGAGCTATTGTGGGACTTTGCAAGTCCCCGACCATATCTGCATTGGTCTAAATTAATGATAACAACAATCATGTATTCTAAAACTGGATATATGATTTAATTAACAGCGTGTGAGCTAAATTTTCTGGATGGTATGTAACTGATGGAATGTATATTTGATAGCCACTGTGAATACATTTACATTAATAACCCTACGTGTCTTCAGAGAAGAGAATCATGGACCATGTGTTGGGGTAGCCATCTGCTTGCAAAATATCACCATCACATAGGCCATGATCCTCTATACTGTAGCCAGGCTAGATAATGTTAAAATTTGGGCCAATAGATTGTCACTGATTAGTGCTGTTGAGAAGGTCCAAAACTATGTGCAACCCCAACATCATCCTCTATTGTATTTGTAAACCTGCTTTGTTCAATTGTTTGCTAGCTTAAGTTAATCCCAACAGAAAGAAAGGAGGTGGACCTCAGACTGCCAGATTAAGTTAATCACGTCTGATATGTTGTAGACGGCAGGTTATGTATTGGAGATTAAATTCTATTGATCTCAGGAAGCTACTGTCAGACCCCATGTGGGATCATCTACTGTTATTGTCTACCACCCCCTTCCATTGTGTACACCCCCTCTGTGTTTAACTGCTATAAATACTGCTGTGATTTTCAAAAATAAATCAGTTGACTTAGAGATACATAGACATTTTGTATCTCTGATTATATTCCTGTTAGCTGGGATACTGAACCTATCTCCACCCTTCAAGTAACCTGTCCTGTTCACTACCACAGGAAGGTTACTGGAACTCCTGGAAACGCTGATTCCTGATGGAGAGGCACTGACTGATGCAGAAGCCAGATATCAGGGAGCTGGTGCTGAGATTTCAAAGAACCCAACGGTCCTTGTGGGTAGATAATCTGTAGACTATAGCAGGTGGTTCTGGGCTTGTATAGCCCCTACTCATGGATCGTCACAGTCCGTTTCATGGATTTGACGAGGCATGAATGATCCATCTATTCCTTGGTAAATCCATGGAGCTGACATGTTAGTGTCATTGGTGGTCAACATTTTACATGGATTTTGTGTTTTCTATGTGTGTGTGATGTACATGTGGTGGCATGTTGGTGTATATTATATTCACCTGACAAGGAGGCTGGATCCTGTTGGGCCACAAGGTCTGGAGCTCCAGCGACGGGCATCTGGCTCAGCATCTAATTGAGCACCTTCTCCCACTCATTGTACTTGAATGTCACTTGGGGACCACTACTTAGAGCTCTTGCTGCTCTCCCCTCCTCACCTTGGCTCGGCAGTCATCAAAACGATGCTTAACCAACCTCACATTCATTTTTGCAATGTTGACTGCTGTAACCAAACTGCTACCTCCTTCCAGGTCTGGGGCCTGGGCCTAACTCCCCTCCATCTGCAAGGATAGTGGGGCGGTCCCATATGTCAATACGGAGGACCATCATCTCCTCGTTCCAGTAGTTAGGTGCCCTGTGCTTGCACGCAGCCTATTGTCCTCCTCACTAAACCCTTGTGGGTTCAGGCCCCTCTCCCTCTGAGCCTGTGCTAGACATGCCTATTACAATGGATGAATCCCTCCCGCTACCTCACCTCCACTCCCTCTCTCCTATCCTCACCTCCACTCCCTCTCCTACCCTCCACTCCCTCTCTCCCTCCCTCCCCTATCCTCACCTCCACTATCTATCTCATTCCCCTCTTCTCCACTACCTCTCTCCATCCCCTCACCTTCATTCCCTCTCTTTCCACCCACACCACCACTCCCTTCACCCAAACCTCCACTTTCTCCACCCTCCCCTCCATTCCCTCTCTCCATCCTCACCTTCATCCACTCTCTTTCCACTCTCACCTCCACTCCCTCTCTCGCTCTACCCTTACCTCCACTCCCTCCACCCTCACCTCCACTCCCTCCACCCTCACCTCCACTCCCTCTCTCTCTCCACCCTCACATCTACTCCCCGAAGTCACCTCTCTCTCTCCTCTCATGCTCTTCTCCTCCCCAATTCCCCCCTCCTCTCTCCTCCTCCCTCCACCCTCCATATCAATTCCCAAAATAATATAAGGATACATCAAAATAAGTGTATATGTATATATGTATATATTTCTAAGATAAAAAAATGTATGTATTATGTGTGATTTTGTTTATATGTTAGGATAGGTGGATGTAGTGACTATATGTGTACCTATGTGTATTATTACTCTACTAGCGACTTGCCTGTCAAAAATGACAGGGCAATAAAATGGTAAGGCAAGTAATGCGGTTTGCCAAAGACAGTGTTTTGGTCGTCTGAGATTCTTTGGCGCATTTATTGTGAGCCTCGCTCTGTGCGCCTTTGGCTCTCATCACGTGGCTTGCAATGAGTGCCTTTGGTGCTCATTGCGAGCATCTCGGTTAGTGTATTTTTTGTAATCAGAGGCGCTTATTGGAAGTCTCTCCCCTGGTGTAGTTTGTATCCTATGAGCACCATTGGCTCTTCTTGTGAGGCACGCAGTGAAGGTCTTTGTGGTTTATTGCGATACTGTGTTTTTTTTTTGTGTGTATGTATTTTTTCATGATAATTAATTAATTATGAAGTGATAAATTATTATACTTTACCTATTTGTAATTAATATATGCAGCAAGCAATGTGCTGAAGAGCTAACAATCTGTTTTGATGTTCCTGCAGCATAAAATGTCGATTTGCAGTGTTGTTGAGCTGAGGTGTAAGTGTCAGCAATGTCTGCAGTGTGTAGTGTAACTAGGCTGCGTGCGCGAGGGGAAAACGTATGTGTAGCTGTGTTCTTCCGCATTCTGTAAGTTAGTGTTGTAAAATGGCGGCGATTGTGTATGTGGTATGCGGGTGTGAATGATTTTGCGTCCTTGATAATAGTGTATCTTGTACCTCGTCATATGTGGTTGGCGGTGTTTTGCGGCTTTAGTGGTCGTGTAGCCTCGTTTTCATTTTTGGGGCGGCCATTTTTTCTCTTGCTTAGGGGATTTTCAAGTGTCATAAAACTCTGTAAATTGGACTTAAATTGAGGTGTAACCTCACTTCCAGACATCCTGGGTGTCCCCCCTTGCTGTGGGTAAGGTTTTTATTTTATTTTTGTGTGTATTTAGTGTTTTTTTTATGTTTTCAATTGTATGCGGTTTGGCCGTTAAGGTCTTATTTTTGCGAGTTCGTAATTTTTTTTTTCTAAGTCCTGCGGCTCCTATTTTTTTGGTGTAAATCCGTATATTTTTTTTTCTAATCCCGGGGGTCGTATTTTTTTGTGTAAGTCCGTATTTAGTCATTGCGTGTTAGAATTTTTTTTTCAAAGTCCCACTTCTGTGGCTGTTTGTAACCGCTTGTGAGGCGCCGTAGAGCCTCGTCGTCCGCAAATGCGGCCCCTCACTTTGCGAGGGTCCACATTTGCAGCCTGCAATGAGCCTTCGGCTCATTGCAGCCGACGTTGGAGCCTCCACTGATGTTGGAGACTCACAAGCATTTTCAGTCATTTGTAATAGTCAATTTTGTACTTCCTACGTTCCTGTGTGAAAGTGCTACGTGTTTGGCAGTGTTTTGCACGGTCCGGGGTCATGTAGCCTCGTTTTCATTTTTTTTGCCGGCCATATTTTTTCTCGCTTTGCCGATTTTCGAGTGGAGAAACTCATCCAAATCGACTTAAAATCGCGTTTCACCTCACTCCAAGATGTCCTGGCTGTTCCCCGTGCTGTCTGTGATGTTTTTGTTGTATTTTTATTTTTTGTGTTTTTTTTGTTTTCGCTGTTCGGTTGTTAATTTTGTATTTTTCGTATATCGTATATTTTTTCTTCCTGTGTAATAGTGTATTTTGTACCTTATACGTTCCTGTGTGAAAGCGCTACGCAGTTGGCAGTGTTTTGCGAGGTCCGGGGACATGTAGCCTCGTTTTTATTTTGTTTGTCTGCCATTTTTTTCTCGCTTAGGTGATTTTCGAGAGCCGAAACTCGGCCAAATCAACTTAAATTCGCGTTCCACCTCACGCTGTGTGTGATGTTTTTGTTGTATTTTTTTCTATTTTATGTGTTTCTACTGTTTTTATCTTTGCGCGGTTCGCGGTTCGTATTTTTTTTTCTCAGTCCTGCATCTAGTAATTTTTCTCAGTCCCGTGTTGGTCAACTGCTTGCAGCCTAAGGCGATCCCGCGTTTACTAAGTGTTTGGTGGCCTTATGGCTCGCCTCGCTTTGCAAGGCGAGCAGGCAATGAGCGTCTTTGGCGCTCATCGCCTTTGTGCTGCGAGTTTTAGTGATGCAGGTTAATGGCTTGCCTCGCTTTGCGTGGGTCGCAAGTGATGAGTGCCTAAGTCGTACTCACCATGCAAAGCGTGACAACGTCTCGTAGTTTGACTACTATTATATGTGATTAATGTTATACCCAGTACTGTCAATTTTTTTTACTAATGAATGTAGGCAGAAATTAAATGATGTAAAAAAAAAGTAAATGTAAAGTATAACCATGGAGATCCCAATGGACCCCAAATGGTATGTAATCCTAACCCCCTACCTATGGCCCCCCATGGCACATATAACTATCACAGGGGTCTTTATTGGCTTCCATGGTCCCTATCCCCCATGGGGGTCAATAGTACCCCCATAATCCCTGCCACTACTATTACCGAATATAAACCTAAATTACCCATAGAATATTAAAGAAAAGATTATTAAAATAAAAAAGTTGAACAACAAGAAAAAAAGACTACTACTGTAGGGAGAATTTTTAATCAAGATACGAGATGTGTCTGCTTACTAAGGGTTGAATCTTGAGGACCAGGACATTAGTGATTATAGCAGTAGGGTCATCAAAAGAAGGGTAAGAAGAATTCCCCTCCAAAGGAGTTTTTTTTTCTTTTTTGCAATTCATCATATTATTTTAATGTTCTTCTTTTTATTATTTAGTCAGTATTTTTTTATTTACAGTAATTCTTTTTTTACATTTTTCTTTTTAATTTACTTAGGGGAGGAATTAGGGGAGTAGGGACAGGGACTTTGGGGGTCCTTTTGGATGCATATGGTAGTAGTTAGGGTGCCATGGGGTGCATAGGCACTCCCATGGTAGGTGGTTAGTTTTAGGTACCATGAGGGTCCATAGGGTACCCAATAGTATAGGGCCCCCATTGTTATAATTAGATGTGTTAAATGTGTTGGATTTGAGCAGTCAGGCCTCAAATCTGACACAATTAAGGTATTAGCTCAATAGTTGTTGTGAATTTGAATGACAAAGCCTCAAATCCGACACTGTGAAAGTATTCAGAGTGTCCACTTTTAGTCATCCAGGCTTCTTGGTGCAATTTTTGCACCTTAACTTGGGGTTGAAGGTACCTGAAGGCTTTTTGAAAATTCCAGGCACTGGATGGACTTATAGGGAAACTTCAGCGAGATTTAGATAACATTCTATGACCAATTTTATAGTGATTTTGAAAATAGTTATGGGATAGGCACTCAGGGTTTAAAATTTTAAGAACATTTGGGAGCACTGCGATAGCATTTTTAGAGGATTACATTTATGTGTGTTATATGACAGCTCATTAGTGTTTTACAAGTAAACTTCACTCAGTTTTTTCCTTGGCTCAGTGGATTAGAGGCCAAACTAAGATCAGAGTGGACCTATATATTTTTTAAAGAACCAAACTTTTATAATAGCTAAATTATTTTACAAAAGAAAGAAAGAAAGAAATATGATCTTAAAAGTATTACTTTGCCTTTTCTGAGCTTCCTGTTTCGGATTCTTTCTCAGCAGAGTGAGTAACTTTCCTGTTATAAATGACGGTATCATATGTTATGTTCAATTGTCTGTTCTGTCTCTCTCTGTGCTGTCTCTTTCTGTGTGCCCTCTGTCTCTCTCTGTGCACCCTCTCTCTGTAAGCCCTCAGTCTCTCTCTGCGCTGTATTTCTCTCTGTGCACTCTCTCTCTGTGCTATCTGTCTCTGTGCCCTCTCCCTGTGCTCACTGTCACTCTCCCTCCCCTCCCTTTCTCTCCTTACCTCCCTCTCTCTCTCTCTCCCTCTCTCCCTGCCTCCCTCTCTCTCTCTTTCTCTCTCTCCCACACCCTCCCTGTCTCCCCCTCCCTCCATCCCTCCCTCTCTCTCTTTCTGCCTCCCACCCTCCCTCTCTCTCTTTCTGCCCCCTCTCTCTCTACCTGCCTCTCTCTTCCCCCCTCCCTCTGTCTCTCACTCTGCCTCCTCTCTCTCTTTCTGCATCTTCTCTCTCTACTTACCTCCCTCTCTCTTCTCCCCTCCATGTCTCTCCACTCCCCTCCCTCTCTCTTTCTACCTCCCTCCCTCTATCCATCTCGCTCTCTCTTTCCCTTCCTTCCTTCCTTCCTTCCCTCTCTCTCTCCCTCCTTCTCTGTCTCCTCTCCCCCTCCCTCCTCTCTCCCTCCTTTCTCTCACCCTGCCTCTCCTTCCCTCTCTCTCTTCCCATCATTGGCAGACAACCTGTTCAGGTTCTGTTCAGTCAGCTTGTATATGTAGATTTTTATTGTCATTATTACATTGCCTGTTTTCTTGATAAAAGAAAAACATTGTCAAAACTTTACTTGGTCCTTTGGACTGTTTCTCGAAGAGCCAGAGGACTCTAAAGAGCCACTTTGTCACACTTATGTATATACTGCCCCACATGAAGTTCAACATCAAGTTCATGTTCGTTGCTTCTATGACCTCCTCTGTCGTCCCCTTCTTTGTGTGCCTTCAATCTTTCCCAGCATCAGAGTCTTCTCTAGGTAATACTGTCTTCTCATGATATGGCCAAAATATTTGAGCTTCAGCCTCATGATCATACCTTCCAGTGAACAGTTTGTCTTGATTTCCTGAAGTATTGATTTATTAAATATTCTTGCAGTCCAAGTGAGTTTTCTACACCACAATTCAAAAGTTCTCTGGAGTTTTGACTTTTTTTATGGTCCAGCTCTCACATCGGTATGGTAATTACTGTGAATATCATAGTTCTAACAATGAAGATCTTTGTTGATAATTTAATATTTGTATTTGTTACTAGCTTGTCCAAGCTTGCCATAGCTTTCTTCCCCAGAAGCAAACATCTTTTATTTTTTACTTTGTCTTTTTAACGCTGAGCAGCAGGCCAACTTTTGAACTCTCTTCTTTCCCTCCTGAACAACAGATCCTCTAGTTCCTCCTCACTTTTATATATATACTAGCGAATTGCCCATCAAAAAATGACGGCAATGAAATTGTAAGTGAGCTAATGGTGTTTGGTGTATATAATGTGGCTGATTTAGCGTCCTTCGTTTTCTATGTCGTGCAACTTTTTCGGAATATCCGTAGCTGTTTGGTGGTGTTTTGCATGTTTATGGTGGTATTTTGCGTGTTTAGGGACTTTAAGCCTCGTTTTCGTTTTGTTCGGCGGCCATTTTTTCTCTAGCTTAGGTGATTTTCGGTTCTCTAATCTTCGCAATTTGTGCTTAAATGGAGGTGTAAGTTCACTTGCAGAGGTACTGGGTGCCCCCCTTGCTGTGAGTAACCTTTTTATGTGTTTGTTGTTTGTATTTATTGTGTTTGTAATGTTTTGGGGTCGCACAGGTTGCGCCCTTGTTTTTTAATCTCGTAGGTGTTTTTCGGCAAATACGTTGGTGTTTGGTGGTGTTTTGCGTCTTTAGACTGCTGTAGCCTCGTTTTCGTTTTTTCGGAGGCCATTTTTTCTCTTGCTTAGAGAATTTTTTAGTGTCTAAACTCTTTTAATTTGAGTTAAATTGAGGTGTAACTTTAGTTTTCGAGGTCCTGGATGCTCCCTCTTCCTGTAAGTAAGCTTTTATGTATTTGTTGTGTGTATTTGTTGTATTTTTCATGTTTTCATGTGCGCGTGTTGCGGACGATTTTTTGCGAGGTCGTAATGGGTTGTAATGTGTCTCATATTTTCCTTGCTTCCCTTCCTTTGCGAGGGGCACAGGCTCGCTACGCGAGCCCGCAAGCGTTAGCAACAACTCGCATGCTCACAAATCCCAGAATACAGAGAAGGCGTCTGAGATATGTAAGCAATTGAGTTCCAAGATAGAACAAAACAATATACCTTCTTGTTGCAAGGAGAGGCCATACAATCTATATCTGGAATTCCCCATATTCTTGAAATGTCTACCTCTTCATTCAGAAAGCCTTGGATCTAGGCAGCTGACAGCCCTTCTACGGTTCATTTTGCCAATGGGAAGAGACACAGAGGAGGGGGGAGAGGGAGGAAGAGATACAGAGGAGGGGGGAAGAGGGGGGGAATAGATACAGAGGAGGGGGAAGAGACACAGAGGAGGGGGGAAGAGTCACAGGAGGGGGAGAGGGGGGAAGAGATACAGAGCAGGGGGGAAGAGACATAGGAGGGGGTGAAGACACAGAGGAGGGGAGAAAGAGACACAGAGGAGGAGGGAGAGGGGGGGAATAGACGCCGAGGAGGTGGGAATGGAAGGAAGGGATACCGAGGAGGGGGGAGAGGGGGGAAGAGACACAGAGGAGGGGTGAGGGGGGAAGAGACACAGAGGAGGGGGGGAAGAAACACAGAGGAGGAGTGAGAGGGGGGAAGAGACACAGAGGAGGGGGGGAAAGAAACACAGAGGAGTGAGATGGGGGAAGAGACACAGAGGAGGGGGGAAGGGGGCGAGGAGACACAGAGGAGGGAGGAAGAGACACAGAGGCGCTTGTTCCGAGCCATGTGATGAGCGCTCATCACAAGGCTAGTAAAGTAGAGGGGGGGAGAGGTAGAGGAGGGAGAGGCTCGCAAGGTGTAATGAGGGTTTTTCAGGTCCGGTTGGGGCCTATATGGCTCCGCTTGGTGTAATGTACGTTTTTATGGTCCAGTTTGGGCCTATATGATCCCGCTTGGTATTTTAGTTTTTTTTTAAAGTCCGGTTGGGGCCTACATGGTACTACTTGGTGTTATATGGGTTTTTGAGGTCAGGTTGGGGCCTATATTGTCCTGCTTGGTATTTTAAGATTTTAAGGGTGCGGTTGGGGCCTATATGGTTCCTCTTGGTGTAATGTCAGTTTTTAAGGTCCGGTTTGGGCCTATATGGTCCCTCTTGGCATTTTAAGGTTTTAAAGGTCTGGTTAAAGCCTATATGGTCCCGCTTGGTGTAATGTGGGTTTTAAGGTCCGGTTGGGACCTATATGGTCTTGCTTGGTGTAATGTGTGTATTTAAGGTACGGGGGGGGGGGGGGGGCGGGCACATATGGTCTTGGTTGGTGTAATGTGGGTTTTCAAGGTCCATTTGGTGCCCTGCTTGATTTTTAAGGTTTTTTTAGGTACAGTTGGTGCATATATGTAATGTGGGTTTTTTAAGGTCCAGTTGGGGCCTATATTGTCCTGCTTGGCATTTTTAGGTTTTAAAGGTCCGGTTGGGGCCTATATGGTCCTGCTAGGTGTAATGTGGGTTTTTAAGGTCCGGTTTGGGCCTATATGGTTCCGCTTGGTGTAATGTGTTTTTTTAAGGTCCGGTTGGGGACTATATGGTCCCGCTTGGTCTAATGAGGGTTTTTAAGGTCTGGTTGGGGCCTATATGGTCGCGCTTAGTGTAATGTGGGTTTTTAAGGTCCGGTTGGGGTTTATATAGTCCCGCTTGGTATTTAAAGGTTTCAAAGGTATGGTTGGGGCCTTTATAGTCCGGCTTGGTGTAATGAGGGTTTTTAAGTTCTGGTTGGGGCCTATATGGTCCCGCTTGGTATTTTAAGGTTTTAAAGGTCCGGTTGGGGCCTATATGGTCCCATTTGGTGTAATGTGGGTTTTTAAGGTCCGGTTGGGGCCTATATGGTCCCGCTTGATATTTTAAGTTTTTTTTAGGTACAGTTTTGGCCAATATAGTACCGCTTGGTATTTTAAGGTTTTAAAGGTATGGTTGAGGCCTATATGCGCCCACTTGGTGTAATTTGTGTTTTTAAGGTCTGGTTTGGGCCTATTTAGTCCCACTTGGTATTTTATATTCTTTTTAGGAACGGTTTAGGCTTATAATGTTCTGATTGGTGTAATGTGGGTTTTTAAGTTCCGGTTGTGCCCTATATAGTCCCGCTATGTATAATATGTTTTTTTTTAGGTATGGTTGGGGCTTAGATAGTCTCGCTTGGTTTCATAAGTGTTTTTAAGTATGGTTGGGGTCTTGCACTCTCTGATTTGTTTGCTTGTTTTATATCACACCCAGGTCCAAACACTCTGCAGCTGCAGACTCTTTTGGACTACTACACTTGAAGACACCCGAGAAGGAGAGTCAACTGTTGGTAAGTGTTATAGCATTCATGCAGAAGAGAAATGTTATTATTTGCCTGAATCGAGTCTATTTCAATGGGCGGGGCAATAATAAGGTCATTGGGCGGGGCATATAAAGGTCAATATGACAACAGGGGGACGAGTTTAAATATAGGTGGGGTCTGTGTAAGGGGAGGCGCCAAGTCTTGCTTGAAAGTTCACCAGCCGCCACTGAATATAAGGTCCCAAGATGGAAAAGGGAATGAGAGAGATCCATGAAAATAAGGAGATATCTCCATATCTCATGAGAATGCTCAGTTGCTGATGCAGCAGTAGAATACTGTAAAAGTAGATATATATTCTAATCCCTTCTTTTTATCTCCAAGTAGGGTCACATATGATTTTTGAAAGACTCAAAGGGCGGGTGCTACACCAAAAGAATTTCAGAAGAACTGTAGATTATTACCATGAAAAAAAAACCTGAGAAAACTCCATAGACTGGAAAGGATAGGAACATGATGATAAATGTTCTCTAGATCTATTGTCAATCAGACTTTTGGGGTCAAGGTATAATATTTAATAATATTCCAGGTGAACACTGCACAATAATAGTAATAGTACACGATACTATCAGGATAGTATTCATACATATTATAACATGGCCAGGATATGGGTCTTGGCTCAGTAGTTGTTTTATAGTTATTTAATATGCTTTTTTTAACATCATGTTTACCTCATGATGTTAGAATCTGTTTACACTCTTCCCGCTTGACAGTTTATTTTGAAACTGAAAGTTCTATTTCTAGTCAGTTTCTGACTGGATAAATATGCATATGGAACCAAATATCTACTAGATATATGGGTCAAAATCCTCAGAAAAGATAAGAGCTGGCCTGGTTCTATACAACTAGTGAGGTGGATTTTAGGACGTTATGATGCCTTACAGAAGAAATATTTTGATTGGTGGTATTAGTAATTTATACAAAATCCAAGCAGACCCACAAACTGCTATTAGTTCAAATTTAAATAAACGTCCATTAAACCTGTTATGAATTTCAACAGCAATTAAAGCAGTCCCAGCAAAGTTTGTCTGATTTTGTATGCTGATCCTGTGTTCAGTTTTTAAATGCTGCATACGAGGAACGGGATTTTAGGGACATTGATTGCTGTGGTGAAGGGACCAAAAAAGAACCTGAAAGAGCAATGACTGTCTTGTTAATAAGATGCATAGTTACATAATAATTGTAATTGAGGTTGAAAAAATACTTTTAGTCCATCAAGTTCAACCTTTTAAGATCTCCTCTGATCGGCAATATGGGTATTAGTTCGGTAATTGATATGCGTTTCCATAACAGTAAGGATAGCGGTTCAAATTCTGTACATCTTAAATTGTATAGTTGAAGACAATAGTTAAAGCAGCACATAAACAATGTAGCGGGCGCCTGCACCTGCCTGTTATCTAGGTTACTCTCCATGCCCAGATAAAAAGACCATTACATTAACCTATTCCTATAATTATAAAGTAAGCATCCTGGCCATGTAATAAAATGAGCATAATAGAGGGGACTATATCCCAACCCAAGCGCCAGAATCTGAAAGGAAAATATTGCAAAAAACAACCAAAATATAAATAATTAAATAATTAATGTATAATTTCTACAAGTAATAAGTTCTTTTGGACAAATCAATAAACAAGCATACCCATAAGTCAATTAAAAAGGATATATTTTACATAAATGAATATACAGTTACACAAGGTGTTTTAGACAAACAGATAGACAGTAGGGATAAACAATATTTACAAAAATATACTTATATGAATATACTACATTATTACTAGATGCTACACCAAAAGTCAGCAATATCTTCAGAGTCCATGTCTTTAGGCCTTAGGTCACACCACAGCATGGCTTCTGCTCAGCTGGGCACTCCTCTGGATGGCTCTTCTGGACAACTCTTCATGGACACACACACACTCCTAGACTTGGACTTAGACTAAAAAACTCTCTGGACTTTGTATATCTTTCTTGGATACTCCCCCTTGATATGTGACTGTCCATCTCAATTGAAATCATCTCACCTCCCCCCAAACTCCATAAAAACTCCATAAATGGGAAACTCACACACACAGATGTCCCCTTGTTTACATATAAACACTCTGGGCCAAGAGACCCCCTATTATGTTGTCTAATTGATAGATGCAAGAGTCCACCACACCCAACTGTTCTTTTGTTTACCCATAAACAACCTCAGGCATAAGCCTTTTGCTACAGTATCAATGGAATAGATAGTCACACCTCAAGTTTCCCAGGGCACAGTTTGTTTCTGATAAGTTGGTTGTGACTGAACACAATTTATATATCATCACTTATAAATATTTATACAACTACATATGTTTTATAAGATACACTTATTAAAGACACATTGTTTAAAAATGATCACTGCATAAGCCATATCTTATACACACACATATATATATATATATATATATATATATATATATATATATATATATATATATATATATATATACGTTTAGCAGTGCTGAATTAGCTTACACGGAAAAAGTCTGCTGAAGTCCAATGTTTCCTCCTGAGTTACTCAACACCTCTGGAGATAATATGGCTATTTACTATGTCAGAGATAAGAATTTGAAGGGTGAGCAGGGTATTTGGAGTATTACTGTTAAGAACTGGGATTAATATATAATTGTATTGTAAAGTAGCTACATAAAAACCAGTGAGAGTTTTAAATGGACAGGGAATCCTATTTTTAGCCGGCCTGGACATCCCAGTCAGATAGTGTTTCTTGCTGTTGGTTGTACAATGTTATTACTCACTGTCCAAATGTATTTCTAATGCAAGCTGCAGCTGCTGGACCTCATATGCCATAATACTAACCTGTCAGTAACAACATAGACTGTATCATCTGTGGATATTATATTGGGGAAAGAGTAAAGAAACACAATGAAATAATAATTGTGTACAACAATATAGTTAAGAAAATCACTATGTAATCATGTTATCTTTCATTTAAAATGACTGTGTGGGTTAAGAAGAGATGAATGACTAAGCAGCTAAAGTATAATGCTAACATGAGCATCTGGAAGGGGGAAAGCTTGATAAAAAGATTGAAACTGAAACAATGCTTGACACCAGTTGCTATGCTCATCAACGTGATAGCCTATGATTACAGGTTATTTGTTACTGGGAGCAACAGATGCTATGCAGGAAGCAAGAAGCCTAACAGCTAGATTTTTAAATAGATCGAGGTTTCTGTGCTCAAAGTCAAAAACAGCAATCATGCATTAAGACAAAATATGACATTGCATTTTTAATCACTGATCTTGAAAAAAAAAAAATTTTATATTTTTTTTTTTAGAATTTTAGTACATTTTGTTAAAGGACCAGGGACAACTAAAAATGACAGAAGCTATGCAGCTTTAAAAATGTATTATTAATGTCAATATTAAAATAGTATTAAGTTCAATAATCATAATAAACTTTATCAAGCCATTTTTAAAATGGTTGAACTTGGACATTTTTATGTATGTCTGAACTTGCAGCCACATTGCAGCTGCAACTATTTCAACCTTGGCTTCATCACACACACATATAACAAATTTGGTTGTGGCACCCAGACAGTGCAAAAATTATGGAAATAAATATGGCTCGAACCAACATACACACAAACAATGAAGCAGACCCTGCTTGCTTCATAGACAGAAATAACTAATCACGTGAGACTGTGGTGTTTAGGACCAAGATACGTTTTAATATTGTTAAAAACACATATTATATCCTTAGGAAAAAACATATATATTTACAATAAAAAAAAACATGTAATAAATAGTATATGTGTTTGCTTGTCAGTTTTCCTTAAAAAAAAAATATATATTATGTTCCCAGTTTTGTTTACAAACTAAGGCCCCTATTTAATTAAGCAATTATTGTTTACTGGAGCCTGCAATGAAGCCCGTAAACTAATTTGCTATTCAACTGGCGTCTTTTAGCGAGTCGCAAACGATCTACAGGTTACAGACTGAAAATCCCTGCGGTTCTCAAAATCTAAGCCTTTGATCTTTCAAGCCCGCAAAAGTTACAATCACTAAAATGGCAAGTCGCTATTCAATTGCTACAATTCCTCAAGCCCACAAATGTTTGCACACTCGTAAATGGCAAATGTAGAAGAAAATCCTACGGGTACCAGATAGGACTCGCAAGGGAGTTAAACACCTGTTTGTAGCACTGTAAATGCCAATAAATAATCAATACTGCACTTTTAAAGATGGGGAAAGTGATAAAAGACATTAGAATCAATTGCACAAAAGTCTCATGCTTGCAAATCTGCAATATATATTTTTTTTTATGCTTAATTTCAGTGTCATATCAATCTCGGGAATCAATGAGTTAATACATATCTGGCCACCCACATGGACTGAAACAGTATCGCCATTCATTTTTAATATTTTGTACATTGGCAAATTCGTCGCATATGGGACTTCTAAACGCTAATTGATTGATGTGTAACCTCCATGTTTTACAGACATAATTTACTATTGGCTATTTCTAAATCAGTAGTTACGGCCTTGCTTAATTGATCACGATCATGCTCTGAAATGCTACACATGTACATATATGCATGGTTTACGGTTTTGGCTTTTGGCCCGTAAATGACTGGCTTTTTCAATTGAATTGCTCTGTAATTGTAGCAAATATCAAGCCTGCATTTGAATAAGACCCTAATATTGTACATTTAAAATAGTATGCAATAAACTGCAGGCATGGTTATTTAAGATTAGTTGCAAGCACAAAGCAATACAGATCTATCCATTTGTACCATACACTTACATATTAAGATATATTGTATTGCAACTCATTTGAATGTATATATTTAACTCATTTACATATACACTTTGCATTTCATGGTACTGCAAATACACAGTCAGATTGCTGCATTAACTGCTATACTAGCACATATGGGAAATGTTTGCTGAATGCTACAACAACATTTCTATCTATTTCAACATGAAAAGGTTATTATCACAGCTTGTGATAAGGCTCCCTACAAACGTACTGCAATTCCGTGTTCCTAATGGAGCACTAGGAATTGGTGCTTAACAGGGGAATCCTTTAGTCTGTAAAATGGTCTGCTTTAAGAATATGACCATATGAAGCAAGTATTGCTGTACATTTAACTATCGTATGCAAAGGAGTATACTACTGATAAAGCAACATTTCTAGAATAAAACAGCTTGATATCTACTGTGACCTTAGGCAAGTTATTTTATTTTCCCATATCACATCCAGTCTTCAATAGATTGTAAATTCAAGGCAAGAACCCATTGTCTGCAAGTGCACAGCACAACAAACACAGTAAATTACTGTGTCAATTTATTATTATGTTTAGAATATTGAATGATTTGCTTGCATAAAACTGCTATGCATATTAGCATAATATTACAATTAAAGAACATTCTCATTCAGAATTCATTATCTGAGATCTGTCTAACCTTTTCCATTAAAATACAGAAAATTGTTGAGGGGGAATTAGTTGAGAATACTTTCAATATAGAAGACACTTTTTCATTACTAGTGTAGGAAATAATTATTTTATAGTACTTTACCGACTGAGTAATGAAATGAAGATTATTTGTATCTTGAGTTTAAAAACTTTTAATATACATCACATAAAAGACAGATATACTGTAGGTAAAAATTGTGCATCTTGGGAAATCCTTTAAGATCTTAGAGGTGTGCCAATGATAAAAGCCTTACTGATTTACTTACTGGTCTGTATGTCCCCACACATGCTTTAAGCCCCTTGCTTCTTGTTTTCATGTACAGTATTTCTTTTTTAGACAGTTATCTATTTGTGACTGTGGTATCAAGAGATTATTAAAATGTTATGTATTATAGAGGCATTTCAGTATTTAAGAGTGCATTTTTTATTTAAAACACAATATTGTGGATATTCTGTCCATTATCTCATAATAACACAGCGTTTTCATTCTAATAATTTGAATAAGTATAGGTTTCATATGCTTCATAATAACCTCTTGGACACAACTCACTTTTGACATTTTATATAGTCCAATGAGATACCCTAAAACAAACAATATTAACAGCATTTGAAGCCATAAAGGGGGAGGGGGGGACAATGACTTGTTGGATAATTGGCCTGATAGAAATTGAAACCACATCCTTTCCACTACGGGCCTGGCAATAGTCTGCTTGCATCAGGAAAGTCAAACATTGCTCTACTAGCAACATACAGTTAGTATGGATATTCGTAGGGAAAGTATAAGAATGCACTATATACATAGGCCCTCATTCAATTGCAATTTGGCCAATTGAATAGGGGTCTAAATAAGCACATAACATATTTTTTTAAAGAAGTTTTTACTTAGTAAACATCTATCCAAAAGCAAGGTTTTCACTAACTAAAAACTTATTTAAAAAAAATATGTTATGTGCTTATTTAGAGCACTTTTCAATTAGCCAAATCGCAATTGAATGAGGGCCATAGTATGTATGTAAAGCATGTGCCAATTTCATCCCATTATTTTATTTTGTCCTATGTTCCTGTCTTAGTTATCTTTCTTTTTTTTAATTAAAGCAGTATGATAAGTGGTATGTGCATTATAAACAGTACTAGCGACTTGCCCGTCAAAGATGACGGCAATACAATTTTAAGGCATGGCAATGCTGTGTACCACACAATGTAAGGCTTTTGCTCCTCTGTGGACCTTCAGCGCTCATTGCGAGTCCTGGGTTGAGCGCCGTCGGCGCTCATCGCGTGGCTCACAATGAGCGCCTTCGTCGCTCATTGTGAGCCTCTCCCCTTGTGTACTTCAAGCGTCCTGCTTTGCAACGATCACGTTTGGCCCTCATCGCGAAGACAGATATATAAATAAAGTGTAAAAAAAAAAATTGTGAGTACAGTGAATTAATAAAGTAATATGAATTCATAAATTAATATACTTTACCTATTTATATGTATTATGCAGCAATCAATATTCTGAAGAGCTAACAATCTATTTTGGATTTTCCTTCATGTGAAAATTTACAGTTGTACTGTTGATCATCTGAGGAGAAAGTGTGAGCAATGTGGCAAGTGTGCAGTGTAAATAGGCTGCGTGCCTGAGGGCAAACCCTTTGTTTAGGCGGGTAAATTGACATTATAGAATCCTAATGTTATTATTTGCAAGTTAGTGTTGTAAAATGGCGTTTTTTCTATTAGTTACTTGGCTCACAAGCATTTTCCATCTGTTGTGATGGTATATTTTGTATCTCCTACTTTCCTGTGTAACTCGTACGTGCCTGGCAGTAATTTTCGCAGCTCTGTCTCCTTTAGCACTGTTTTAATTTTTTTGTCCGCCATTTTTTTTGTCGCATAGCCGACTTTCAAGTGCCAAAACTTCTTAAATGCGACTTAAATTGGCATGCAACCTCACTCCCAGATGTCCTGGCTGCCCACCCCGTAATGTTTGTGATGTTTGTTTTATGTTGTATTTTTTTGGCTTTGTGCTTCTCGTGGTTTTTGATGTGCGCGGTTTGGCCGTTCACTATATATTTTTTCGACCTTGTATTATTTTTTTCTAAGTTCCGCGGGTCGTAATTCTTGTTTTTAAAAGTCGGACACACTTGTTGGTGTTTTGCACGCTTCGGGGTCGTGTAGCCTCGTTTTTTCGGTTGCTATTTTTTTTCATCGCTTAGCTGATTTTCAAGTGGCAAAACTCCTTAAATTCGACTTTAATTTGCATGCAATCTCACTCCCAGATATCCTGGCTGTCAGCCCGTGCTGTGTGTGATTTTTTTTAATGTTTTTTTTTATTCTTCTATGTTTTGAGTGTTTTTGTATGTTCGCGTTTTGGCCGTTAACTTTGTATTTCTGAGACCTCATAATTTTTTTTTTTAAGTACCGCAGGTTGTATTTTTTTTTTAAGTCCCTATTTCCTCATCCCGCGTTGTTGTTTTTTTCTAAGTCCTTCGACTCATATTTTTTTTTTTCTAAGTCCCGCGGGTCTTTTTTGGATTGTTTTTTACCGAGTTTGAGGCGCCGCAGTTCTGCGAGCTCGCTTTGCGAATTCGCAAAGCACAATGACAACTCGCAGTTGTACAGATTTGAGTTTTGTACAGATAATAGTACTCTAGCAGTGCTAAGTATTATTCTTGTTACATGACTTCACATCACTGTAGACAGTATTAGTAACAGCTGCCTACTGCTGTGATCCCCACTGGAGATTTGCAGCAGTCCCTCTCTTTTGTTTTGTTTCAAGAAAAGTTTCATGTGAAGGGTTTACATCTGAAAGAAAGTTGGAAAAAAGAAAAAACCTAGCACATTAATACTGAACATAGTAAGGTCCTAAATAATTACTTTTAGAAGCAATTCTTTTAACACATTTAAATTGTCTTCACTATAATCACTATAATATTACTTTTAAACAAGCTCAGGAACCCTGAATCTGTATTAATTCCATAAAAGAACATGTGGCAACAAATAGGAAAATAGGTGAACATCATAACCGAATATCATGTCAATGAAGGACTAAAATGTACATTGTACATGAGAATGCAACATTGCTAAATACACATAACCTTGAAACATATTATACAAATTAATTTACATTAATACAGGATTAAAGCGTAATCAGGGTAAAGCTATTTCATTATTTCCCAGTTTAAAAGGATATAAAATCTGCAAACCCTGACACAGAATATGGTCTTCTTTAAAGCTTAAATTGTTTCTGTGTGGCCAAATTTGCTTTAGAAACATGTCTTAGTAATCATCATTCCTCACTTGGTGAACCGCCCATTAATTTTACCCTTTGGTTTTATTATTTAACCTTGCTATTTACTGTTCATTCTCTATTGATCAGTTGGGTTACACCTTCAGCTTTTCAAGTCTGTACATCTCCTAGGATGTAGGGTTTTGCCTTTCTAAATATTATCACATAATCAAATTTCTCATTTAGTTGTTTCACTTTCTTGATTTGTTTTGGATTCACCTTTATAAAACTAACAAACTTATTATTTTAGCGAAGTGAAAACATTTTCAGAATCATATTAGTTAAAGATTCCTCAGGTACCCCACACAACACAAACTCACGTTTTCATTATAGATTAAGTAGCCCTCAAAAAGCTAAGTGAGTAATGGCTTTACATTTTGTACATTGCATGCAGTGTTTTTATCGCATACTGTATAATAGTTTTCATAGTGTGTAATGTTCCAGCCAGGAGGGCATGCAACTATGAAAACTATTAAGCAAAGCGCAGCACGGTCATGTGCGCAAATGTGCAGTGTCAGCCGTGCATGCTGATTGTGCAGTGCGTGCCAATGAGCGGCGCCCGCAGCGCATGCACAGTGTGCATTGCCTGCTGCGCATGTGCATTGCGTGCTGGGGAGGGAGGGGAGAAGGAGGGGAGAAAGACGCAGGGGAGGGAGGAGGGGAAAAAGACACAAGGGAGGGTGGAAAGACACAGGGAGGGGGAAATAGACACAGGGGAGGGAAGAGGGAAAAGTCACAGGGGAGGGAGGAGGGGGAAAAAGAAACAAGGGAGGAGGGAAGAGACACTTGGAAGGGGGGGAGAGACATGGGGTGGGGAAACGAGACACAGGGGAGGGAGTGGGGGAAAAGATACATAGGGGAGGGAAAAGGGGGGAAGAGACACGTAAGAGATACAGGAGAGGGAGTTGGGGGAAAAAGACACAGGGGGGAGATGGGGGAAAGAGACACAGTGGAGAGGGGGGGGGGGGAAGAATTGGAGAATGGGAGGGGGGAAAGAGACACATGGGAGGAAGGAGGAGGGGGAAAAGACACAGGGTAGGGGTAAAGAGGCACGGGGGGCACTGGAGGGGGTGGAGACACATGGGAGAAGGGGAAGAGCCACAGAGAAGGAAAGGGAGGGAGAGACACAGGGGAGGGGGGGGGGGAGAGACACAATAAATATTATCCCATCATTTTTGACGGGCAAGTTACTAGTATAGATAATAATATGTATATCTTAAATATCCCCTTATATTAACATTTTGAAAAGTTTAGTGGACAATATGATTTGCTATGTTCCACTTAATGAAGTATATACAATTAAAAGGCCATTTACTTCACTGTAAGTGCTTTTCATTGTGTAATAGAGCACGCAATTGTATGTTAATGCTTTTTAAATGACACTAATAACAGCTAAGAAATCTAAATGTTTATATATGTTTACATCACAAGGTGTGGCCTACCTACTGACTTATTCATGATTAATAACAGATGACGAGCTATGGAGGTTTCCTTGAACTCAGGAATGCAGTGAAAAAGTTAACCTATCACTGACCTATTTAGTTGATTCTAGCATCCCATACTCTGAATAATTACTACCTGATAACCCCTCTACCCTATTAACCACTACCCTACCCTATTAACCCCTACCCAACCTCAGGTGGGTTAATAGGGTAGAGGTGGGTTAATTAGGTAGTGGGGGTAAATAGGGTAGAGGGGGTTAATTAGGTAGTGGGGGTTAATAAGCTAGAGAGGGGTTAATAGGGTAGAGGGGGGTAATTTGGTACTGGGTAGTTAATATGATAGAGGGGGGTTAGTAGGGTAGATGGGGTTAATAGGATAGGGGTTAATAGGGTAGAGAAGGTTATTATGGTAGAAGGGGGTTTATAGGGTAGCGTTAGGTTAATAGGGTAGAAGGGGTTAAATAGGTAGTGGGGGTTTAATAGGGTAGAGGGGGTTAATAGGGTAGAGTAGTGGTTAATAGGGTAGGAGTTAATAGAGTGGTGGGGGTGAATAGGGTAGAGTAGGGGTTAATAGGGTAGAGGAGGCATTAATTGGGTAGGGACCCTGCAGCATAGGAGGATTAATATTAGATGCCGCAGAGGTGCCTGTAGTACCCCAGCATCGAGATTTGATGTTGGATGCTACTAGTTACTTACAGAACGTCGGTGGGAAATGTGAATGTTAATATGCCGCGGGGGTTCTGATAGGCTCTCCCATTACAGGTTACATGTAACCTGTATGTTGTATTGACGTCATGATGGCTGTCTCACTTACTATTGGCTCTGTCTAAACAGTAACTACGGGCTTGCTTGAAATGATCATGATCAAGTCCTGAAATGCTTACATACGGGTTCATGGTTTGTGTGAGGAGGCAGTAATCTGGCTAGATTGTCAGGGTTCTGATGATCACAGCACCCAGTATGCTTCCCCAGGTCAGGAATCCGGGATACAGCAGGAACAATCAGGAACAAGCAGTCTGATGTAGGTCTCTTTAAGGACCAGAGAGATTGATATCAGAACACCCTCAAGTGATTTTAGCTCAGGAAGCAGTTACCCAAGAATTACAGTACACAGTAGTTATATACAGCCAGACTGGACAGATCTGTTGAGGTCAAATGCATGGATATTTATACAGAGTAAACCAGTGTGGCACAGCCCACAATACAATGAACAGAGGAGTGACCATGTTTGAATTATCAGCCTAGCAGCCCCATTAAATTCCCCCAGCACGAAAACCTGTATCTAGAATAAAGGCTATTAAATTGGCCTCTTACACCTACCAGCAAACGATCTGCAGGTTACAGGTGGAAAAACCCTACATGCTGTAAAAATTTGAATTTCGTTGCCGCAAAGCCTTTGATGCCTGTAAATGTTACATTCGCAAATCGCTATTAAATTGCTACAAATCCACTGGCGTTTAAACCCGTCAGCCGCAAATGGAGCAAAAAAGCTTACTCGTACTAGAGAGAACCCGCAAGGTGGTTAAAGTTCTATCTGTATCACTGTAAATGCAAATAACAGCACACTACTGTATTTTAAAATAAAGGGAAAGCGATGTTAGGTATTAAAATTAATAGCACTGCATTCTCAAGCTCTCAAATCTGCAATATAACATACTTTTATTCATGTTTTATTTCCGTGTTATATCGATTCCGGCAATCAATGTGTTAATACATATAATGGAACTCGCATGGACTAGAATATAATATTTACTGATTTATTAATATTGCATTCTTTCTGGAATGCGGATCTGATTGTAACTCGTAATTCAAACCCGTAAGGGATTGAAATCTAAATTCCATTTTTCAGTGACATAATGATGGTGATTTCTTTTACTATTGGCTCCATCTAAACCCGTAACTATGGATTTGACTAATTGATCATTTTCACGGCCGCACATGCAACGTGCGCAAGAATGGTTTAAGGGTTTCGATGTCGGCCATATCTGTTGCGGGACGAATTTCAAGCCCCCAGGTTTTGCGGGTGTACCGGTGCCGATACAGGCTTGGAATTTAATATGGCCCTAGGTCTACGCTAATTAGGTTAACTCTGAACCCACCTCTGCCACCTGGGACAGAACACACCTCCTAGAGGGCTCTGCCCACTCTGGAGTGTAATATGAATCATTTGCTGCTTGGGTAGCCATGTGGATGGTAGCTACCTCTTGTGCATGGGAAACCAGCTCAAATCAGTGTACAGTAACAGTCACCATTTTGGGTCACCACATGGTGAGCAGTAAAGCATGCTACATAGTTACATAGTTACATAGTATTTAAGGTTGAAAAAAGACTTTCAGTCCATCAAGTTCAACCTTTTAAGATCTCCTCTGATCTGCAATATGCGGATTAACTATTAATTAATTAGTTGTATATATATATAAAAAAAATAATAATAATCAATTCCCTCCTGATCCCAGACACCGGCGACCGGACTTCTCCCTGGATCAATACTGCCTCTCTAATTATCCATGATAACCCTGAATTCCCTTTTTAATTAGAAATAAATCCAGTCCCCTTTTAAAGTTATCTATCTATGTTCTTTGGTGTAGACACATATTAAAACATTAGGGCACAGTAATGTCAGTTTTTACAGCAATTATGAATTCTTAAATCACATAATTACACGGACATAACTTAGAAACCATCATAGGCATAATACACAGTGGTAGATGACAGTGCAGTTTGGGAGCTGTAATGTAGTTATAAATGGGCAACATTATCTTCACAGTATTTATGATTCCTCTAGCACTTGGCTGTAACAACATCCATTGAGCAGACTTTGTCTTGGCCCTAGGTTAGTTTATTCCTAGGAGCCTTGGCTCTCTGGATGGGATCAGGGCTTGATGTATCAGGGTGGCTAGCCCAGGTGGCACTAGGGCTGACCAAACTTCAAGTTACCACCATTCCCCCACGGGGGACACATTAGAGTACTGCCACTGTGCTCTGGCTGTTGATAGCGGGGATAACACAGTCTCTTGCCTAATTAGCCCATTTAAACGTAAGCAGCCTGCTGATGGCTTTAGTGGGTACAAGTGTGGTTCAGGAAGGTACCCCCTTGCCCCCAAAGTCTGGGCATGACACTTAGGACTAACATAACTGAGTATATTATACATGCCAGGGTATTGCCCGTAGTATAGTAAATACAGATTCTTAAATGGTAATAATTTGAAGATCTGATTTCCCCTGTGGAGAAAATACCATTGTACTCTGATATTATGTAGCCAATTCATTGCAAACGTAATGAACAATTCCATTCCTTAACCTTGTGGTCCTTTCGTGTAATTGCATGTATTTTCCCCTTTTGTCTGTAAACCAGTTCAGGCTGGATTCTCCTGCTCTGCCTTTGTCCTGTAAGTGCCGCCCATTTGTCCACTCCAAAGCAGGCCAGCCAAGCCCACTGTTTTCCTTGCCTCCTGACTTGAGCTACTATTTCTGTAATAGGTTACGTCTAATCTGGGCGGAGATTTTGCATATGTCCAGCCCACTGTGATGTAAATCCTTTGTTCTGCAACTGCATAAATACTGTACCAAATAAGATCATGCTCTTCTTGGGATACATAGACAAATGTGTGTTTCATTTAGAGGGAAGACTACTAAGCTAAAATAACTTTGCTGCCCTGAACCTCTGCTGCTCCCCTAGTGAGCCAGTTGGAATCTGCTGGGGCAGGATTGGGCACCTTGGCCTTTTCAAGCCGCCTGGAAGAAGCCGGTTATCTGACCCAGTGACCCTGAGCTCCTGAGCTGATGCAGATGATCCTGATCTGACCACCAGGCACCGAGAGGACCATTTCTTCTAGGAAGATAGCCTGAGAGGTGGATGCCTGTAGCCAAAGGCAGGCATTTCTGGAGCTGAATAGTGCCCCCTCCTGGAATCTTCACAAACTTGGTGGCAGCGGTGGGATCTCGGTGCAGATACTGGCAGTAACAGTAAGTATATAGTACAGTGATATATTCCAGGCAGAGATCCTTATTTTCAAGGTGTGGAGGAGACAAGGAGGCTCAGCAGCGCCAGACCCAGTGACTGGCAAGGTGACCAGCGCCGTCTTTGGAAGAGCGGTGGAGACAATTGAAAACCTGTACAGAAGAGGTGATCAAGGAGAAAAGGAGCCTGATAACCAGGATGAGGCAGCAACAGAGACTCTAAACTGCCATGATGGGTGATATCGAAACCTATCTTCTGAATCAGCTCATGACATTCCTGCGGCTCCAACCTGACGAACACCTAGCAGAGTGGCTGGAGTATCTGGTGGGTGAAGAGGTCATTTTGGCAATACAGTATGATAACCTGATGATGCTGACTACTGTTTTACAACAGCCCTTCTTCTACAGACTGGAGCTGATGGAAGGGTTCCCAGAGGTCCTGCAGGTCAATCCAGAGTGGGGCATCAAAACTGCAGAGCGCTGGCAAATCCTTTGTCATCTGCACCAACATAAATTGGAAGTGGAACCAGGGACATAGGATGCAGCATTGATTGACAAAGGCATCCGTTGTGACGTCGAAATGGGTCAGGCTACTTGCGACACCATGCACGTCCCCTAGTGAGGTGTGAATTCAGCGCCCTGTCTCATCTGCCAAATTTAGAACTAGATGTGCCTTGAAACCCTTCACCATTACAGCTTGTAAGATGTAATGATGTACTTCCCATTCTATAATCTTCCCCAGCACAAATAGATATAGGAATGTAGAAAGAAGTTCCCTCCCTTCTGTGCATGTGGGTACTCTGGGACTCTATAAGGGGAAGTGGTTTGGGTCTTATTAAAGACTAAGTTTTCAACCCCTCAAAATTCAGATTATTTCTGTTACATAGGAGGTTAATACAATATACCACTAACTATCATTATCCCTTATCACCATTTGTTATTAAGAAATTGCTGAGACAGCATTGTAGCATTGGATCTTGTAGGACTATTGTGTAGGACTAGATTTAGTCCCATTTATTGACTACAAATTTAACATGGTTCCGGGTGGAACTCCAGAACTCCCCCACTGTGAGATTTGTGGTTTATACTCTAAAGTCAAAGAATTATAGGTTTACTGGAAGTCCCAAAATTAGCCCAATTTTCTATCCATCACGTCAATACAGGATTTTTTAAACATTTTTAAATCGCCATTGTGAATTAGTAACAATAAAACATTTAGAATTCTTCCCTTCTGTATATAAAATGAATGTATGAAGATTGGAAAACACTCATGGGAACTAACATTCCTCACATCTTCTAACAAGAAATTAACTTGGAAAAAGAGTATGAGGATCTGCTTGAGGAGGTGGACCCAGGTGGGACCTGGCTCAAGTACTTTAAAGAGCCCCACCAATCAGGTGAGGATGAGGAAGACTCAGCCTGGCAACTCAAGGCGCTTGAAGCCTACAGCTTGCTTGATGCTTGTCCAAGTTCAAAGAGCACAGAATTGATGGAGGAAGTGGTCCTGGAGGATGTTGCCGTGGACCACTGGCGAAGCCCTTGCAGAGCGGAAGATGTAGACAAAGAGTTGCCAGAAGACCTGATCTCTACAGCCAAGGCGAAAGTAGAGGTTTTGTGGGCAGCCCCTTGTGACCTGGTGACAGTGGAAGCTGAGAAATCTACTGTAAAGGCAAGTCCAAAGTGGAGCAACAATGCTCACAAGAACCTGGATGGAAGCGTGGTAGATGGCAAACAGCTGGAGGAGCGCCAACCAATGGAGCTGATTGGAGAAACAGAGACAGATTCTAGATCAGGGGAGGATGTGAACCCAGAGATTCTGACATTAAATGACCAGGTTCATATGCCACAGCAGCATGTTGACAGGGCAGTACCTGAAAAGGTGGACTGCAGTAAAAGCTCCACCACTGTGAATCTAAATCAGGGCCAGGCCAAGCTAATCCAGACGGTTTGCCAGGAAAAGGATCCGGCTGATCCACAAAGACAGAGACTATTCAAAGTGCAATCAGGAGTGGGAACACTCCCTGGGACCCTGTTGCTAGAGCCAACTACTGTTCCACCCACCATACCAAGCATGGGGACAGCATTACAGATACCTGGGCCAAGCCACCACAGATGAAAGTGACTATAACATCCAGCTTGGAAGCATCCTATAAGTCAAGGCAGCAGCAGAGCAGATGGACACCAGCAAGAGACCACAACGGAGCTACCAACAGGCAAGACCAAACTGACCGCAAAGGCTTGTCAAGAAGGGAATCATGCTGATCCACACACACACAGAATAACCACAAGGAGATCAGGAGAGAGCGCAAGCCCTGGGAACTTGTTGTTAGAGCAAACCTATGCTCCACCATCATATGCAGCAGATGAGGTGGCCTTACAGATGAAGACCACCTTTCTGGCAGCAGCTGACCAGAGCCAAGAACCTTGCCAGCAGCAGCAACTGGACGATCCAGTCAAGCCACAGAGGGAAGGATCTATTTTACCAAGAGGTGCACCTGGTTCCAGTCCAGAGGCCATGGCTAAAGATGGTCCATTAATTTTGTCTGCTACACCAAGGCTCAGAAACAGAGGGGCTGCCAAAAACAAGTCGCAGCCCAGGGGCAGATGGTGGCCACCATTCCCATCATGTCACTGAGGGCGAAGGCCCTGAGAACCTGGGACTATTTGCTATTTCTTCCCCAACGGATTACAACTTTGCTCTGGATTCAGCAGAGCAGTCTGTTCCACTGCCCCTGCCTTTGAGGACTGTACAACAAGTCTATCCTTTGGGGTCACTGAAGAAGTTGATCCCAATCCAACATTCAGCAGAGTAGGTTAACCCCCAGAACCTGCCTTGACCAACTGAGAATGTGTAACAGTCAGAAGAGGGCATCAGCCTTAAGAACCTGAGGAATGCACCATTGATGTTGGTTGCAAGCCTAGCAGAGACTGTGCCAGTTGCTCATACAGGACAGGAGGTCAAGCCTATTGGATCCATACTGACCTCGGATTTTGTTGCCCCACCATAGTATAAACAAGCTCCTGACCCAGTAGGGCACATTGTTCCTCTGCCCTCACCCTTGGATGTTGAGCAGGTGACCGATCCTCCGTGGTCACCCCAGAAGCTGCTACCTAGCATGGATTTCGCTGGGCCTGTTAAAGCCATCAGCTTACCTGCAACCACAGCGGCCAAGCAATGGTCAGAGAAGAGACAAGACCCTGAGAACCTGGATATATTGTGTATTTGTTTTGTTCCAGACTCAACAGGGCCCACTGTTTTATTTCTTCGGCCTTGGGAGATCGTTTTGGGAGTTGATGCTCTGTGGTCCCCACTGGGGCTACTCTTACTACTATTCTGGATTACAAATGGTGGCCTAAGAGGAACTTGTTCTCCACCACCCTTCCATGCCTAGCAACTTTGTGGGCTGGGTATCGCTATTGATCCTATTGGAGCTAATGATCCTATTGAAGAATGTTTACACAGTGGACGCTGGGCTATAGACTCTTGCAGACTATTGTTTTCTTACAACTGACAAGGATTTATACGTGAACTGAGCAGCCAGCTCATCAAGGGCAATCTGGGGTGATTGACCCCCTCTTCGCTGAGTCGCACCAAGTTTGTGAAGATTTCAGGAGGGGGCACTATTCAACTACAGAAATTCCTGCCTTTGGCTACAGGTATCCCCCTCTCAGGCTTTCTTCCTAGAAGCTCGGCGGTTAGATCAGGATCATCTGTATCAGCTCAGGAGCTCTGGGTCACTAGATCAGCTAGCCGGTATCATCTGCTTCTTCCAGGGGGCTTGAAAAGGCCAAGGTGACCAATTCTACCCCAGCTGATTCCAATCCGGTTCCCTAGGGGAGCAGCAGAGGCTAAGGGCAGCAGAGTGATTTTACCTCAGTAGTCTTCCTTCTATATGAAACACACATTGTCTATATGTCCCAGGAACAACATGCCTTGATTTGGTACAGGCACAGTATTTATGCAGTTGCAGAACAAAGGATTTACATCACAGTGGGCTGAACATATGCAAAATCTCTGCCCAGATTAGAAGTAACCAACCAAAGAAATAGTAGAGCCAATCGGGGGCAGGGAAAACAGTGGGCATAGCTGGCCCGCCTTGGGGGTGGACAAATGGGCGGCACTTACATGACAAATGCCGAGTGGGAAAATGCAGCCTTAATGGGTTACAGACAAAAGGGGAATTATACATGCAATTACACAAAAGGGCCACAAGGTGTCACTACAGGATAAGGAATGGAATCGTTCATTCAGTTTGCAGTGAATTGGCTACATAATATCAGAGTGCAATGGTATTTTCTCCATAGGGGAAATCAGATCTTCACAAATAACTAACAATAAATACACACACACATAATTTGGGCTTTTTAAAGGCCAAAGCTCTTTTATTAGTGTATTACTTAACAGGTAATAAGAACAAATCAAGAGAGGTGCTTGCCCACCCATAAACTCAATGCAAGGGAACCCCATGCCCCAAGGGAACCCCATGCCCCAAGGGTACCGATACTTCATCAGCAAACCCTGATGCCCACATCTCATTGTGAGCAAGCATCCTCCGTCGCCTGGCTGCGACAAGACCACCATACTGGATATTCTGTCGATGATCCAAGTAGGCATAACTTCTGTACTAGGGAAGAGCAGGGAAGGGTGGAAGGGGAGATTTAAAGGTGATGAAACTTACTGAGTTAAGACAAAAAAGAGAACTGTTAAATGAAGCTGTTACATACCCATCCCTCCCTCTTTAACACCAAGAACTTATATTAACACCTTAACAAATAACCGCTTATATAACCAATTGGCAGACAATCAAAACTTCCCATCCTATAACAAACAACGCCAGGCACGCAGGACTTTGACAATAAAACCAAAGGCAGTTACCGCATGCCACGCAAACATTCACCACACACACAGAGGAGATAGACACAGGGAAGGGACAAGGAGGAGATGCTGTAAAGAGACACATGGGTGCTCATTGTGAGCCACGCGATGAGCCCAGAAGGTGCTCATCGCGGGGCTCCCGTCATTGTTGACGGGCATGTTCCTAGTATTATATAAAAGCTTATTTTAAATGTAATCTGTCTTGGGGGCAGGGTGAGTATGTATTGCAACTACTTGTCATGTAATATTGAAAATAACACTTTGTATGCCACAATATGAAAACTGTTTTGTCAAATTCAGAAAAAGTAAAAAGAAACACATGAAATATGACTACAGGAAAGTCTTAGAGCCCAAAAGTTTGATTGGTAGAATCATTAAGTAGATAACATTGGATGTACAAACATAATGACTGCTTCTTACTGAATGAACAAATGGCCAGTATTATAGTATGTATTCAGCAGAATCCATAAAAGTTCAGTTAGTTTCTCAAGTGCCTATGGTTTATTGGCAATAACAGTGAAGTAATCTACTTGATGCAGGTCATGGCAGCACAGCAGGAACAAATAATCTGAATACAATAACGGGCTACATGGATTCAGCTAGTCAAGCAGCAAGAGATGAACCAGCTGCTTTTTGCTCAAGCACAAAAACTGGTAAAATAAGTGAAAGAAACTGATATTGGAAAACGGATTGCTATAAAACATCTCTATAAGAGAGTAAAATTACAATTCATTGTCTGCAAAAAATCCAAACGTTAACTTTGCAGCTTGCTTAAGGGATCAAAAAAGGATTGTTTCTTAATAACAATGTCCAGGGGAATAATGAGACAATATTCAACAGATCTTCTGTGAAAACTCTCAACTCATTCAGTTTACTAACTATAAAAGCATTTTGTTGGCAAAACTAAATGCAGAAACACAATTAAATTATATATGAAGATTTTGAGGAACAAGAAAGTTTTTTTATCCATATTATCCATATTTCTTCAATGCATAGTTATGAGTCATTACCTTGAAGAAGCTACTGAAAGATTTAGTCGGACAAGCAAACCCAACCACTTCTAATAATTTATAGATAAGGAGCTTTCCTTAAGATAGTAGTGATAAATATGAAAAGTCTAGAAAGTAGAATCCATGGAACTTCAATTAGTGTGTACCCTCAGAAGGGTATGAAAAATGTTTATTGTGATTGTGGATACGTCTTAGCTAGGAAATAATAAACTGACTTTTATGGTAAGAACTTGTTAGCTAATTGTTTATCAGCTAATATGCCCTCTGATTTAGGCAACGGGCAAAACTTTAAAACTCATTAATGAGTGTTACTGACTATATGAGTGACAAATGGACCAATCAATGCTTATTTTATCATTGTAATAAAGTTATGTGTTTGTACAGAAATTGTACAGATATTCTCAATAATCCAATCACTTCACATACCATAAAAAAAAACCTAAGAGAAAGACTGGTAAAGTACCCAAAGTCAAAAATCAGGAGTACCTGTCCCATTGATATTTTCTTAATGGCCATCACATCGTTCCACTAGTAAAATCTCAGCACTCAAGGGTTACACATAAGATTTTAGGACTGCTGACATTTTCTAAAAAGTCCATGTGTAATTTCAACAACTCGTAGAGGCAAAAAAAATGTCACTGACAAGCATACAAGCATAATTATCAACCTAAAACCTTAATTGTGTCAGATCTTAGGGTTAATTCCTCATAGCTAACACAGTGAAGGGGTTAATAATGCTGCCTGCATCATCCAGTGGATCCCTGGGATACCCTCTTCAATACCTGATATCTAACTTGAGCCTGTAAATCTCCAGGATTATTGTCAATATGGCACCTATGGCACCCTTAAAACCACCTCAGGGACCAGTTTTAGACCTCCATTGTGGTAAACGGCTTGACGCCTGCCACTTATAACCTCTCCCTGAAAGAGCTATGCCCTCTCCATTTTACCTATTGACTTTACATTTGGAGGTAGGCTTCTCTGACATTGACACTGTGATTGCCCACCCGGTGGCCCTACCTTCCCCCCTTCCCCCTTCCCCCTTCCGAAATAGTGTTGCAGTCACTTACTATTGCTCCTCACTGATCAAATATACAGTACATGTGTCATGATTTAATTGTTTAAGGACTCATATTGTCAGTGGTTTGTGAGTATGTTCAAGGGAGCATGACATTGTTACATTGGGATTATGTGTTATTGTGTGGTTATATGTTGCCTGTACATGGTTATTATGTATCCTAGGTATAATATATTAATGGGAAAATATGTTATGGGTTATAATATGTTAGTATTATATTGTATATTGTATTATGGAGTGATAGCTATGTTTTGATTAGTCAACCCTCCCCCATTGTATAAACTCTCAGTCAGGAGTTGCCCATATGGCCCTGAAGGTAAACACTTGAAATGATAGTAGTCAGGAACAAAGGGATCTCCACAGACATAGAGGCACCATAACCCCAGGGGGTCTACAGGGATTCTCACTCAGAGAACCAGGGCAAAGTCCAGAGGGCAGGGAGATGTTTCTCCCTTGAAAGTCATAGACCAAATGAATTAGGTAGCCACACCTAGTGGGCAGACCTGGGAGGAGTCTCATGGTTCACACGTAGGGACCCTGTCTGATTGGCCAGAGGCAGTTAGGAGCTGGCTAAAGGTAGCCCCTCCTGGTAATTTTGTATGCATGTTTAAAAGATGGTGTTTTCCAAAATAAAGTGAGTTGAGAGATAGTTTTCACATAAACAAGGTGTGAGACTATTTCTGTGTGTTGTATCCTGACTTGGGGAGTGGTCTTGCTATGGGTCACTAAGTAACCTGGATCCAGTATTCTCTGTCTGTAGCTGTTGGACCTTGCCCTCTTCAGAAGCCATATTTTGTGCCACAGAGAACAGGAACTACATGATTCTGCTGGGGTAGGTTTGAACTAGGTTCATATCAGGCCCCCAAGAAGAAGCAGATCGTGACATTTGGCTGGCAGCGGTGGGGATCTCTGTATAAAACACAGAAGGATGGCAGCTTATGAAGAGATGTCTGCAGCAGAGGAGGAGGAAGTGTCCAGACGGTATCAAAGATGGATTGAGGTAATGCCTGCAGGTTTTACTAAGGATCAGCAGAGGGAACTCCGGATACAAATCACACAGGAGGTAAAGGGGAACAGGAGAAGGGTAAGCAATGGCCCTGTCTCAGCTCCTGTGGAGGGGAAATGCTTATCCCCAGTAGAGATAGAGAATGTTCTGGTAACTGGAAAGGACTGTAGAGGAATGGGCCTTCTAAATAAATGGATGGCATTCCTGGGACTATGGCCAGGTCACAGGCTAATGGAATGGCTGGAAGAATTGGTATATGAGGAGGTCGCCCTGGAAGATCAATATGCTTATTGGGTTGGACCTGTTGGGATACATCATCATTTTTCATTGGGGCTGGAAAAGGCACTTTGGGACATAGTACATAGGGATCCGGACTGTGGCTTGGGGACAGAGAAAAGAAAGCTGTGTCTGTTTGCCAAGCGCTGTCACATGCTGGGACTGGAGACAGGCTCTCATACAGCTAAATTACTTTGGCCTTTGATCCAACAGGAGCTACAACTGGAGGTGGATTATATAGACTTACTGGATGAAGCATCCCTGGATGGTTGTTGGCCAGCCAGCTGGGAGGGCTCATGCCAGTCAGGCATGGAACAGAACCACCTAACAGGTACTACAGAGACCCAGCTAAATATTGCTGAGGCTGGGTCAGAAAATAAATGTATGGACTGGGGGGAGAATTTTGATATCCATGATTCTCAAAATAACAAGGATGCCGGCATCCATGGGGTTGACTGGGAAGGGGAAGAACTGGTCCCTATCTTTAGGGGGCTAAGTCTCACCCAGTTAGAGGAATGGGGACAGGGGCAAACCACAACAGTGCCGGGCCCAGGGGAAGAACTAGGGAAAAGCTACTCTGCTCCTAGTGTAAGAGAAGAACCTAATGAGCACTGGGCCCTACCATTTGACTGTGGAAATTGTAGAGAGGTTCCTTGGATGACCATTGTCCAGGAGCCAGCCACAGACCCTGGAGCAGAAACAGAAAGTAGCCCTGTTCTTCAGCCTGAACAAGAGGCAGTAGCAGCTGCTTCTCAAGGGCTGCCTGTAACTACACACCAGGCAGTCTCAGATGGAGAGAGTCAGGAGGTTCCACCTGAGGATCCAGAGACCAAAGAGCCAGAGGGTACCCCAGATTGTGATTTGTCTCCTGGTCTCCCTACAATGACTCACCTGCAGCTGCCCAAAGACACTGCATGTGTACCTTTAACCCTGGAAAGAAGGGGCCATTGGCCAGGCTTGGTGGTAGAGAGCTTGGCTACTGAGCCACAACAGCTTGTATCAGAACTGCCCATTAATCCAGCATGGATGCCACCAGTCAATGTCACTAGCCCATGTTGCAACTCCAGTATCCCAGTTTATTCAGGAAAAAGCTCAGGCCTGACAAAGGGAACCTTGTACTCTTCAATTTTACCCATGGGACTGAGTGCTGATCCAGAATCAACAGGACAAGAGGTCCCCCTAGCCTGGAAGGAGAGGGCTTTGCTTGGTAAGGATCCTCCCAAGTTTATGCTGGACTTACTGGCTGGGATGTACTGTTTCCCCTGGACTACCTTGAAGGGTCCTCTATGGCAGTTGTCTTATAAGTCTCCCCAAGGGCTTGTGAAGGTGTCTAGGCCACTGGGAAGGAGTGAGTATTCACCCTGGACAGGGGGAGGCAGAGAACACAGAGAGCCACTGAGGCTATCACATGGATGGACTTTCCAGACAGGAGGACAAGTAAAAGCAGTATAGCTAGAGAATTATCCGTTAGGATGATCCTCTATGCTATACTAGAAAGGAAGGGGAAGAAGTTGTCATGATTTAATTGTTTAAGGACTCATATTGTCAGTGGTTTGTGAGTATGTCCAAGGGAGCATGACATTGTTACATTGGGATTATGTGTTATTGTGTGGTTATATGTTGCCTGTACATGGTTATTATGTATCCTAGGTATAATATATTAATGGGGAAATATGTTATGGGTTATAATATGTTAGTATTATATTGTATATTGTATTATGGAGTGATAGCTATGTTTTGATTAGTCAACCCTCCCCCATTGTATAAACTCTCAGTCAGGAGTTGCCCATATGGCCCTGAAGGTAAACACTTGAAATGATAGTAGTCAGGAACAAAGGGATCTCCACAGACATAGAGGCACCATAACCCCAGGGGGTCTACAGGGATTCTCACTCAGAGAATCAGGGCAAAGTCCAGAGGGCAGGGAGATGTTTCTCCCTTGAAAGTCATAGACCAAATGAATTAGGTAGCCACACCTAGTGGGCAGACCTGGGAGGAGTCTCATGGTTCACACGTAGGGACCCTGCCTGATTGGCCAGAGGCAGTTAGGGGCTGGCTAAAGGTAGCCCCTCCTGGTAATTTTGTATGCATGTTTAAAAGATGGTGTTTTCCAAAATAAAGTGAGTTGAGAGATAGTTTTCACATAAACAAGGTGTGAGACTATTTCTGTGTGTTGTATCCTGACTTGGGGAGTGGTCTTGCTATGGGCCGCTAAGTAACCTGGATCCAGTATTCTCTGTCTGTAGCTGTTGGGCCTTGCCCTCTTCAGAAGCCATATTTTGTGCCACAGAGAACAGGAACTACATGATTCTGCTGGGGTAGGTTTGAACTAGGTTCATATCAGGCCCCCAAGAAGAAGCAGATCGTGACAACATGCTAATTCCATCCCAGGTACAGAAAATTTTAACAATGAACTGTACATTTTGTTAACAGCTTGCCTAATGGGATTACAAGAAATAGCTTAATTGAGTTAACTAGTTTAGAAGGGAACTCTGAATTTGTTTAAGTTTGTGATGTAATTACTCTCACTAGGTAATGATATTAACTTCCACCCACCCCAGCTTGGCCAGTGAGGTACTGCAGAGGGCTAATTGAGATAAATGGTTGAGGGCAGGTAATTTTATCATGTTTGTGAGTTGAACCAAAATGTATTTTTCTGATTTCCTATAAATGCTCCAACTTTCCACAATAAAGACACATTATTCTAAGGAACATAATCATGGTGTTCTGATTCGTATTTAGAGGTTACAACCTCTGTTATTTTAAAGTCTTTATTCCTGTTCTGCATCCTGATGGTCCTGGAATCGAAGCCGGTCACGAGAGGCCCATCTACTTTACATAGGTGCCACAACCCAGGAGAATTCCTTTAGCAAGGCAAGAGAATTCTCCTGTGGTGGGAAACCCATGTAAGCTAACCCCATAGTCCTAAACAGTATAATATAATATAATATAATAATATAAAAATACAAAATACAGAAAATAAAATAATGAAACTACAGAAAATAAAAAAATAAATGTATCTTACCTATCTTGTGATGCCCTCCATGTTAGGGGTTTATAATGTAAGGGATTAATATTAGGTTTAATGGGGCTCCACAAGGGCCCCTTGGTTATGGTTAATGGCATCATGGAGATCCACCGAGAACCTCCATGGTATGGAGGTTCATATTAGGTGTTATGGTGGTCCATGAAGACCTCAGGGGTTATAGTTAGGGATCCCATGGTGGTCCGTTAAGTACCACGTGATATGGAGTTACTCATATGTGAGATGTGGGTCCTTTAAGGATCTCTGTGGTACAGGAGTTCATTTTAATTTTTACAGAGGTCCGTTAGTGGACAGGTCCAAACTTCTTTAGGGTCAAAAAAAAAAAAAAAGATTAACAAATTAGATGCATGATGGACTTTGGCAGTGATTGGAGAGAGGTGAAAAATGTACTAAATAAATATTGGTACATTCTCACAGAAGATCCTACATTGAGAGAACTCCTGCCAAAACGAGCATCAATCACTTATCGGAGGAATAGAAACATCAAGGATATGTTAGTAAAAAAAAAATTCAAACACCAGAAAAAAACCTCTACGTGGCTCAAGCCCACATTAGGCCTGTACAGATGTGGACATTGTAGTTCCTGTAGATATGTTCAACCTAGCAACTTCAAGGTTATTGATCCTATGACTAGAAAGTTCCCAGTGAAAGGTTTTCTTAACTGTGGCTCCAATCACGTGATTTATCTGATGGTTTGCCAATGTTCTAAATTATATGTGGAAAAAACAAAACACCAATTACGGAGAAGAATCTGGGAACATGTTTACTCAATAATCAAAAAATTGGATACCCCTGTCTCCAGACACATAAAATTGTTTCATGAAAACAAACCGGAGTCAAAGTCGGAGTCGAAGTTTTATGTGTTATGTTTCTTTTGCAAAATGAGAGCAAGTGGATTTTTATGTTAAACTCACAAAACCCACTTGGTTTAAATGAGGGTTTTTCATATAGTGCATTTATTTTCAAATATTGATCTCCCCTTTAGCATACCTATCGCTTATGAATAATTAATGTATTGGATAATATTGGATCACTTGGCCTATAATAAGCCATAAAGATTCCTTGACCTATTGTTTTATCATTTTAGCTATACTGATTTAACTCTCTGTGAGTCCAACTGATGGAGATATATAAGGTCTAAATTATAGTAATATATAAATTACCAGTAGTATTAACTTTACATTTTCAAATTAGTATTTGGACATGTTTATCAGGTAAAAAAGTAGAATATTCCATATTTATTCAGTCACTCACATTGTGCACATAATACATTTACACAAACATTAGATATGCTATGGACTCTTTCTAATCACTTAGTAATGTTTTATAATTGTGTATTTTTATTATGACATTTAATATACATTCAATATTAAGGTACATTCACGATGCACATAGTCACTTTAATATGGAATTAGCAGTATTTTTTGCACGTAGTCACTTTAATAAATATTAGTTAATTGTTCTGTAACTAATTTCTAACTATATATTTAAAAAAAAAAACAAATTGATCACTACATTAAATGTTTGTATATATTAGTTACATAGTTACATAGTTACATAGTAATTAAGGTTGAAAAAAGACTTTCAGTACATCAAGTTCAAACATTTAAGATCTCCTCTGATCTGCAATATGCGGAATAGTTATTAATTAATTAGTTGTTAATTAATAATTAATCAATTATGTAATTATTTATTTTTTATTTTATTTTTATTTTTAAATTATTAATTAATCCAGAGGAAGGCAAACAGAAAATAAACCCAAGTGAAAAAAAAAATTCCTTCCTGACCCCAGATACTGGCGATCGGATTTCTCTCTGGATCAATACTCTCTCTCTAATTATCCAGGATAACCCTGAATTCTCTTTTTAATTAGAAATAAATCCAGACCCCTTTTAAAGTTATCTATTGAATCCGCTGTCAGCCCCTCCTCTGGTAGAGAATTCCACAGATTAACCACCCTTACTGTGAAGAACCCTTTTCTTTCTTTTTACTTCTAACCTCAAGGGATGTCCTCTTGTCAGTTGAAAACCTCTTGGCACAAAAAGCTCCCTTGACAAATCTTTAAACTGACACTGGATGTATTTATATAAGGTAATCATATCTCCTCTTAGATGCCTTTTTTTCTAGAGAAAATAAGTGTTGATTTGGTTAGTCTTTCTTCATAACTTAGCCCCTCCATTCCCCTTATTAGTTTTGTTGCCCTCCCCTGTACCTTTTCCAGCTCCAAAATGTCCTTTTTATGAAGTAGTGCCCAAAATTTGACTCCATATTCCAAATGAGGGCATACTAGGGTTTTGTTATATCTGCCTCCCTTGCTTCTATACCCTTTTTAATACATGCTAATATTTTACTTGCCTTTGCAGATGCTGCTTGGCATTGAACACTGTTACCTAGGTGGTTGTCCACAAGCACTCCCAAATCCCTTTCAATATCTGATATACTTAGATTTGCTCCATTAAGAAAATAAATTGCATGGCTATGTTCCTTCCCAGATGCATAACTTTACATTTATTCATATTAAATCTCATTTGCCATGTAGTCGCCCATTTCTCTAATTTATGTAAATCCCTTTGGAGGGAAAGTACATCATTTTCTGATTTAATTACCTTGCACAACTTAGTGTCATCAGGAAAGTAGAGATAATACTTTCCAATCCTACTTTTAAGTCGTTAATAAATATGTTAAAAAGGAGAGGATCTAATGCTGAACCCCGAGGAACCTCACTTACCACATTAGTCCAATCTGAGTATGTTCCATTTACCACAACCCTTTGCTTCCTGTCTTTTAGCCAGCTCTCAATCCATGAGCAGATATTTACAAAAATTCCTGCTTTCCTTAGTCTTCTCAATAGTCTCCCATGTGTCATTGTATCAAAAGCCTTTGCAAAATCAAAAAAGACTACATCCACTGAGTTGCCTTGATCCAGGTTCCTACTAACCTCCTCATAGAAACTAATTAGATTTGTTTGACATGACCTATCCCTCATAAATTCATGTTGACTCCTACTTATAATCCTGTTTAAATAGACATACTCTTGCATATTATCCATTATTAACCCTTCTAAAAGCTTCCCCACTACAGAAGTGAGGCTCACTGGTATATAATTCCCCGGATTTGCTCTTGCTCCCTTTTTAAATATAGGTATCATATCTGCTTTTCTCCAGTCATCTGGTAGAGACCCTCTGTTGAGTGAATCTTGAAAAATTATATATAATGGTTTGGCTATTACAGAACCCAGTTCCCTCATTACCCTTGGATGTATTCCATCAGGACCCGGGGTTTTATTAACATTGATTGCTTCCAACCTCTTTTGGATTACTTCCTGCGTTAACCAATTATTCAGCAAAGGTAGTGTAGCCCCATGTTGCAGTGTCCCAACCACTGGTACTCCCTTGTATATATTGAAGAAAATAACCTATTTAGCTCATCTATGTTCAGTTCTCTGTCCCAGTCTATACTTTGCACACATTGAAGCAAATTAAATTGCACTGTTATAAGACCTAATGTTTTTTTTAAATTGCTATAATTTGGAAATGTTGGATCACTCATTATACTTTGTTAATATTCTGGAAATGTGTTTATTTCTGGAAGTCTTACCTTTCCTTTCTGACAGCAACTAATAAACTCTCCATCAGTTGGTCTTTTCTTCAGAAAATGATAGGCCCCACAAAACTGATAAACCACATTCATTAATCCACAATAATGAGTGTCTACTGTTAGTGATGTAAATAAAGGACTATCCTGAGCTTCCTGAACATACAGTCAGGTCCATAAATATTGGGACATCGACATAATTCTAATCTTTTTGGCTCTATACACCACCACAATGGATTTGAAATGAACAAGATGTGCTTTAACTGCACTGCACTGAACTTTGACTTTCAGCTTTAATTTGAGGGTATTTACATCCAAATCAGGTGAACGGTGTAGGAATTACAACAGTTTGTACATGTGCCTCCCACTTTTTAAGGGACCAAAAGTAATGGGACAGATTAACAGTCATAAAACTAACTTTCACTTTGTAATACTTGGTTGCAAATCCTTTGCAGTCAATTACAGCCTGAAGTCTGGAACTCATAGACATCACCAGATGCTGGGTTTCATCCCTGGTGATGCTCTGCCAGACCTCTATTGCAACTGTCTTCAGTTCCTGCTTGTTCTTGGGGCATTTTCCCTTCAGTTTTGTCTTCAGCAAGTGAAATGCATGCTCAATCGGATTCAGATCAGGTGATTGACTTGGCCATTGCATAACATTCCACTTCTTTCCCTTAAAAAACTCTTTGGTTGCTTTTGCAGTATGCTTCGGGTCATTGTCCATCTGCACTGTGAAGCGCCGTCCAATGAGTTCTGAAGCATTTGGCTGAATATGAGCAGATAATATTGCCCAAAACACTTCAGAATTAATCCTGCTGCTTTTGTCAGCAGTCACATCATCAATAAATACAAGAGAACCAGTTCCATTGGCAGCCATACATGCCCACGCCATGACACTACCACCACCATGCTTCACTGATGAGGTGGTATGCTTTGGATCATGAGCAGTTCCTTTCCGTCTCCATACTCTTCTCTTCCCATCACTCTGGTACAAGTTGATCTTAGTCTCATCTGTCCATAGAATGTTGTTCCAGAACTGTGAAGGCTTTATTAGGTGTTGTTTGGAAAACTCTAATCTGGCCTTCCTGTTTTTGAGGCTCACCAATGGTTTACATCTTGTGGTGAACCCTCTGTATTTAATCTGGTGAAGTCTTATCTTGATTGTTGACTTTGACACACATACACCTACCTCCTGGAGAGTGTTCTTGATCTGGCCAACTGTTGTGAAGGGTGTTTTCTTCACCAGGGAAATAATTCTTCGGTCATCCACCACAGTTGTTTTCCGTGGTCTTCCGGGTCTTTTGGTGTTGCTGAGCTCACCGGTGCGTTCTTTCTTTTTAAGTATCTTCCAAACAGTTGATTTGGCCACACCTAATGTTTTTGCTATCTCTCTGATGCGTTTGTTTTGTTTTTTCAGCCTAATGATGGCTTGCTTCACTGATAGTGACAGCTCTTTGGATCTCATATTGAGAGTTAACAGCAACAAATGCAAATAGCACACTTGAAATGAACACTGGAGCTTGTATCTGCTCTTTGTAAATGGGATAATGAGGGAATAACACACACCTGGCCATGGAACAGCTGAGCAGCCAATTGTCCCATTACTTTTGGTCCCTTAAAAAGTGTGAGGCACATATATAAACTGTTGTAATTCCTACACCGTTTACCTGATTTCGATGTAAATACCCTCAAATTAAAGCTGAAAGTCTGCAGTTAAAGCACATCTTGTTAGTTTCATTTCAAATCCATTGTGGTGGTGTATAGAGCCAAAAAGTTTAGAATTGTGTCGATGTCCCAACATTTATGGACCTGACTGTAGCTATCACTACCACCGTGTATATCAACATCGGTGTCATTTGTATGGACATTAGTGTCATGAGGCAATATTGGGTCATTAGGCAATGTTTCACAGACATGCTTTTGTTTACTTTTTCTTTCCTTTGAAACTCCATCAGACTCAGATTGTCCTTTTTACTCATTTTCTTTTATTTAGAAGTCTCTGTCGGTCTTCTTCTCTTAATCGTTGCAAAGTCCCAGGGGGACTGTGCATCTCTCCATCTTTGCTTCCGTTCGCTTGCCATTGTTCTTTGACGTTCATTCTTGTCTTCTGCCTTATCCGCAATTGCAATCTGTAATTGTAAATACAGGTGTGAGATCTAATGTTTTTTCTTTTATTGTACATATTATTTTTAGCTGTCATCAATGCAAAACCTAAAGAACAGTAAAATTACGTGCAATAAATTAGCAATTTTTTAATTTCATTAATTAATTAATCAATCAATGTGTTATTTTTAATTGACATACATGAATAATTAAATAGCATGTACATAGTGATAAATAAGTTGAGGGGATTTTTTTTTTTATAATTAATTATTAAATAATTAATAAATGAATATACATTAATTAATTAATCAATAACTGTCATCAATGCCAAATATAAAGAGGTAATCATGTTTTACTAAAGAATGGCAAACACAAAGAGCTATTAGCAAACTATAGATTGGCCTGAAAAGGATTTGTAATGTTTTGATTAAATTAATACTTAAATCAATCAGTTTATGAGGTTTGTAACGGAACCCATCACTGTTTTACCCTGTTTTATGGTTATGGTTAAAATATGATCCTACTGTTATACTGTATGTATGTTGGTTTATGCTCTGCAGAATATTAGCCCAGACTATTGCAGACCTTGGTATATTAGATAATCCTATTACAGAGACTCCTCCTGAGATAAGGAAGTCTATTGTATAAAGTGTTTTCATTCTCAGACATAAGAACAAAGAAGGATGATCTAATCAATGTCTGATTGTATCAAAGTTGCCAGGTAGCCTCAGGGAGTTGTGACCCACCTATTGTCCCTCCATGTGTATTGTGTGGTCAACTATCGGGGATGTGTATTGCCTGTGGGAAGAGATGTGTATATATATTTCTGCACATAACAAAATAAAGTCAGTAGTCTTGGACTCCCTATTGTCGTCCAATATGGGAGGTTGGGAATGGTGAGACTGTAGTGCTTTGTGGGTATTTTACCGTATACCAGCGGAGATATTGGATTCGTGTTCCAACTTCGTTACAAGGTTTAATTGGCATTCATTAAGATGTAAATGACTAAGCATATATGTATTCCTAAATTTAAAAAAAAAAAATTAATAATTAATTAATAAATTAATATACGTTAATTAAATAATCAATAACTGTAATCAATGTAAAACAAAAATACTTAATCCAATTTTCCTAAAGAAGAGCATCATTAAATCATATACCTGTAAAGTTGATCTTATTGCAAATCAAATCCTGTCGAGCTCACTCTCTGTCTTCAGGAAGCTGCAGACATGAGGAAACTGTAAAATGACATGAAACATATTTTTAATGTTTGGATTCAATTAATTAATTAATCATTTAAAGTATCATATTAAATTGGCATACATGCAAAAAATAAAGGCCTAATCATCGATATATTCATAAATAAATTCTGTATTAAATATTACATGTAGCCAGTGTCAGAGCCTAATAAACTGATGTAAATATTTAACTGCTTTAAGGGTCCTATCCATGTCAGCCAATGAGCAGTTATACAGATACTGATATTATTTGTTAATTAAAGTGGCAGAGTCCTCCCCCAATGGAGGTGTCAGATGCTAATAAACTGATTTAAATATTTAACTGGTTTGAGGGTCCTATGCCTGTCAGTCAATGAGCAGTAATAAAATTAATAGTTAATAAATTAATATACATTAATGAGCAGTAATCCAGATATAATTAATATACGTTAATTATTTAATTATTAACTGTCATCAATCCAAAACAAAAATACTTAATCCTTTTTTCCTAAAGAAGAGCATCATTAAATCATATACCTGTAAACATGATCTTATTGCAGATTAAATGCTGAGAGCTCACTCTCTGTGTTCAGTCAGCTTCACAGATGAAAAAACAGTAAAATCACATGAAAAGCATTTGTAATGTTTGGATTCAATTAATTCATTAATCATAAATTAATTCATGAAACATTTAAAGTATCATGTTTAATTGGCATATATGCAAAACGTAAAGGCCTAAGCAAGGATATATTCATCAATAAATGCAGTATAAAATATTAAATGTAGCAGGTGTCAGAATATAATAAGTGATTTACATATTTTACTGCTTTGAGGGTCCTATCCCTGTCAGGCAATGAGCAGTGCAGTATGAAATCTATATTTTTTTTAAAGCAGTGTAAAATATACAATATATTTTTTTATAATTAATACTAATTAATAATCAATAAATTAGTGTACATTAATAATTAATTAATCAATGAATACATCTTTTAGAAAGAGCTAAGCATTAATGTATTCATACAGTAAAGGCAGTTTTGTTTGCGAATGGATTCTGACCTTGCAATTTGTGTTTTCTAAGTCCTGCATTCTTCAGCTGCTTGCAGCCTAAGGCAATGCCGCATTTCCTAACTGCTTGGAGTCTAATGCCTCGCAGGAGCGTCTTGAGTCCCCCATTTTTCAATTCCTCAACAGCTCGCCTCTTTGCAAGGCTCCCAAGAGCGCCTTTTTCGCTCATTTCTGTCTAAGTCCTGCGTGTTTCAATGACTCAACTGCTCACCTTGCTATGCAAGGCTTGCAGGCAATGAGCGACTTTGTCGCTCATCTCCTAAGTGCTCTGAACTTCAATGCCTCAACTGCTCGACTCGCAGGCAATTAGCGCATTCTGCACTCATCGCCTAAGTCCTCCGAGCTCGGAAGGCTTTTATGCATTAACGGCTCGTTTCAAGAGACTCGCGAGCATTACGACGAATCGCAGTTTGACAACTATTATATACTTGACAATTATATACTAGCGACTTGCCCGTCAAAAAATGATGGCAATGAGATGTGTATGTTTGTAAAATTGTTTCGTTATTAATATACGTATTTGACACTAAGGTTTTAGTTATGATGAAATAAGTACTATTATGATATTAAACATGTTTATTTTAGTAAAATGTTCTTTTGTTCAACAGTAAGTGTTAAAGCATTTTGTAGTAAAAGTATTAACATTTGAATGTAAGAATAGTTGAACTTTAAATTAATCAGTTTTGTAAACTTGAGGTAATGTTTTTTTAACATGCAAGTTCTATCTCAAGAATTAACTTAAACATACATTGAATCCAGAGGAAGACAAACAGTAAAAACCCTCCTTGAAACGTAGCTAATTGTATCAGAGAGGGAAAAAAATGAATTCCATTAACTGACGATCAGATTACTCCCTGGATTAATGTTTAACATAAAAGACAACATTTACATTGTGCCTTAAAACGTGGTTGTGCTCTTAACATGAACTTTGTAATATGTCTAAGTAAGGAACTTGAAAGTATATTTTTTTAAACTTGAATTTTCTTATCTAAGTAAGGAATTTGAAAATATTTTTTTAAAACTTGTAACATTAGAAACAGTAACATAGTTAATTAACATTTTAACAGAATTTGTCAAAATAATGCAAGGCAAGTCTTTTGTGAGGCTAATCATGCATAAACAGTACTTCCATTAATTATGACTGAATTGTTTATTGATTTCTATTTTTAAATGGTTGACCATGGCAAATAGTACCAAAAGAGAGAAAAAGATCCTTTTTTAGGGCACTCCTGGCAAATCCAATTCTCAGAAAAAGAGATGGAACTAAATGTAAAACTTAACTTTTAATAGTAATAATAAAATCCACTAAAATACATAAACGTAGGTAGCAGAGAGTTAAAGTATATAGAGTTTACTGGAAAAAATGCCACTATTGTGGAAAATGCCACTATAAGGTAGACCATATAAAGTGCAATGTGCTGGTATAGTCACTGATAAAGTGGCTAGTATATAAAAAGGTGCTATATAGTGCTAATAGTGATAAGGTGCCAAGTGTTATGACACAAATAAGAAATATATGAAAGTGAACCAAGTATCTAGGTAGTATATGGTTGCCTATAAGGTGCAATATAAATAAATATTAGCAGCTGATTGCTGATCAGAAACCAGTAAACAATATGATAAATGTGGCAAGGGGTAAAGGCTAGGGGTAAAGGATATTGAGAAATAAATGCCCCCAGATTATTGATATCCTGTTAGGTAATGTTCTCAATATCTATGAATCTGAAATACCCAAATACCCCAATACCAGCGTTGCCTCCAGGATATACCCATAACCAGTAGCTACTGCCTTCCAAATCCACTAGACATTGGCTAAAATAGCCTAACTAATGCAGCTGTGAAGGGGCTTTATGCTATGGGCCTGAACTGAGAACGCTGACTCTGTGCTAGCGCTGACTCTGTGCTATAATGATGGGAAATTGTCTTCTTTGAAGTATAAAAGGGAGACTACTTTCACTTGGTGCTAAATCTATTCTTGGTATGAAAACTCTCTCTCCTTTATGGGTACCAGTTAAAATTTCAGCATCTATGAAATGGTCCTTTAATTGTTGAACAATCAATCTTGTACCATTGCATAGGCCTTTTTTGGGGTTCATATTTCGCAGTAACATGACAATTGCACATTTCTTTAGCTGCAAAATATGTGGTGGCATTCCAGAAGGAGTTAGTGAGTTTATGAATTCAGTGGAAAAGTTTGCCTGACTTTTTTTGTCATCAGCAAGTTCAGAATCAGCACTGTGATAATTTCTTTGGGGTGCTCTAATTTTTTTAAAGATTTCATTATTGAGGATTAATGCATCCTTATTTTTACAGGTTAGGATGACTTGGTTGGCAAGCTCTGAATATTCCTGGTTATTTATGCTACCTTCAAATATAGCCGATATAAGATCTTGGTGACAAATCATATGAGGTGGGATGTGCACAGTGTCGTCAGGTAAATTTGCTTTTTTTTTCTGTTCTGCCTTCTCCAATTTTAATAAGCCAATCATTGAAATCAGTTTGGCCTTCTGATCTCATATGTTGTTGCAGTTGAAGATGGGTAAAATGTTTCCATAGTGTGCTTGAATTTATACAGGTTTCGATAATGTCGCCACCTAACAACATTACCTTTCCACCAAATGGAAAAGTATTACCCATGACTTCACGAAGCAAACGGTCAATAGATTGGAAGGCATAATTAATTTACTATTTTTCAATTTTTTTGCTTGTAATGATGCCATTGAATATCTGACACAGAGGTTTCTAAAATAGGCACTATGTACAGTTCTTCCACCTTCTAACAAAAGTGCAGCAATTCCAGTAGTGGCAAACGGCAGTGCTATTTGACCTTGTGTTCGTACAAAACTCATTAAGAAATTATATAGATAAGTTTTTCCTTATCCGCCAGGTCCATCAAGATAGAAATAACGGTCTGTGACCATGTCATCATCTATTGCATTTTTAATGGCATTAAATGCTTACAATTGTAACGTATTTAAAGTAGCAAGTCTTTCTTCTGTTCTTTGTACTTGGAGTTGAATGTCATAGTCTTCAAAGTTTATGTCATCTATAAGACCTGGATCAGGCAGATTAAAACTTGCACAACTTAATCCATGAGTTAAAAAAACTTTGGGATTTCCATTAATGCTTTTAGGTGTGCAATAGGTTTATTGTATCGTTGCATAAAGTCTTCAGCCATCTTACTTTTAAATGTGTCCCACAAAGCTAATGCATTTGGAGCATTTGAGAAGATACAAATAAATGCAAATTGTTCCTTCATCTGCCGTGGCATTTGACATAGTGCTGCTTCTTCTAGACATCTTTCCCATTCTGTATCATCAGCTAGTACGTTTCTATGTCTTGCAGCTAAATGGAAGGATTCATATACTATGTCATTAACAGTTCTTAAGTGTTCAAAACTTTGTGCTCCAGGAACATTTAAAAGTAATAGGCGTAAGCAGAAACGTTCAAGATCTATTGGACTGACTGTGTAAATTCTTGGGGTTATTTTATTTCCTCTGCTTTTTCTAGGTCTCCATAATCCATTCACAAAAACATAGTGATATGGAAATTCAGTATATAAGAATTGTGTTTCTTGTGAATCTGTAGAATTTAATTCAAACCATGCAGTTAGTGTAGTGTAACGATGCTCACTGTGGGCCAATGCATTACTTTCATTTCCACCATGGAAATACACTAAATGTCTTTGTGGCAAATGTACTGCTAATCTATATACTGCATGTGATCTATCATGCATTTCAAATTTTAAAAGGCGCCACATAGCTTCTGGTGCACTTACATAGCGAGCATCTACATGAGATGCAAGTTCATCATGTACTAACTCAGGGCTTTCGGGGTTGTCTGCACTTTTCACGACTACAGTAGCTGCATCATAGCCTTTGTAAATATATTTGTACACATATTTAATGGATTTGATGGAAGTGCAGGCTTCTACATTAATGTGTGCATTATACTTCATGAGTAAATGTGGATTGTAGGGTACTACATATCTATTGTCAACTTTTTCCCCACAAATAATGGCACTATCTCCTTCTCTTCTTTTATAAAGTGGATAGCCATCACAATTGGCATAAGTTTTGTCTCCATAATCTTTTGGAAAATCTTTGGAGCATTTATTATTTTCCACACATGGTGATTGTGGATTAAGCTCGCCACAGGGTCCATGAATCATGTGATGAGTAACAATCTCATATAGTCTACCATATAGTTCTGGATCTGGTAGTTCAGAAACAATGACTGAATACACTTTCTCACCAGTATCTAATTTATCTTTTTCTTGAAGTATTATGAGAAGATGTGCATGTGGAAGGCCTCTTTTTTAAATGTAATGGTATATACATAAGCAAGACATTTGCCAAATTAGTGACTTATAGTGACTTATAGTGATGTCATGTATTAATTCATTTAATTTAATTTTAAAAACTCTGGCTACTAAATCTGGTCTATCGGAAGGAGTTTGGGCAAGAAGTAAATTTGGTGTAATTTCTGGCCATTGGGGATTACATGTAAATGTAATAAATAAATCCGGTTTTCCAAATTTGGTGACAATAGCCATGGCATCATTGTATCTTTCTCTCATATTTCGAGGAGATCCTTGAAAAGAAGATGGTAAAATGATGGCTTTGCCAGCTGCCATGTCTCTGCTTGTAGCCACCTCAGCAACATAGTCCATTAGTCCACAATATTGTTCTACACATAGTTTATCTTGTTGATATTTTATAAAGTTTAAATTATTGGCCTCAACTTGCAAAAAAGGAATCAATAATCCATTGTTGTGTTAGTTTTCCACCACATAAAATTGGATTAAATGTATTTCGAATTGCAATTTGAGCTACTTTAAATTCAAGCATATAAACATTATTTCAGATTCTGGCCTTAGCATTTGGGTAACTGGGAAGGGTTAATTTTGGTTGCCAACCTGCTTCTCTGTGTGGGAAAAAAATGGGATATGTCATTGGATCTAAATTTGGACTTAAGATACTGATATTAATGAATGGTTGCTTCTCATTTCTGGGATATATTCCAATGTCTCTTTGAAATGGTGGTTCTCCTTCATCATTTTGAAACACCATTGCACCTCATTTGATGTTGGCAAGTTATAATGACGTTTATCAGTGTGTCTATCTCTTTTAAGCACCATATTGACCTTTGGGATTGGTAATTGATGTCTTTCTGCATGAAGTTGTTCATTTTCTACTTCTGCCAATTTTATATAAGCTTTAGTGTAGGGGTTATTGGCCATAATGTTATCTAGCTCTATAAAAACTGTGGGTAAGCATTTTTTATTTTCTTGCAGCTTCATACGTTGGTCAACAGCTTCCATTGTGTCTAGGACATATAGTTCAGTGAATTTTCTTTGCTATCCTTCCTCTGGATGTAAATGGGAAGTACGATGATAAATTTGGCCTTGGACTTTAAAACAGTAAGGACCATGTCCTGGTACATTAGCAGCTAATGTTGCCCCCATAGATGCAAAGGATATGACACTATTGTAGGATCTTATGTTTGTCTTAAAATTTTTATAGTTTGGAAAAGTAGGTTCAGTCATAATGTTTTGTAAATAGATTGGGAATTGTTTTCTTTCTGGAAGTTTGACCTTGCCTTTTTGACAGCAACTAATAAATTGGCCATCTCTGGGTCTCTCCTGTTTAAAATGATAAGCCTCACAAAACTGACATTGAGTATTCATGTCCCCACAATTATGAACCTCTACTGCTAAAGACTTGAGTAAAGGACAATTTGCAAAGCATATATCAGTTTCATTTTCAAATTCATCAGGTGAAATGTCATGTGATGTTTCAGGAACAGGTTCTAAATGCTTTGTTTTTTTGGTGGCTTTTTTGGGAATATCTTTTATTTGTTCAGGTAAAATGTCATGTGATGTTGCTGGAAGAGGTTGTAAATGCTTTGTTTTTTTGGTGGCTTTTTTTGGTATATCTTTAATTTTTTCAGGTAAAATGTCATCTGATGTTTCAGGAACAGGTTCTAAATGCTTTGTTTTCTTAGTATCTTTTTTTGGTGTATCTTTAATTTTGGCAGGTAATAGTCTTTTGCTTGCAATTCTTTTGCATTCTTTTTCTCGTCAAATTTCCTTCTGCTCTGGTGTCTGCTGGTTGGCCCATCTCTGTTGTCGTTCTGTAGCTTGACGTCTTCTCTTTTCTTGTTTGCTGTCGTTATCAGCCATGTTAATCTGTAAAAGAAAATAATGTATCATTAGTTTAGTTTGAGATTTTAAGTTTGTTTTTTAGATTTTTTATTATCAACAGTTTGTTTCTACGTGATTGTAGTTCATTCTAGCTGAACTTTCTTTGAAACTAATTGAAATGGATTTTTTTCTTTGGTTTGTTAATTTATTTTTTTGTTGTACTTTTGGCTTATAGGCATAGTAGAGGGGAAAAATTAGTCTTTGTAATTTGTCCTACAGGGGATTGTTGTAATAGTATTTTTATATTTTATTTAAAGGCTTATATGTTGGGGCTGTGAAAAGGTTCGTATTGTTGTTTTTTTGGTGTTAGTACTATTTGTTGTAGTATTCTATTTTATGTGTGTGGTTTGGTTTTATGATTAATATTGTACATTAGGGCTGGTAATTGAGAATGAAAAATTTTATTTAGTGTGTGTTTTGACAATTATGTGTACTATGCTGTTTTATGTTGCTTTTTTGTGTGGCTAGATTGAAGTTTGGGTTTACTGTTAAACATTGTTGTCCGTAAAAGACAAATAACAGGTAAATGACAAATGTGTCAGTAATATTTTGATGAAGGTTATAATTAGTGGTTCTTATTGTTGTTGGTGTTTATTTTTTTTCTGTTGACATGGATGCAGAGCAAACATGTTTATTTCATTTTATCTTTTTTTACTTGTTATACTGTACCTTGTTTGAAGTGTGATTTGAAGCAGAATTTTTCTTGGTCCGCTGTTGTAAGTCTTCGTCTGATGCTCTTCACGCAGTCTCTGTTGTAAAAGAAAAAGTAAAATGTTATTTGATTTCAATGTATTTCTAATGAATAGCATGTTTCATTGTTTTGGTCTATTCTATCTGTCATGGTGAATTTTTCAGCTATGCTGTTTTTTGTGCAACCGTTTAAAATACTTTAATTCTATTTCTATATTACAGTTATCCTTTTTTTAATGTTTTTTAATGTTTTGAGCATTATCCTGTTTTGTGTCCACCACTTTTGGTATGCTTATTTAGGCTACTTTGTAAGGCTTATAGGTTCTTAAACAGTAAAGAAGAATATTAATTTACTTTTCTATCTGTTTGTGGGATTTTTGGTACAATCCTGTTTTGTGTCAACCATATTTTGCATACTTTACTTAATTAGTCTTCTTTATGAGGATTAAATGTTGTTGGACATTAAAAATGAATGTTAATTGCCTTTACTATATCATGGTGGGCTTTTTTGTTTATCCTGTTTTGTGTTCACCACTTTTTGGTTGCTGCATTTGGCTTGTGGGTGATGGTTGGGGGTTATTTTACAGTAAAGAGGAGGAATACTTTTGTTTTATGTATGTTGCTAATGTTTCGGATGCTATCCTGTTTTGTGGCCACCTCTTTCTTTTTTTTTCTCTGAAACTGTCTTTCTTTGTAAATTGTATAGGTCTTTGTGAAGTTTGTTGAACTGTGTTGTTTTAATCTTCATTAAATTTGTATTTTTTTATTTTTTTTCCCTTTAAATTTTTATTTTGGCGGTCATTAAACATATATATTTTCTTTTTTTTTCTACTTCTTATACTATACCTTGATTGAAGTGTTGTTTTTGTCCGAATGACAGAGGGTACCCTCCTTCCAATCTTAATCCGCCAGTCTTCTTGTAGTGTCTGTTTGAAAAAAAAAGTTAAATGGTTAATTGTATATTTCTTATTATTGATTTTGCAAAGCATGTTTTTTTTCAGCATGTAATGTATTTTTCTATCTTACCTCTTCTTCTTTCTTTCTGTTCTTTAAAAGTAATCTTTGACAGTCCATGATGCAAATTCTTGAGTGACGCTGTAGATGCAGAGTCTGTTTGAATAGTGAAAAAAGTGGCAAAGATTCAGCTTCAGGTTGAATATATATCAGTGTCATATTTTTTTTTGCTATGAGTTGCAGTAAATAAAGTCATTTGAATATACTTGTTTCATTAGTTTGAGTTAAAATTAGTTTGTTGTAGGGCCTATACACATAAATGTGCGTGTCACAAGTCACTATACATGAATCCCATTTTCATAGTTAAAGTTTGTATTTTTTTTTTTTTTTTTGCTGTCTTGGTAATAAAATGTAATATATTATAGCTTACCTCTTAGTTGTAATTTGCACAGTGTAAAGAAGGAAATTAGGAAATAATTATCTTCTCAAGTAACAGCAGCAGTTAACTATCGAGTCACTCCGTTCATCACCTGAGTAGAAATGTAGAATTTTCTGGAAAGTAGGTAGTATTTATAAACTTTGAGGTGCCTGAGACCGTTAGAATGCAATACGCATGCGCTATTTGCATTCCAGCATACAATTTGCGTTCCATCTGCCATTTTATGCGTAGTAGTTGTCAAAATGGTGGTTAATATCAGTGTTGTACTTGCCGCATAGTATGTGTTACGTACCTTGTAAAGTTGACTGTAGCGTTGTTTTAGTTTTGCAAGTCACTGTAGTATTGTTGCGTCTGTAGCCTCGTTTTCGTTTTGTTCGGCCGCCATTTTTTCTCTTGCTTAGGTGATTTTCGGTTTTTTTAAACTCTGTTTTTTGGACTTAAATGGATGTGTAACTTCACTTTTTGAGGTGCTGGATGCCCCCCCTTGCTGTAGATAAGCTTTTTATGTGTTTGTTGTGTTCATTTATTGTTTTTCTCATGTTTTCATGTGCGCCGTTTTCGGCCGTTTTTTGCGAGGGCCTTCGGCGCTCCATGCCAGAAACTGAGGCCCTTGCTTTGCGAGCATTAGCAACGGCTCGCATGCTCACAACTATATATGTGATGATGCGACAATGTATTCTTTAGCACTGTTGTAATCAAGTTCTTACATAGTTTCATTTTTATTCATTCCACAGTGATTCATTACAGATACAGAGTACTAGACAAGTACTACTGTAAATTAGACAGAACAAAGCTAATGCCATTATCATAAAATAGAAGCCAAACATATTTAAATAGTACTTTAAATTAGCCTATTGTCATATTATGTTATATCATGCCAAATGTAAGTATGGCATGTGATTTATTGTGTGAAAGGAGATATACAAGATGTGCGACTTTATAGTAAAACTGATTGAAGCTTTCACCTGCTGTAACTATGGTAAGCATCCATATACTAATGCAATCAATTTGTATGTCTATGTCATTTCTGACATTTAAACTCATTATGTGCTTAATCAAGAACAAAACATTTTATGCCATATTTTCATGGTACAATAGTGAGGAACATTTGACAGGTCAACATATAAAAAACGAAAATATGGTGCTTAGTCTGCTTTCTAACACCCAAATATACCCAACGTTTTAAATTAAATCTAGAATGACATCTCCCACTTTCCATAATTTAAATTAGATTGAATTAGAGAAAGCTGGGAGCACCAGTCCAGTTTTTTTATATTAACTTTGTATAGCCCTGCAGAGTAATCATCAATATCTCTATCAACATCTCATTTACATGTCATATTATGTTTGTAAAGATTTGAGATGAAGATTGACACAGCCCTGGCATTCTTGTGGTTTTGTCCTGAGGATTGTTCACATGAACGTTAACGTTTCAGTCCCCACTTATAAACATTGTTTTAATATATTCAATATATTGTATTCAAGTGCTTTCATGATGATATATAAAAGGATATAGCCATGCTGTATTAAAATAGTAGCCAATATTCAGCTAAGGCAAAAAAAATAGCATGTACATTTCTTTGAATAGATACATTAATGATAATCGTGACAATCTCATTTGAAAGAACTGATTGACTGACTCTCTTTTTATAACTGCCCAAGATAATACGTGCAAATGTATTAACATCTGTGAATCTGTGACAGTACTTCCAGAGGAGTAGAACAATCAAAACAAGTGAAAGTTCAGCTATTTAATGTTGTTGTAATTACAGCAAATTAGCTTAGCAATCAATGCCTCAGGAAAACAAATAGCATTGGAATGTCTGGGTTGGTTAGTACTGTTATTTTTGTGCTGTCTTTTATTTACTCAAAAAATCACATATATAGTTGTGAGCAGGCGAGCCAGACAGAGCCGTTGCTCACGCTTGCGGGCTCGCATAGCGAGCCTGCGGCCCTTGTAGCGAGGGCAGCGGCCGAGGGCCTTAGTTGCCGGGCGCTCCTTGCCAGAAACTGCAACCCTCGCAAACTTTACGTTGCAACGCAAACAACACGACACACCAACTACGACCCTCGCAAACTTTACCTCGCAACGCAAACAACATACGAGACACGTTACCACATATTACAACCTCGCAATAATTGGACGCAACTCGCGAACATTACAAAATTCAAGACACAATAAATACACACACCACATACATAAAAATCTTACCTACAGCAAGAGGAAGCATCCAAGACATTAAAAAAAACAGCTTACACCTTCATTTAACTAAAAATAAAAGAGTTTGAACACTAAAAAATTCGCTAAGCTAGAGAAGAAATGGCCGCCGAACAAAACGAAAACGAGGCTACAGCACTCTAAACACGCAAAACACCATAAGAAACTCGCAAAACACCACAAACGACCTACGGATATTCCGTTAAGACGCATACCACACATTACCCGCCATTTTACGCCAATACAGAAGTACACAACTACGCTAACGGTTTAATCTTGCGCACGCACACTATTACACTGTACACATTCAGCACGCTTACACAGCAGCTCCACACCACTAATGCTGCAGCAACATCAAAACAGATTGCAGCTCTTTAACACAATGCTTCAAAATAGGTAAAGTATATTCATTTATGAATGTATTATATATTTCAGTAGTACACACCAAACAGCATTAGCTACCTTACAATTTCATTGCCGTCATTTTTTGACGGGCAATTCGCTAGTATTTAATAAAGTGTGAATTTCAGAAAAAGGATAATTTAACAGCTGTAGGTAATGTTTCAGTCTAGAAAAACATTGATTTAAACACACTTGAAAAACAGAAATATGGCCTCTATTCTATGCCGCATATAAGAAAAAAATGAGTTAACTCCAAAAAAAATACTGAGCAATTGCAGCACATATGCAAATCAAACCCCCGGAATATGCCATTTGAATGCTTTAAATGTCCCAAATATAATAAGTCCTGAGTGCCTGATCTATAACTATTTTCTATATTGCTATCATATGCCTCCCAGAATTATGTCTGAAGTTTACTTCAAAGCCTCTCAGAGTGCCTAAAATAAACAAAAAAAAGCCTATGTGTACCATCAATCCCCTCACAGGTATGCACAAATATGAGGAGGATGATGACCAAGGAGGCTAGTCAAGCCGCAGCACCAAGTGGTGGCCCACAAGTGACTGTGCGATACAATGAGTGGGAGTGGGTGGCCCAGGACCTTCTGAGCCTGGAGCTTCAGGCCTGGTGGCCCAGCAGGATCCAGCCTACATGTCAGGTGAATATCACATAAACGATGACCAACAAGGACACTGACATGTCAGCTCTATGGAATTAACAAGGGATGGATGGATCAGTCATGTGTCATTAAATCCATGAAGCTGACAAATCACTGTCATTCGTGGGCACAACAACAGTAATCAACCAATAGAGCAGTGGTTCTCAACCTTTCTAGTGCCGTGACCCCTTGATAAAATTTCCCAAGTTGTGGTGACCCCTAATAGTAAAATAATTTTCCGCTGAAAGAGGAGCAGATATCACACACTCAGCCTGGCACACACACACTCATCCTATCATATGACACACACAGTCAGCCTGTCACACACACTCACCTTGTTACACACATACTCAGCATGTCATATCATACACAGTCAGCCTGTCACACACAAACTCAGCCTGTCACACACATACTCAGCCTGTCACACACACTCACCCTGTCACACACATACTCAGCCTGTCATATCACACACACTCAGCATGTCACACACATACTCAGCATGTCATACCACACACACTCACCCTGTTACACACATACTCAGCCTGTCACAACAGTAATCAACCAATAGAGCAGTGGTTCTCAACCTTTCTAGTGCCGTGACCCCTTGATAAAATTTCCCAAGTTGTGGTGACCCCTAATAGTAAAATAATTTTCCGCTGAAAGAGAAGCAGATATCACACACTCAGCCTGGCACACACACACTCATCCTATCATATGACACACACATTCAGCCTGTCACACACACTCACCTTGTTACACACATACTCAGCATGTGATATCATACACAGTCAGCCTGTCACACACAAAGTCAGCCTGTCACACACATACTCAGCCTGTCACACACACACACTCACCCTGTCACACACATACTCAGCCTGTCATATCACACACACACATACTCAGCCTGTCACACACTCACCCTATGACAAACATACTCAGCATGTCATGTCACACACACACACACTTGCCCTGTTACACATATACTGAGCATGTCATATCACACACACACACTAACCCTGTTACACAAGTACTCAGCATGTCATATCACACACACTCCCCCTGTTACACAAATACCCAGCATGTCATATCACACACACACACACTCAGCCTGTCACACACATACACTCAGCCTGGCACACACACATACACTCATCCTGTCATATGACACACACAGTCAGCCTTTCACACACATACTCAGCCTATCACACACACACACTCACCCTGTTACACATATACTCAGCATGTGATATCACACACACTCAGCCAGTCACACACATACTTAGCCTGTCATATCACACACACACACTCAGCTTATCACACACATACACTCAGCCTGGCACACACATACTCATCCTGTCACACACACACTCATCCTGTTACACACATGCTCAGCATGTCATATCACACACACTCAGCATGTCACACACATACTCAGCATGTCATACCACACACACTCACCCTGTTACACACATACTCAGCCTGTCACACACACACACACTCACCCAGTTACACACACACTCATCCTGTCATATGACACACACAGTCACACACATACTCAGACCGGCACACTCACCATGTTACACACATACTCAGCATGTCATATAACACACACACCCCCTGTTACACACATACTCAGCCTGTCACACACACACTCTCACCCTGTTACACACATACTCAGCATGTCATATCACACACACTCAACATGTCACACACATACACTGAGCCTGTCACACACACCCTGGGTTGATGTGTGCTGCACATAGGATAGGCAGCCTGTGAGCAGATCAGATCAGTTCTCTCCCTGGCTCCTCCATGTGCCCGGCAGTAGAAGGCACAGGCTTGTTCCGGCACTGCACTGATCTGATCCCACCCCCCTAGCAGGCTGTTAACCCCCTGCTTCCCAGATCAAGCTCCTTACAAGTACAAGTATGGAAAAAAGGATGGCTGAGGTGTTCCTCTGCTCAGCATTGTTTCTTCCTCCTGTGCCACCCCTTCCAATATAATTCCTGGGATGCTCCACCCCCACTTGCTACGCTACTGTAGGCGACCCCTGGCAAATCATCATTCAACCCCCCAGGTTGAGAACCACTGCAATAGAAAGTCCATGTATGGGTGTGCCAGAATCAAGGTAGCGTTAAGAGCCAAGAACAACAAAGATCAAGAACCAAACAATAGATCACATCTAGCAAATGATAGCTACATATAGTTGCAATTAAGAGAATCATCCAGGTTCAAGCCTAGATGTCAGATAGTTCGGAATGAACACAAACCAATGTATTATTCATCATACTTAACATATATGTCTTTTTTTCTCTTTTCCTTCCAGGAGGTCTTGGTCCAGTGGTGAGCCAGAGGGGGGGCGTCAGCTCCATCGGAGCAGGATGTCGGTGACGGGAGTTCACACCCAGCAGGAACCGGCACAGGGGGAGGAGGAACCGAGAGGAGCTGAGGGCTCTGGTTCCGAGGGAGAGGAAGATATCATCTGGGCAGTGGGGTCACCTGCAGGACCATCAGCAACACGGGTGGCATTTTGACTCCACTGTCCCCCTCCTCTAAAGACTAAGTCTGACACCAGGGCCCTCAAACTGGGGGGACAGCCATGACTTGTCACCACCTCTTCCTCCCCCCAAAAGCGCATCAGACTGGCTCCCACCACCACCCCAGGCCCACCACCACAACCACGCCAATAATGCCAGGCTCCAACTGGGCCACACACCCTCCACAATGGGCCACCACCACTACCACCACCACCTCCTCACCCAGCAACATCCCCCAACCACCGCGGACCTCCATCGACACCAAAACCAAGCCAGGCTGTTCAGGCAGAGATGCTCATGTGCCAGGAACTGGAGTGTCTTTAGGGGATCCAAGCCAGCATCTCCACAAATCATGCAGCGGTAATGCGTAGTCTGGCCAGGAAAAAGAGGGAGGAGAGAAGACACCACCTAATGACGGAGTCCTACCTTGCCAGGCTGCTTAGGATGGGGTTGAAAAAGAGCTTATTCCAGCAACTGACTGCAGATGCCATGAGCCGTGCTGTGGTCACCAGCCCCACTTCCTCCACCCTGGAGGCCTCCCCCTTGCACCCGCAGCCCGGCCGCTCCTCTGCTCTTCCCATGCCTCCACCACGACCACCAGCACTGCCACTGTATGTGCCGCTGCCTCCCCCATTCCTTCAATGATAGCCCCCCTTTACATGTAGCTCCCACAATATTAAAGCTACCCCTAATCCAGATATCAAAGACATGATTGTTGTTAGCTTAAATGTCTCTATGTGTGAGTGTCTGTGTGAGTTTGTGACTGTCTATGAGTGTGTGTGCGTGTGTCTGTGAGTGTCTGTAAGTGTGTGTGAGTGTGTGACTGTGAGTGTCTGAGTGTCTGTAAGTGTGTGAGTGCCTGTGAGTCTGAGTGTCTGTGAGTCGCTCTGTGTGAGTGTGTCTGTGAGTAAGTGTGTCTATGAGTGTCTCTGCGTGTTATTGTCTGTGTGAGTGTGTGAGTGTTTCTGTGTGTGGGTATATCTATATGTGAGTGTATGTGAGTGTGAGTGTCTGAGTGTGTGTGTCTGTGTGAGTGTGTGTGTCTGTGTGAGTGTGTGTGTTTGCATGTCAGTGTCTGTCTGAGTGTCTCTGTGTGAGTGTCTCTATGTGTGAGTGTCTGTGAGTATCTGTGAGTGTATGTGAGTGTATGTGTGTCTGTGTGAGTGTCTCTGTGTGTGAGTGTGAGTGTCTGTGGGTGTGAGTATCGGTGAGTGATCAGGGTGTCTGTGAGTGTGTATGTCTGTGTGTGAGTGTCTCTGTGAGTGTCTGTGTGTGAGTGTATGTGAGTGTGAGAGTGTTTGAGTGTGTGTGTGTTTGTGAGTGTGTGATTGTCTGTGAGTGTGTCTGTGAGTGAGTGTTTCTGTGTCAGAATGTCTCTATGTGTGAGTGTCTGTGTGAGTTTGTGAGTATCTGTGAGTGTGTGTGTCTGTGCGAGTGTGTGTGTAAGTTTGTGAGTGTGAGTGTCTGTGAGTGTCTGTAAGTGTGTGTGAGTGTGTGTCTGTGAGTGTCTGAGTGTCTGTAAGTGTGTCAGTGTCTGTGTGTGTGAGTGTCTGTGAGTTTGAGTGTCTGTGAGCTTCTCTGTGTGAGTGTGTCTGTGAGTGAGTGTGTCTGTGAGTGTCTCTGTGTGTTAGTGTCTGTGTGAGTGTGTGAGTGTCTCTGTGTATGGGTGTATCTGTATGTGAGTGTCCGTGAGTGTGAGTGTCTGAGTGTGTGAATGTCTCTGTGTGAGTGTGTGTGTCTCAGGACCATGCACTCAAAATTGCAACCATCTTTGGCAGCACCTATGTCTGTGAACAGACCTTTTCCCAAATGAAACATCTGAAAATTCCAACTAGATCCAGATTAACTGATGAACGCTTGCATCACTTGCTATGACTAGCAGTGACAAATATGGAATTGGATACTGACCATCTCATTATCCAAAAGCAGGCCTTTCACAACCTACAATGATGATGGAGTATAGAGGATCCTAGTCCTCTTATCTCCTGTAGGTTTTAGACCAAAGATTTGGGTGACTCAGACCAATGGACCTTCTTTGCGGAAGCAAGAGCATAAGTCCCAGCTTTTGGTAGTGTGCCTGGAAGAACCTGGAAGGGAGTCAGAACGATCTCCTCTACCAGCATATGCCCCTGGGTCAATAATACACCTGAACACAAAGTCTAGATGAAAATTATGAACCACTTTATTTGGAAAACAACATCTTTTAAACAGGCATACATAATTATCAGAAAGGGGCTACCTTTAGTCAGCCCCTAAACTGCCTCTGGCCAATCAGGCAGGGTCCCTATGTGGGAACCATGAGACTCCTCCCCAGGTCCACCCACTAGGCGGGGCCAACTAATCCATTTGGGGTCTGAATCTCCAGGGGAAAGCACATGGGTTCTCCTGTGCCCATGCTATGAAGGCTGAGAAGCCTTCAGGCCATCACATTGTGTCTGGGTGCCTGCCTGTCTGCTCTCCAGCTGGGAGCTTCCCATTGTTAGTTCTCTGCTGGACACTTAGCTAATGGGATTAACAGGCCTTTGGGAACAAAGGAGGTTTGGGCTATATTCAATGGGCTTCCCCTCTACAATATAACATACTAATATAATAACATACATTCATATTTACAAATACAACACACAATGTTTCACACACATACAGCCAACACATCCCACCAGCTCCCTCACATGACACCCATTACAATGAGCCTAAACATGGAAGGGATGGGAATATGCTAAGGGATAAACTTATAATACTTTATCCCCTAGACCACAAAATAACAATATATCCATAACAAGTGGGCCCCAAATCTTTTCTTCCACAGCAGGAGCCATGCACTTTGTCCAACCCAGTATGGCCACTGGCTGATTCATGACAAGCCTTCCCCAAGTGGGCAGGGAACATCCAAGATTTTCCCAGCTGATAGTCATGAATCTGCGTGTTTGGCCAGGCCCGCTGCATGCTAGGCAAGTTCATGTCGGTGCGCACACAGTCACAAGGTGCAGAGTAAAGACCTCCCCCAGCCCTTGGCCTTGCTCCCACTGTATAGAGCAAATTGCTCTTCCCATGCAACCCCCACCCAAACAGTCCAGGATCCCATCTCTCTGTTTTTGGCAGCAGCATGGAAGTCTCTGGGGACACAGTGGGTTGCACCCATACACTCCTCTGAGGCAAAACCGTATTTTTGGGAGCCCCATAAAACAACCCCTGTCCCATAGCAACCCCTTTCCCTCCAGCCAGTCCCCACAGCTGGGCTGGGGTCTCTAAAAAAGTCTCTGGGCCTATGGGATTGCAAGGGGGCAGTCCAGTACCTCTCTCAGCAAAATCATTATTGTTGGGAGCCCAATAACACAATAACTGCAGTAAAGTACCTACCGGTCTGCGCTTGACTCCAGCTTTCCTGATGGAGTCCGGACTTGGATGCTCTGTTTGCTCTGGCTCCTGGAAATCTGTATCTTTGGACAGACCCTCCTGGTTTTCTTCCCCTGGGTCTGTCTGTGTTGCAGCCTGGAGAACTACGCTGTTCCCACCCAGGCTGTGCTTTGGGGCCCTAAGCTGACCCTCTTCTTCTGTTATCTTTTGCTTGGCAACTTGGGCCTCATCCTTTGTGGATTCCTGGGCCCTCTGAGCTTTGTCTGCTCTAGAGTTTGTATTGGACTCCTGGACACTGGTAATCTCAGGCAAGTCCTCACTACATACACAATCCTTTGGGGTGCCGCAATGCACAAATGGCTTTTTCTCCCAGGCAGGCACGGCTATCCCTGGTGCCACTGCCTCCTCCTGTGTGAGGTCCGGTTCCCTGTAGCTAGGAACCAGTTCCTTTTCCTCCCCACAGTCTCTTAAATAGCAATCCTGAGCCCCTGCATCCATGAGCAGTTCTGGCCCATACACATTGGCTAGAACTTCTGAGGGCGGACTTAGTTCATCTGGCCCTACCTGTTGAGCAGTTACTGGGGTTTCTGCCAGGATTTGTGCTGGAAGGTAGTCCTTAGGTGAGACCTTTTCCACATCCGGTACCTCAGACGTGACCCGTTTGGAGAAACTGTGCTCGGCTAGCGTTTCCTCTGGGATTAAGTCTCTTGGGGTATCAGGGGACAAACATGGGTTATCTGACCCCACCCAGGGAACATTCCCCTGGGTCTCTGGCTCTTGGAGCTGGTGATTTGGTCCCAAGCTGACTTTACCATCCCTTCTAGGCTCTGACACAGTCTCTGCATTTTTTAGGGGAAAACAGTCTCCATTCCCAGGAGGTGGTACAGGAGCAGGGTTTACCCCTTCCTCCTCCTCCTGATCCTCTGACACATCCCACTCAGAGAGCTCCTCTAGGCAACTCTGAGCCAGTTCTGCTTTCTGGGCCTCAGACAGCCCAGGGCACGGCCTTATATATGTGGTCGCCTCCATTTTGATTACCCACATGTGCTCTTTCCATATTCTCTGGAACATCTGGTCAAGCACGCAGCCCACATCTTGTGCTGTTAACTTTTCTGGAAAAACTGACTTCTTTAAACCATCTTTTTGCTTCTTTGGCAATATCTTCCTCATATTGCTGCTCCATTCTTGGTCTTTCTGTGGAGTCGTCCCACCTTTGCCAGCCAATTGTCACAGCCTACAATGATGATGGAGTATAGAGGATCCTAGTCCTCTTATCTCCTGTAGGTTTTAGACCTAAGACTTGGGTGACTCAGACCAATGGACCTTCTTTGCGGATGCAAGAGCATAAGTCCCAGCTTTTGGTAGTGTGCCTGGAAGAACCTGGAAGGGAGTCAGAACGATCTCCTCTACCAGCATATGCCCCTGAGTCAATAATACACCTGCACACAAAGTCTTGATGAAAATTATGAACCACTTTTTTTGGAAAACAACATCTTTTAAACAGGCATACATAATTATCAGGAAGGGGCTACCTTTAGTCAGCCCCTAAGTGCCTCTGGCCAATCAGGCAGGGTCCCTATGTGGGAACCATGAGACTCCTCCCCAGGTCCACCCACTAGGCGGGGCCAACTAATCCATTTGGGGTCTGAATCTCCAGGGGAAGGCACCTGGGTTCTCCTGTGCCCATGCTTTGAAGGCTGAGAAGCCTTCAGGCCATCCCATTGTTTCTGGGTGCCTGCCTGTCTGCTCTCCAGCTGTAAGCTTCCCATTGTTAGTTCTCTGCTGGACACTAAGCTAATGGGATTAACAGGCCTTTGGGAACAAAGGAGGTTTTGGCTGTATTCAATGGGCTTCCCCTCTACAATATAACATACTAATATAATAACATACATTCATATTTACAAATACAACACACAATGTTTCACACACATACAACCAACACATCCCACCAGCTCCCTCACATGACACCCATTACAATGAGCCTAAACATGGAAGGGATGGGAATATGCTAAGTGATAAACTTATAATACTTTATCCCCTAGACCACAAAATAACAATATATCCATAACAAGTGGGCCCCAAATCTTTTCTTCCACAGCAGGAGCCATGCACTTTGTCCAACCCAGTATGGCCACTGGCTGATTCATGACAAGGCCCACACTTCCCATTGAAATACTTATGAGTTTATGTTGATTAAAATTGTTCTTCATTTTAAATAATGTATTGTTTTTCCTTTTTTGTGCACTACAAATAATATTTGTGCAGCGTGCATAGGAATTTGTTCATATTTTTTTCAAACTATAATCCGGCCCCCAACAGTGTCTGAAGGACAGTGAACTGGCCGCCTATTTAAAAAGTTTGAGGACCCCTGCTTTAACCAAATATCATGAGTAATTAAATGTATCATACCTGTATTTTTTTATTCCAGCACAGCCATGTGACTAAAACTGTAAATATACATGTCAAAAAGTTTATCTGCTGTGAGGGACAACTTTCTAGTGAATGACAGAGTTTATGGGGGTCTGTATTGACCCCCATGAGTGAGGGGGTTAATGAAGTGCTTATGGGGGTCTGTATTGACCCCCATGAGTGACAGGGTTAATGAAGGGCTTAGGGGGGTCTATAGTGACCCCCATGAGTGACAGGGTTAATGAAGGGCTTATGGGGGTCTGTATTGACACCCATGAGTGACAGGGTTAATGAAGGGCTTATGGAGGTCTATATTGACCCCCATGAGTGACAGGATTAATGAAGGGCTTATGGGGGTCTGTATTGACCCCCATGAGTGACAGGGTTAATGAAGGGCTTATGGGGGGCTGTATTGACCCCAATTAATGAGGGGGTTAATGAAGTGCTTATGGGGGTCTGTATTGACCCCCATGAGTGACACAGTTAATGAAGGGCTTATGGGGGTCTGTATTGACCCCCATGCGTGACAGGGTTAATGAAGGGCTTATAAGGGTCTATATTGACCCCCACGAGTGACAGGGTTAATGAAGGGCTTATTGGGGTCTATATTGACCCCCATGAGTGAGTGGGTTAATGAAGTGCTTATGGGGGTCTGTATTGACCCCCATGAGGGACAGGGTTAATGAAGGGCTTATGGAGGTCTATATTGACCCCCATGAATGACAGAGTTAATTAGGGGTTTATGGGGGTCTGTATTGACCCCCATGAGTGAGGGGGTTAATGAAGTGCTTATGGGGGTCTGTATTGACCCCCATGAGTGACAGCGTTAATGAAGGGCTTAGGGGGGTCTATAATGACCCCCATGAGTGACAGGGTTAATGAAGGGCTTATGGGGGTCTGTATTGACACCCATGAGTGACAGGGTTAATGAAGGGCTTATGGAGGTCTATATTGACCCCCATGAGTGACAGGATTAATGAAGGGCTTATGGGGGTCTGTATTAAACCCAATGAGTGACAGGGTTAATGAAGGGCTTATGGGGGGCTGTATTGACCCCAATTAATGAGGGGGTTAATGAAGTGCTTATGGGGGTCTGTATTGACCCCCATGAGTGACACAGTTAATGAAGGGCTTATGGGGGTCTGTATTGACCCCCATGAGTGACAGGGTTAATGAAGGGCTTATGGGGGGTCTGTATTGACCCCCATGAAAGACAGGGTTAATGAAGGGCTTATGGGGGTCTATATTGACCCCCATGGGTGACAGGGTTAATGAAAGGCTTATGGGGGTCTATATTCTCGCTTCACATCCCTCGCTTATACCATGTGTGTGTATAGCAAAAATACAAGGTGAATAGCTGAACCGCGAAAATCCAAATAACACAAAGAAAGTAAAAATAAATACAACAAAAACATCACGGGGGGGAACAGCCAGAATGTCTGGGAGTGAGGTGGAACGCAAATTTAAGGTGATTTCGACGACTTTCACCACACAAATATCACCTATGCAAGAAATGCCCTTCATTAACCCTATCTCTCATGGGGGTCAATATAGACCCCCATAAGCCCTTCATTTACCCTGTCACTCATGTTGGTCAATACAGCCCCCCATAAGCCCTTCATTAACCCTGTCACTCATGGGGGTCAATACAGACCCCCATAAGCCCTTCATTAATCCTGTCACTCATGGGGGTCAATATAGACCTCCATAAGCCCTTCATTAACCCTGTCACTCATGGGTGTCAATACAGACCCCCATAAGCCCTTCATTAACCCTGTCACTCATGGGGGTCATTATAGACCCCCCTAAGCCCTTTATTAACCCTGTCACTCATGGGGGTCAATACAGACCCCTATAAGCACTTCATTAACCCCCTCACTCATGGGGGTCAATACAGACCCCCATAAACCCCTAATTAACTCTGTCATTTTTTTGTGTAGCTGTGTACTTCCGCATTCTGTAAGTTAGGGTTGTAAAATGGCGGCGAATGCGTATGTGGTAGGCGGGTTTGTATGATGTAGTGACCTTGCTAATGGTGTATGTTGCAGGTCGTACGGGTTTTTGCAAAAGCCATATTTGCTTTGTGGTATCTAGCAGCTTTAGGGTTCAAGTAGCCACCTTTTCGTTTTTTTCGGCAGCCATTTTTTCTCTCGCTTATGGGATTTTCCAGTGTTTAAACTTTGTAAATTTAACTGAAATGGAGGTTTAAGCTGTGTTGCAGAGGTCCTGTGTGTCCCCCCTTGCTGTGGGTGAGGTTTTTATTTTTTATTTATTTTTTTGTTTGTTTGTTTTTATGTTTGCTGCTGTGCGCGGGCTGTCCGTTGAAGTCCTAATAGATTTTTTCTAAGTCCTGCGGGTCGTAATTATTTTTTGTAAGTCTGCAATTTTTTTTTTGTTCTATGTCCCAAGGCTCGTATTTTTTTGTGTCCATAGTTAGTCATTGAGTGTTTGTTTGTTTTTTCAAAGTCGTGCTTGTGTGGTCGTTTGTAAGGGGTTGTGAGGCACCGTAGAGCCTCCACCTCCGCAAATGCGGCCCCTCGCTTTGCTTCGCGAGGGTCCGCATTTGCGGCCCGAAAGTCGTAGGGGGTCGTAGGAATGAGCACCTACGGCTCTCATCTCCACCAGCGCAAGGAGCATCTTTGGCGCTCCTTGCCAGCAACTGCGGCCCTCGCTTTGCGAGGTCCGCAGTTGCGGCGGGCACACTACGCGAACCCGCAAGTGTTAGTAACAACCTATATTGCTGACAACTATATATGTGATATATATATATATATATATATATTATAGATCATTATTTTTTATATATATAAAACAGTACCTACCTCCCCTATATTGTAGAGGAGGTAGGTACCTTATCCCTGGTGTAGCAGCAGGAGGACAGAGATAACAACGTGCACTAACGTGCATGTACCCCCCACCCACCCCCGCACCCTGGTTCCTACGCTCACATCACATTATACAAAAAAGCAAAACCTATGTAAGAAGGAAAATCTACTATCCATCAATACCCTATTTTATTTTAATGTAATACCTCATAAAAAATTCCTCCTATTACAGCTAGCAGAGAGATTTTCTTTAAAAAGTAATTCTAAGCATTATAACATTAGAGAAGAGCTCATAAAAATTAACATGGTAAAGAATGAATATATTTGAAGATTACTATTTCCTAAACTCTTGCTGTCAGTTTTTGGTTCTAAAGTACAGTAGACACTGTCATTACATTAATAGAAGAAGCCGATAAATGAGAAAGTAATAGTAAAGGTCTTACATTTTTATTCCTAGAGTAGTATTCAGATATTCAAACATTTCTTTTGCACTTTTGCTGTCTTTTGACAGATCCTGTATGAGTAAATTTCACTGACAATAATTCCAATACAGCACGTAATATATTTCATAGAATTCAAGAGATAACACTGAATAATAAGTTATTCAATATACTTAATCAATTACTATTTGTTTTAATAAGAAAAACACATGGGGCCTCATTCAATTGTGATTTAGCCAATTGAAGACAGCTCTATATAAGCACATAGCATGTTTTTTTTTACAGAAGTTTTTAGTTAGTGAACTTCTATCCAAAAGCAAGGTCTTCACTAACTAAAAACTTTTGTAAAACAAATAGGCTCTGTGCTTATATAGAGCCCTATTCAATTTGCCAAATCGTAATTGAATGAGGCCCATGGTATGGTTTATAAACTTAGGAAACTTAGGATTTATTAGTTTTGTGATTTGTATTCAAATTTTTGCAGATCAAATGTTATTATCATTAGGGAATAGGAATCTGTATAGCAATGTGCTGCGGAACCTGCTTGTATTTCCCAGGCCTCATGAAACTGAAATTTGTGTGTCTACGTTTTAACTTTTTGCAGCAATAGGTAGCTGGCCTCACACTCCCCACACTATGCCCTTTAGTGAATCTAGACCAAATTCTTGTTTATATATCCTGTGTGGTTACCACACCATACTAAACTGTTTGTGCATCTAGCATTTAAGAGACAAGTATCTGATTTATTTGATAGAAATAAATCTTGAACACCGGAAGATTCTGCAGTCACAAAGTGGAAGACAGCTGAAGTACAGAAGAAAATCTTTCATGAGATGTAGGATGCTGTTGGACTTGACTTATATTATGAAAATGAGGTGGTACACACATGGAGTATACATAATTTAAAATATTGAGCTTTTGAAGTAGGTAAAGTAAAATGATGAAAGAGTTAGGAATAATTCTACACTTATACAGTATGTGATGTTCCCTATTCTTTTTGAGCATAAATAAATCTATCAACCAGATGTGATCTGTGCTTATTGAAAACCATAAACATGGCAGGACTGTTGCTATAACAAGTTAAGTTTGGGGAGTTTGAGGCTCTCCGAGTTAGCTTCACACTATTCACTTAGATTTCTTATTATAATGAGCTCCTTGAAGAACAATGAACTCAAAATAACTTTTTTTTTCTTATTTTCATGAAAGGGCCTGCTCCTCTAATAATAACAACATATTTTTAACAAATTCATTAAAATGCTTATTTCCTAATTTTCTACAATATTTATCTGCTGATTTTTATTCTAATGGTAGCACATTGTTGACTTAGTATACATCAAAATATTAAATGCATAGTTTCCCTTTATTATTTTAAAATAGAATCACAAGATGAAGAGTCTTATAGACATAAGCATATAGACATTTCCAGAATGAGTGAAAGAATTGACAGATAAAATGATGTTCTGTCATTACAGCAACCATACATTTTTGCAATCATTTTAAGACAATACGAAGCACCGGATTGTAGTGAATTACTTATCATGTGAATATTGGAGAACACAAATGAATTTATGTTCTTGACAGAATAAGGTTCATTATGTTTAACAGTGTAAATAAACACAAATTAGTACAGGTTAATATATTTAGTTTTGTAGCACATTTATTTGCTTTATGTAATCATTTTGCACCTGTATGTTTTTCATCTTGACAAAAATACTACATTCTGTAGAAATAAAAATGTATCACACCAGCACATACACACTTTCATTTACTCTTTCCTGTTGCTTCACTTAATTCAGAAATATGTGTTTTTGATCATTCTGCCTCAGATGGTAAGGAAGATGTATTACCTACTTTAAGTAGTGTCACTAGAAATTATGAATCTGGATTAGGAGCAAAACTATACCTTTTATGAAATCTTACAAAGTGTTGCTTATCAAGCAATTCTAGACAGAGAGAAAATTATATACTCAGATATATTTTGTGCTCATACAGTGCATCAACTTGATGATTCATTAAATTGCTCACCATTATTTGTTAAAGTTACCCTGATCTCTGACACAAATAGACACAAATATACAATTCTATGTTGGTGTTAAGTTTTATTCATGCTCAGTATTATTAATTCAGTAACTTAGGTTGAAAAAATACTTTTAGTCCATAAAATTCAATCTTGTCCTCTGATCAGATTTCCACTGATCCTTGTATTATGAATTGTTAATTGATCCAAACTGTTTCATAAGGAGAAAACAATCCTTCCTAATCCCAAATACAGGCATGTGAATTACTCCCTGGCTCAGTTCCCCTCCTTCTCTAGTTATTCAACATAACTCTGTATGCCATTTTTATCCCAAAAATATATCCATCCGCTTTTTAAAGTTATCTATTGAATCTGCTGTCAAAACCTCCCTTTGTAGAGAGTTTCACAATCTCACTCATTGTAAAGAACCCTTGTCTTTCTTTAAGAAATAATCATTCTTATTCTAAACTCAAGGGGCGACTTATTGTCAATTGAAAAATCTTGGCGCAGCAAGTTCCCCTGATAAACACTTATATTGACCCTGGATATATTTATATACTATAATCCTATCTTTCTTCATAGCTTAATACGTTTTTTGCATTTCTATGTCCCTTTTCCAGCTCTAGAATGTCCTTTTATGAAGTTGTGCTGAAAACTGTATCCCATATTCCAAATGAGGTAGCACTAGGGATAGGTGGTTGTTCACAAGAACACCTAAATCCCTTTCAATTATATTGTTCACATAAATATTAGCAGGGCTGTCCAGTGAAACCCTAAAGGGACAAAGTACCAGAGGATTCCAAGTCTATGGGATCAAGCAAAAGAATAGTCAGACAAGCCAAAAATCATGGGCTGGAGGAAAAACGACGAGGTCAGTAACAATGCAGACCAGCAGAAAAAGATGTCCAATAGGGAAAATTAATGTAGCAGGAACTGTAGTAACACAGAGCTTGAAGACATGTAGGCAACCTGAAGTACTCCTACAGTTATCTTGTTCACATGCATATTGCCAGGGCTGTCCTGCGAAACCCTCAAGGGAAAAGTACCAGAAGGTGGCAAGTCTGAATAAACACATCTAATGGCACAAGCATAAGAATGGTCAGACAAGGCAAAGAACAGGGCTGGAAGAAAACAATGAGGTCAGTAAAAATCCAAACCAGCAGCAAAAGATCAGCCCAATAGGGAACAGAAATGGAACAAGAACTAAAGCAAAATAGAGCAGGAAGACACTTGGGCAACCTGAAATGTTTCCAGTCATGTATATATATTTACTGCAGTTCCTGTATCCCTTACTTTGTGTAAAAGCCTTGGTCCAAGTTCCAAGGTATTTCTTCATAGAAACTAATTAGATTTATTTGAAATTACGTATCACTCATAAATCATTGTAGTCTCCTACTATTTTATCTTGTTCGCATGAATATTGTCAGGGTGAAACGCTCAAGGGACCAAGTACCAGACAATGGCAAGTCTAAAGAGACAAGTCCAAGGGCACAAGCAAAAGAATGGTCAGACAAACCAAAGATCAGAGCCCGGTCGACATCCAATGAGGTCAGTAACATCCAGGTAAGCAGTAAAATATCAGTCCAACAGGGAACAGGAATGGAGCAGAAACTGTAGCAAAATGGAGCAGGAAACCACAGTAGAAACATAAAGTACTCTTGGGCCCAGGAATCTACTACAAGCATTGAGAAAATGCGGGAACAATAATACATAGTCCCAGATGAGGTGTGATTGACTGTTAGAATGACCAATCAGAAGAACCAATCAGCAGAAACAGCATCAATGTGTTCTAGAGAAAGATCAGGTATGACCTTTCTTTAGAACACGTAGCTGTAGCTTCTGTGGCTCCAGACTGTAGTACATGTCATACTCATTCTAAGCCATGAGATCTGCTCTGACCGGCGTGGCCCCTGGCCACTTCCTAAAGGCTAGTCTTCAGATGCCGTCTAACCAGCTTGGATTGGATAATGCAATGAAAATGATAGATCAACTCAGGAGCATTGATCTCAGAGGCTCATATCCATGTGTTTTCTTTCAAAACCTCTCCAGGCAACCAGGTATTGAACAGAAGACCCCCAGAGATGAGAGTCTAGGCCATTCATGACAAAATGTTGCAAAGAGGAAAGAGTGATGAAAATTGGTTCTGAGTGTAAGGCTTGAGTAAGGTCATATGGAATATCTTTAGAGTAAGTGGTAGGGTAAAGCGAAAGACCACTGGGCTATGTTTGGTTTCAATAGGTCAATGTATTTTCGGACCCAACGTGGATGAGGGCTGTAGAAGCCTAAGATTTTTTCTCCTTCTCAGAGATTAATCTGAATGGATATAACCTATTTAGGAAAGAAAGGGGAAATGGTAAAAGAGGAGGAGGGATTTGTCTGAATGTTAAACCTGAATTTAAGCCTATAGTCATAGAAGATAGTTATTCTGGAACTACTAATATTGTTGAATGTTTGTGGGTAGAGTTGAATAGTGGAAGAGCAAATTCTAAAAGAACATACAGTATGTAGGAGTATGCTATAAACCACCAAATATAATTGAGAGTTAGGAAGGGCAATTATTGTAACAGATTGGAAATGCAGCTAAGCATGGGCAAGGTTTATTAATGGGGGGTTTTAATTACTCTGAAATAAACTGGATAAATGCAATCAGCAGTTCAGCTAAGGGGATCAGGTTCTTGAGTACACTCAGAGATCAATATCTGGTCCAGATGTTACAAGAAATGAGGCTTGGATTTAGTTATCACAAATAATATGTATATATCATCAAATGTTGAAATAGAGCAACCTGTGGGAAACAGTGATCAAAACAGTCTCATTTGAGATTGAATTAAAAAACAAAACTGTAAGCTGCCAGAATAAACTCTTAATTTTAAAAGGGCAGATTTTACCGGTCTAAGGCAATACAACATATAGACTGGGACAAAGAACTGAAAGGCTAAAAATACTGAATACAAATGGACAACATTTAAATCCTTACTAAATATACATACTTATCACCATATACCTTGTGGGAATAAAATGTGGCTTAACAATGATTTAAAGATCAAGATGCAGAGTAAAAAACAGGCATTTAAATTATACAAAAAAGAGGGGACATAGAGCCCTATCAAATTCGGCGATCAGTCTATAATTTTAATGGTAGGTACATTTTAACAGTGAGAGACAGAATAACAATACACAAAAAAAAAAAGAAAAACGCATGTCAGAAAAGTTATAAATTGATTTGCAGGTCAGTGAGGGAAATAAATATTTGATCGCCTATCAATCAGCAAGATGTCTGCCTCTCAGGTGTCTTTTAAACCGGTAACGAGCTGAGATTAGAAGCACTCTCTTAAAGGGAGTGCTCCTAATCTCAGCTCCTTACCTGTATAAAAGACAACTGTCTACAAAAGCAATCAATCAGATTCCAAACTCTTCACCATGGCCAAGACCAAAGAACTGTCCAAAGATGTCATGGACAAGATTGTAGACCTACACAAGGCTGGAATGGGCTACAAGACCATCGCCAAGCAGCTTGGTGAGAAGGTGACAATAGTTGGGGCGATGGAAGAAACACAAAATAACTGCCAGTCTCCCTTGGTCTGATGCTCTGTGCAAGATCTCACCTTGTGGAGTTTCAATGATCATGAGAATGGTGGGGAATCAGCCCAGAACTACACAGGAGGATCTTGTTAATGATCTCAAAGCAGCTGGGACCATAGTCACCAAGAAAACAATTGGTAACACACTACGCCGTGAAGGACTGAAATCCCGCAAGGTCCTCCTGCTCAAGAAAGCACATGTACAGGCCCATCTGAAGTTTGCCAATGAACATCTGAATTATTCAGAGGAGAACTGGGAGAAAGTGTTGTGGTCAGATGAGACCAAAATCGAGCTCTTTGGCATCAACTCAACTCGCCGTGTTTGGAGGAGGAAGAATGATGCCTATACCCCAAATACACCATCCCCACTGTCAAACATGGAGGTGGAAACATTATGCTTTGGGGGTATTTTCTGCTAAGGGGACAGGACAACTGCACCACATCAAAGGGACGATGGACAGGGCCATGTACCATCAAATCTTGGGTGAGAACCTCCTTCCCTCAGCCAGGGCATGGAAAATGGGTCGTGGATGGGTATTCCAGCATGACAATGACCCAAAGCACACAGCCAAGGCAACAAAGGAGTGGTTCATGAAGAAGCACATTAAGGTCCTGGAGTCGCCTAGCCAGTCTCCAGACCTTAATCCCATAGAAAATCTGTGGAGGGAGCTGAAGGTTCGTGTTGCCAAACATCAGCCTCAAAACATTAATGACATGGAAAGGATCTACAGAGAGGAGTGGGACAAAAACCCTCCAGAGATGTGTGCAAACCTGGTGGCCAACTACAAGAAATGTCTGACCCCTGTGATTGCCAACAAGGGTTTTGCCACCAAGTACTAAGTTGAAGGGATCAAATACTTATTTCCCTCATTGACCTGCAAATCCATTTATAACTTTTTTGACATGCGTTTTTCTTGTTGTTTTTTTTGTTATTCTGTCTCTCACTGTTAAAATACACTTGGCATTAAAATTATAGACTGTTCATTTCTTTGTCAGTGGACAAACGTTCAAAATCAGCAGGGGTTCAAATACCCCCCCCCCCCCACACACACACACACACACACACACACACTGTATATCTAAGGGTACTGTAGGAACTGGGTTCTGTAATAGCCATACCATTATATCAAGTTTTTCATGATTCACTCAACACAGGAGCAAATCCAGGGAATTATAGGGGTTAATAAGAGATCATTTACAAGAATATATTGATTTGAGTAGGATTATAAGCATGAGTCAACATGGATTTATGAGCAATAGGTCATGTCAAATAAATCTAATTAGCTTCTATGAGGAGGTTAGTACGAACTTGGATGAAGGCGAGTGGACGTAGTCTTTTAGGATTTTGCAAAAGCTTTTGATTACAGTGCCACATGGAAGATTATTGTGCAAACTAAGGGATACAGGAATTAAAATAATACCAAAATGAAGGTGCTCAATCAGAGCACAAACTAACCCTAATAGGTCAGTTCTATGGTAACCCACTCTGAGAGCAACCTCTTTTAGCTCACTTGCGCACAGGGAGAAATATCCTGTAGTATATCAGTAGCGTCCCACTCACTAGCGTGGTCCAGGCCCGAAATACTCAAAATAACTCAACACACAGCCATTAATGTCTAAACCGTTGGCAACAAAAGTTAGTACACCACTAAGTGGAAATGTCCAAATTGCGCCCAATGTTTCTATATTTTGTGTGGCCACCATTATTTTCAAGCACTGCCTTTACCATCATGGGCTTGGAGTTCACCAGAGCATCATAGGTTGCCACTGGTGTCCTCTTCCACTCCTCCATAATGACATCAAGGAACTTGTGGATGTTGGAGACCTTGCACTCCCCCAGTTTCCATTTGAGGATGCCTCACAGATACTCAATAGGGTTTAGGTCTGGTGACATGCTTGGCCAGTCCATCACCTTTACCTTCAGCTTCTTTAACAAGGAAGTGGTTGTCTTGGAGGTGTGTTTGCATTTGTTATCATGTTGGAATACTGCCCTGCCGCTCAGTCTCCAAAGGGAGGGGATCATGCTCTGCTTCAGTATGTCACAGTACATGTTGTTATTCTAACCTTCAAGATTTAGTGTGTCCTTCTCTGGCACCACTTCTTCACCTAGGCCCCCTCCTCTTCTGCATCTATATATCCTCACTTGGTACCCTAATAAAATCTGTTGGATTTCAGTATCATCTCTATGCAGACGACTCTTAAATCTATCTCTCAGCACCAGATCTATACCCCTCTCTTTTAGCACAAGTTTCCAACTCCATTTCAAGCATATCCTCCTGGGTGTCAGTACACATCTCAAATTCAACATGTCAAAGACTGAGTTCCTAATCTTCCCACCCTCTTCTATAGCTTCCACTCCTGAAATATATCTCACTGATAAAAATGTCAAAATCCTGTATTTTTCACCTAAAAAATATCTAAAAAATAGGTCACTATCTTACACAAAACACAATTAAAATCCTAATACATTGTCTCATCATATTTTGCCTCGACTACTGCAACACGCACCATGCTGACCTCCTCATTACATGTCTGTCCCTACTCAAATTCATAATAAACACCTCTTCTAGACTCATCTACCATACTCATCGCTCAGTGTCTGCAGCACCTCACTGTCACTCATTCCATTTATTTCCCATAGCCTCCAGAATAAAATTTTAAATTATAATCCTAACTTACAAAGCACTCAACAATTGTGCACCCCCTTATATCTCTGCTCTTGTCTCAAAATACTCCCTCGTGTCACTTTTCGTTCTGCTAGCAACCTTTTTCTTTCCTCCTCTCTTATCACCTCCTCTCACTCCCACCATCAGGACTTTTCTAGTCTTGTCCCTATTCTTTGGACCTTCTTGTCTAGCTCCACTAGACTATCTTCCTGCCTCGAAGCATTCAAAACCTCATTAAACGCACATATGTTTAAATAAGCTTATTAGCTTCATCCTTAATATGCACAACTTATCTATCACCACACCAAAAATCCTTTAAATTGTAAATTTGTGAGTTTTTAATCTTGTAAGGTGATTTTGGAAATCACTTTGAATGCTAGATTCTAAGCTCAAAGACAGGGCCTTATTTTTGTTTGCAATGTGATAAAACAGTTTTTGCCTCTGACTTAACTCATTCATAGTGTAGTGTAATATGAGCCCTATGTAAAACAAGTACTCTAAGTTAGGGCACTGACGTAGATCGACTGTGAGAGCTTTTTTCCCCTAACTTCTACACTGATGTAAATCTTTTGTTCCCCCAGGCTATGGCACTCAGCCCACAGCCATAAATCGTGCCTTAGTCACACAGATTTCTGTGTAGGGAGTAGCCAAATCAAGCTTTATGGATGAGACATGGCTCTAGGAGCCAATAGGAATTGTGAACATCATGAATGTTATAATGAATGGGAAGTGACGTAACAATTGCCGTAACTAGGCTGCGGCAAGGAAACAGATATATATTTATAAAGTAATTTTTTTTAAATCTATTAATATATTTTGATATAAAAAAGATGTGACAATTGTATTTATAGCTTCAACAAATAAAGATGTGTTTATTTTGTGTTGAAATATGTAGATATTGTGTTGTTAAGCATCAAATAATGTTGATGTTTCATCATTTTTGTCCTATAGTTTCACTTTAAATACTTCAGGGAGACTCGGCAAGGGTTTGAAAACACTTGCTAGTGGTCTTTGGTACCCGTAAAGCTTACTTCTGCTTTTTGCAGTTACGGCTATGATGATGTCACGTGGGCAACCAGAAGTACTCCCAGACCGGAACCAAAGCTAGATCAAGTTGATGGGCTACGTGACTCCAATCAAGCCCAGAGTGTAGTGAGGGGCCCACATTTTATCACGCTTAGAGTCCTAATTAGATATTACTACTTGGAATACCATACTTTTTATTATGTTGACCTTTGTTGTTTGTGTGGTTCTTTACTTTTAACTAACTTTTCCAAGCTTTCATTAGCTTTCCTCTTCAGAAGCAAACATCTTTTAATTTCATAGCTTCAGTCACCATCTGAAACAATCTTGGATCTCAGGAAAATAAAATATGTCACTGCCTTCATATCTTCCCCATCTATTTACCAGGAACTGAGATTGCTGTTTGCCATGAGCTTCATCTTGTTAACATTGAGAAACAAGCCAACTTTTGCACTTTCATCTTTCACCCTCATCAGTAGGTCCTTTAGCTCAGGTTGTTGATATTTCTTACAGCAATATTGATTCTGGCTTTGGATTAATCCAGCCCACCCTTACCCATAATATAATAAATAAGGTGACAATATACAACCTTGTCACACTTCTTTTCCAATCTGGAACCAAACTTTTGTTGCATGTATGGTTCTGATAGTGGCTTCTTGGTCCACATACAGATTCCTCATCAGGCGGATGAGATCTGGTACTCCCATCTCTTTAAGATATTGCCACATTTTCTTGTGATCCACACAGTCCAGCCTTATACATGATGTACTCTGTATATAAGTTGAATAAATAGAGTGACAATATACAACCCTGTCATGCTGCTTTAACAATCTTGAACCATTCAGTTGTCCCATATTGGGTTCTTACTGTGACTTCTTGGTCCACATACAGATTCTTCAGGAGGAGGATGCAATGATCTGGTACTCCAATCTCTTTAAGAACATGCCACATTTTGTTGTGATCCACACAGTCAAAGGTTTTAGAATAGTCTATGAAGCAGAAGTAAATGTTTTTTTTCTGGAACTCTCTTGCTTTCTCTTTTATCCAGTGGACATTGGCAAATTGATCTCTTGTGCCTCTTGCTCCGCGGTACTTGGCTTGCACATCTTGTAGTTCCAGATTCATATATTGTTGGAGCTGAGCTTGTAGGATCTTAAGCATTACATTGCTTGCATGTGGAATGAGTGCAAATGTTTGATAATTGTAGTAATCCTTGGCACTGCCTTTTTTGGGGGGACTGGGATGTAGACTGACTTTTTCCAGTCTATTGGTTTTCTTGAGTTTTCCAAATTTGTTGGCATAAGGCAAGCAACACTTTCACAGCATCATCTTGTAGGATTTTGAATAGTTCAGCTGGCATTCCATTAACTCATGCAGCCTTGTTATCAGCAAAACATCCTAGGGCACATCTCACTTCACTCTTGAAGATGTCTGGCTTCAGCTCTTTGGGCAAATAATTGAGGACATCACTGCTGTTAAGATCCTTACTGTGTAGATCCTCAGTATATTCATGCCAACTCTTTTTTCTGCTCTGCTTCTATTAGGTCCCTGTTATTTATGTCTTTTATCATGCCTACTTTGGCATGAACGGTTCCTTTGAGATGCCCAATTTTCTTGAAGAGACCTCTTGACTTTCACTTTTTTTTCCTTCCTTTATCTCTTTCCATTGCTCATTATAGAATGTCACCTGGTCTCTTCTTGCTATCCTCTGGAATTCTGCATTTAGTTTGACAAATCTTTTCCTGTCTCCACTACCTTTCACTTTCCTTCTTTACTGAGCTACTGTACTTTCAAAGCCTAGTCAGAGAGCCAGTTTGTCTTTGCTGTTGGAAGACAGTGTTTGCTATGACTAAAGAAGTATCTTGACAGAATTCTACTTATCTCTGACCTGCTTAATTTAGTACACCAAGGCCTAACTTGCCAGTTATTCCAGGTATCTTTTGGTTCCCTACTTTAACATTCTAATCTCCTATGATGAGAGTAAAATCTTTTCATGGTTTATACCTTTGATATGTTGAATTATATTTGTAGAACTGGACAACTTTGGCCTCTTGAGCATCCGTGGTTGGAGCATAGACCATTCTGTCATTTATTGGATTGTAACCGAGCACTGCTTTGACCCCTCTTTGACTGACTATAAGGGCTACTCCATTTCTTCTGCTGGATTATTGACCACAGTAGAATATCTGGTGGTTGTCTGATTTTAAATGTCCAATTGCAGTCCATTTGAGTTCACTAATTCCAAAGATATTGATGTTTAACCTTGTCCTCTCATGTTTGACCACATCTAGTTTGCTTTGGTTCATAGTTCTAACATTCCAGGTTCCTATGCTGAATTGTTCTTTGCAGCAGTAGACTTTCTTTTCCCTTCCAGATAACATCCACAGCTGGGTGACCTCTTGGCTTTGGCCAAGCCACTTCATTAGGTTTTGTGCTACTTGTACTTGCCCTCTGCTCTTCCTCAGTAATGTGGTAGGCAACTTTTGACCTGAGGGGCTCTTCTTCCAATACCATATTGTTATGTCTCTGGTTGTTCCTTCTCCAGAGGACCGCAATTTGTCTGACTTCGCTTCTATGACCTGCCGATCTTGGGTGACCCTGCATGGTATAGCCCAAAGCTTCATTGAAGTCCCTTCACCATGACAAGCTAGCGATCCAGGAGTTTGTGAAGTTTATGAGTCCTAACCATTGGTACCGCAAGTTTGTATACAGTAGAAAATAATGTATCTAGCTCAACCGGCTACTAGTCACTATTTATCAGTTGGCCTGGTTCACATTTTAAGGTTCCAATATTTTCTTTCCTAGCCTTATTTATATTAATATGTTTGAATGTGTCTTACTCTCCTTTGAAATTAACTTTTATTTTTATTTTAGCAAATGTAGTAACTTTTTTGCAAGACTTCTTATATTCTATGTTTACTCATAATGCTTCCTCTATTCTCTCATTCTTGTAAAATATTAATGTCGACGTTTTATCCCTTATCTTTACTTTAAAATTATTGTTAAGCCAGTTGGATTGTGTTACTTATTATAGTTTTATTTTGGCATGGTATGTACTGATATATATATAGGTATTTAGTTAGCTTTAAGTGTTGTCCATTTATTTTTGGTATTTTCACCTGTAAGTTCTTTGCCCTTGTCTAAATGCTGTATTGTTGCCCTTAGATCACTAAAGTTTTCCCTTTAAAATCAAGGGTTTAGTTGGCTCCTTTGGTTTTGAAAAGTAACTTCAAATGAGTTATTGAAGGAAATTATCCCCCACCCATTGAATGTACTCCTTCTCTGTGCTTGCTGTTTACATACAAAATGTTGTTAATCACAAAAGTTTGATCAATTGAAGGTATCTGATGTGAACACAAAATATAATTTTAAAGTGTGAATTCTATTGGTATGTCCCATCCCTTCTAAAGTCTTTCATGAGTGAATAGTAAAAGTCAGAACTGGTGTCAAATGTCTAAGTCTTGCCCCTTTAGAATTTGAATATTAAAAAAATAAATAGAAAAACAAATCTAAGAATATGCTCTCTGTGACTGATTCATAGTAAACTGGGTGTTAGCTAACGATCATGAAAAATATATGTAAGAAATAACAATTTGGAGAATATTATTAACATATCATGAGTCTTTATAGCTATTTTTTAGTGAAATATCAGAGTGCTGTATAGTTTTCCTTAAATGTTTATTTATATTTCTGATGTAACTGTGTTTCCCAAGTCTGCTCTTCAAAACACACCAACAGGTCAAGAATTGCCCATGTCCCTAGTGGACTTCTGGTGTGTTTGTCAGTGGCTATCTAATTGTGCTTAAACTACCTATTCTTGGATACAGATATCCAGACATCTGCGAATGGAGAACCAGATTCTGGAACCAAAAAATAATTGTAGTGTATATCAATTTTTAACACTGGCTTCAAAACATTACAATTGTATATTTAAAGACATCTATGTTGGATTAATGATTTATAAACTGCTATAGAAGTCTAGATCCTGTATTATGTGATAATATAGAGGTGGGTACAAGCAAAGTAATAATGACTTCTGTAAGTTTGCACACTAATGCAATTAATAACAAAAACAAAGAAATACTCCATTTGCAAAGTTTAAAAGAAGTATCAATTATTTAGATAGCTATCTAAGGTAAAGGTATTTCCTTAGAGCAAAGGGGAGCCTTAACCACTTGTACTGTCAGAAACAATGATGGCACTGTTACTGTGGGTGATGAGGCTTGCATATTGTACATACACATTATTTTCTGAAAATGAGGACATTATAAATACATAAAGTTCTTAATTTGCATGTCAGGATTAATTACAGTGATTTGAGCCATGTACCATGGATGCTGTGTTCCTTGAAGCAAATTTACATTTTCACATTTTTTTTTTGTTTTGTTTTTTAAACATACCTTATATCAGAACTAATTCTTCAGGAAATAGACAGATTAGCTTAGCTAGGGCAGTAAATATACAATGTTTAGACAACAGTAAACAGGCTAAGTAGCACTCATCTGCTGTTAAAACATGTATTTCATTTATAAAATTAAATTTAAATTTATTTGAAAGACCACTAAAAACATCTTAATCTGTTATGTGTGATAAGGAGTATTTTAATGAAGGTCTCATTGCTGAACATGGCGCTCATTCTAATCGGGGCCGTAAAACTTCCGTAAGTCTGCGATTTCTTGCGACTAAGTCTACGCTGCTATTCAATCAGGCGGCGCCGCAAGGAGGTCCCCTTTATGGCCGATCGCAAACCATGCTATCGGCAGTAAGCAATTTCGTGCTTGAATAGGATCGCGGCCGCAAGGCCGTAACTCGTGTTTTCAAGGCTGCAATCTAGGAGAAATGTAAATGCAAATATAAATTCAAGTCTGCACTGTAAAGCACTGTAAAGCCCTGTAAATGATGGGGAGCACGATGGGTGATACAAGGATTAAAGGCACAACATTCGCAAGCTGGAATATCGCCACAATACATACAATACTTTATTTCACGTTTAATTTATGTCCAAAGTCCGACGGGCTTGAATAACGAGTTACAGACTTGGAGGTTAATCAAGCCCAGTCAGACTTTGGACGGAAATTAAACGTGAAATAAAGTATTGTATTGTGGCGATGTGCCACCTTGAGAATGTAGTGCCTTTAATCCTCATGTCACCCATTGTGTACCCCATCATTTACAGTGCTTTACAGTGCTGTCTTGAATTTATATTTGCATGTACAGTGCTCTGAGTTTGCGTGCTTGAACACAAGTTTGTAGGCCTTACTTTCAAATCGTAGCACTTCATAAGCAAATAAAAAAGACATCCTGTACTTTTATTAAAAGAATAAGTGATGTTAGGTCTTAGAACTTATAGCACAACATTCTCAAACTCTCAAATCGGCATAAATAACTATTTTATTGCATGTTAAATTTCCGTCATAAAATCCTTCAGGCTTCAACCTCCAAGCCTGGAGGTTGGATTTAAAGGTTGGATTCAAATGTCCTAGGGGCTTGAATGTTGAAGTCCGTCGGACTTTATGACGAAAATTTAACATTTAAAAAACTTTTTTGATTTGCGGATTTGAGGGTAGGGAAAATCACTTTCACTTCTAATAAATGTACAGGATGTCTTTTTTTACTTGCTTAATTAGTGCTACTTTTTGTAAGTAAGAGCGTTGCCGGACCTCTTTGGTGTAAGTAAGCTGCGGCTCGATTTTAGTGATTCACGGGCTTGACGGAATTTTACTAGCGATTTTTTTTTTTTGCTGCTGCAACTCTTGCGGCCGCACAAGATCCAAGGCTTTGACAGAAGTAAGCTGCGATTGAGCAAATCGCAAGGGACCACAACTCGTTGCTCCTAACCCGATCGGGGGCCGCAAATTGAATAGCAAAGTAGCTTGCGACCTCCCCTTGCGGCTACTTATTCCAAAAATGTAAGATTAGAATGAGGCCCCATTTAATTACATAGTTACATAGGCCCTCATTCAATTGCAATTTGGCCAATTTAATAGTCTCTAAATAAGCACATAACATATTTTTTTTAAAGAAGTTTTTAGTTAGTAAGCATCTATCCAAAAGCAAGGTTTTTACTAACTAAAAACTTCTTTAAAAAATATATATTATGTGCTTATTTAGAGCCCTATTCAATTGGCCAAATCGCAATTGAATGAGGCCCATAGTAATTAAGGTTGAAAAAAGACTTTCAGACCATCAAGTTCAACCTTTTAAGCTCTCCTCTGATCTGCAATATGCCGATTAAATATTAATTAATTAGTTGTTAATTAATTATTAATCAATTATTAAATTATTTTTTTTTTTATTTTTTTTTCAATTATTAATTAATCCAGAGGAAGGCAAACAGAGAAAAAACCCAATCGTCTCAAAAGGGAAAAAATAAATTCATTCCTTCCTGACCCGAGATACTGGCGATTGGATTTCTCCCTGGATCAATACTGTCTCTCTAATTATCCATGATAACCCTGAATTCCTTTTTAATTAGAAATAAATCCAGTCCCCTTTTAAAGTTATCTATCAAATCCGCTGTCACCTCCTCCTCTTGTAGAGAATTCCACAGATTAACCACCCTTACTGTGAAGAACCCTTTTCTAACCTCAAGGGATGTCCTCTTGTCGGTTGAAAACCTCTTGGCACAAAAAGCTCCCTTGACAAATCTTTATACTGACCCTGGATGTATTTATATAAGGTAATCATATCTCCTCTTAGACGCCTTTTTTCTAGAGAAAATATGTTTAATTTGGTTAGTCTTTCTTCATAACTTAGCCCCTCCATTCCCCTTATTAGTTTTGTTGCCCTCCTCTGTACCTTTTCCAGCTCTAAAATGTCCTTTTCATGAAGTGGTGCCCAAAATTGTACTCCATATTCCAAATGAGGGCATACTAGAGATTTGGTAGTGGCAGAATTATATGTGTTTCTCTTGCTTCTATACCCTTCTTAATACATGCTAATATTTTATTTGCCTTTGCAGCTGCTGCTTGGCTTTGAGCACTGTTACCTAGGTGGTTGTCCACAAGCACTCCCAAATCCCTTTCAATATCTGATACACCTAGATTTGCTCCATTAAGATTATACATTGCATGGCTATTTTTCCTTCCCAGATGCATAACTTTACATTTATTCGTATTAAATCTCATCTGCCATTTAGATGCCCATTCCTCAATTTTATGTAAATCCCTTTGGAGGGAAAGCACATCATTATCTGATTTAATTACCTTGCACAACTTTGTGTCATCAGCGAAAAAAAAGACACCACACTCCACCCACACTTATAAGTCAGTAATAAATATGTTAAAAAGCAGAGGACCTAATACTGAACCCTGAGGAACCCCACTTACCACATTAGTCTAATCGGAGTATGTTCCATTTACAACAACCCTTTGCTTCCTGTCTTTTAGCCAGCTCTCAATCCATGAGCAGACATTTACTGCAATTCATGTATCTCTTAGTTTGCACAATAGTCTCACATGTGGCACTGTATCTAAAGCCTTTGCAAAATCCAAAAGACTACATCCACTGAGTTGCCTTGATCCAGGTTCCTACTAACCTCCTCATAGAAACTAATTAGATTTGTTTGACATGACCTATCCCTCATAAATCCATGTTGACTCCTACTTATAATTCTGTTCAAATATACATATTCTTGTATAGTATCCCTTATTAACCCTTCTAAAAGCTTCCCCACTACAGAAGTGAGGCTCACTGGTCTATAATTCCCTGGATTTGCTCTTGCTCCCTTTTTAAATATAGGTATCATATCTGGTTTTCTCCAGTCATCTGGTAGAGACCCTGTGTTGAGTGAATCTTGAAAAATTAAATATAATGGTTTGGCTATTACAGAACCCAGTTCCCTCAGTACCGGTGGATGTATTCCATCAGGACCCGGGGCTTTATTAACATTTATTTTTTCCAACCTCTTTTGGATTACTTCCTGTGTAGCCCCAATATGTTGCAGTGTCCCAAACACTGGTACCTCCCTTGTGTATCCCGAAGAAAATAACCTATTTAGCTCATCTGCCTTTTCCTGGTTACTAATTTTCAGATGGCCTGTGTCACATTGTAATGTTACTATAGCTTCCTTCCTCACCTTCTTCCCATTAATATACTTAAAAAATATTTTAGGGTTAGTCTTATTCTCTTTTGCAATTAATTTTTCATTTTCTATTTTAGCCAGTCTAATAGCACTTGGGAGCTTGTCCCTTTAGGCAAATAAGAGCTAATATAGCTATATGAATCATGTCTCTCAGCCAACAGACCTGCATGAGAAAAAAAAATACCTAGGTACATTCTATTAAGAAAAAAATATAATCTAAGCAAATGGTATAAAAGTAATCTTCAAGTAATGCTTGGAAAACAGGAAAATAATTTGCCTGACGCATGTCTGGGCTGCTTTTAACCCTGCATTTTATAATTATTGCTCAATAGTTTAATGACAAAAATAACATATTTCCAAGTTTACTTTGTATAAAGCTGGGTTCCTGAACAGAAACAGAAACTGCAGTGGGTATGTCAGTGTGCACCTGAGTAAATCAAAATATGTTAAATTGCTGAAGTGAATGTGTCAGATTGTACTGCCAGGGATATGTCAGGAATGGTTGGTTTCTGAAAGTGACAGACCATATGAATAAGTAAAACCATATCTGATTGTAGAAAAAAAAAGGTTTCTCCAAAGCAAATACAGTAAAAAAATGAAATTAAAAGACATGCATTCAAATGTTGTATTCAGATTTATTACCATTGCTTAATTACGTTAAGTTTCACTTTGGTCACTTTGTTATTCCCAAGCTATAGATTCTCAAGGACAACAAAATGGAAACTGACAAAGCTGTCACATTCTTCAGTATCAAAACTAAAATCTTTTTTTTAGATTCTTATATTTTTTTTTAGAAAATGGGCAGCCTATTTTGGACCTGAATTCAAGTAAAAAAAGGCAATAAAAGTTACAGAAGTGTTCAGTGGCATAAAACTTTTAATAGGCAGAGATGGGTAGAGTTTTGCGTTTTATGTTTTAATAAAAAAGAGCAGAGTAATATTCTTATAATTCACATAACAATTCTTACAAAGCATTAGTTTCTCTTGGGTTCATCTTTTTTTCAGCTATTCACCTACAGAAATTATACCTGTTAAAATGCAGAAGTATGCTAACGGATTCTGATATATAAACTATTCAAGTTAGTATAGTCTTTCTCTACTGCAAGTTTCTGTTTTATTTACTGATCCTGCTTCTTGCAGCTTTTGTCTCAGAAGTGAGTGTTCTTGTAGACTAGTGAGCATTTGTTTACACCTAATGAATTCACTGTCAGTTGTGTATGCCAAATCTTCACTGTGCAGATACTAACTTCCTGTGTAGTTAAAGTCTCCTCCAACCTTAGGAAGTAGAACACTGGAAACTAAAATGGTAGATTCCACAGCATCATACGTCACATACAAAAGTAATAAATTAGAGGCTGTCTTTTTGTTTTTAAATATTTTAAGAATGTATTGCCTATTTTCAAGTGTCAAACGTAGTTGTTCAAAAAAGATTATCTAAAGATGTTGAGCAAGATAGCCCTTTATAGACATGTATTGTAAAATAGTATAAAACATGAACATCACTAAACAATGACAAAAGAATGAGTACAGGGCACATTTTAAAACTTAAATACATATAAACACAAATTTAGTACATTGGTCATATTAAATATTTTATAACAATCACATATTTATTTTCGTAAATATTTGTTAGACAACATTTTAAAACAGTAGGCATTAGTACTAAAATGTGTATTAGCCCCTGGCATACTCCATAATAATACATTATTTCTAATCCAGATCTATATGGATTTACTTTTTAATTTGTCCTCTACACTTTTTCCAGTTGGCCTTTAGTTTTCATTTAATTTTCACAAAGAGTTACTGTAAATATCTTGTTTAAATGAAAAATATTGATTTTAAATACTTTAAATATTATATCTGCACAGTATTGCTCATCATCCATAAAATTACTTAAATTGACAATCTGAACCAACTAGCAAACAGAGATGTCTTAAATTATGTCAAAATCTGCAATATCCATCAGCATTAACTGGAAATGTTAGTAATTGTGCAACTTGCCTAGTCATTAGAAAGTACTTTGTGATAAATGTTTTAGATTTTCAAGTTTCAATTTGTTTTATTAAAGACAACATTTGTTCCATTAATAATTTTTACATTGCAATCATTTATTTTCTAATGTATATAAAATATCATACTGTATATCAGATTTTTTTTGTTTGTTTATACATGTCGTATCAAATTGTATTAGGAACCAATTGTCTCTTTTTCTTTTCTCTTTTTTCGTTTCCAATAAAATTTTAAGCTGACAAACATTTTCTTCCTCTGTGGTATGTGCTTTTTATTTTTAGGCATGGGGGAAGGCTTGTCGTTTATCACATTGTTCAGTTTAAGCCTAGTGCAGTTAGCCTAGTCCACTCATCACACAGAAAGCAATATAAGCCATTCTTCCTTCAAGGTGGGGGGAGGAGAGGAGGGAGGGGGAGTCTAAAGGTGATCTAGTTTAAATTCTAATTTTATAAGCTTGTGGTGTTTGTTATTTATTCAATGTTGATGCTTATCTTTCGCTTACGAAATTAAACATAAAAATAAGTCTTATATACTGCTGATTTGCAGGCTTAATTCTATTCTGTCTATCATCGCTTTTCCCTTTATTTACAGGGCAGTATTGATTTTTTATTTGCATATACAGTACTATGAATAGGTGTTTAACACCCTTGCAGGTCCTCTTTAGCACTCATAGGATTTTCTCCTTCATTTACGGGTGTGAAAACATTTGAGGGCTTGGGGAAATGGAACAATTGAATAGTGATTTGCGATTTTAGCTATTGGAACTCTTGCTAAAGTGAAAGATCAAACGGTTTGGGAGGCTATAAGTTACAAGTTTAACCATCACAAGTTTTTTAGACCCTAAGTTGTAACCCGTTTGGAGCCAGACACCAATTGAATAGCAAATTAATTAGCAACCTCACTTACGGGTTACAGTAGCATGCGAAAGCTCAATTGAATCAGGCTCACTGTTTGGGGAGTTTGTCCAAGGTTCCCATATTTTTTTAAAGAATGGGTAAGAGTCTAATATTGTGTGTGTCATTTTTTTCGTTTATCAAAATGTAATTCATTTTATTGATGACCTACTGTATGTTAAGGTTTGGGGATATCCAATTTTTTGCTGTGTGGTTTTTAGAAGCCAGAGCGGGAAAATAAAAAAGCCTGTTTTGGGAAAAGGACAAGTTGTCAATGTATATGCCTAATAGGCAGATGCATATCGAGAAGACCATTGTTGTATTTAATATAGCCACTCCGGGGTGTAGTATGTTCGTGGAGAACTTTTATTGATGATTCTAAAAGATTATAACTGAGTGAGCCCCTTGAAAGAGTGGTGCAGGACTCATTTATTAGTATCCCATTCAAGTCCTAAGTCTTCTTTTGTCATGAAGTATGGTTTCTGTTCTGTCATGGGAACATTAAGAAACGTATATAAGGTGCCTATTATTCCTCTAGCTAGGAGGGTGTTTTTGCATGTTGATCAGAGCCAGGTTGTCTTAGGAGGGCCTAGGGTCTTGACAATAGAGTTGATTGAGTTTCTAAGCCTTAAATAGTTATAGACTTCACTTTGTTGGAAGTTAAATTGTTCCTTAAGTTGTTCATATGATAGGATATTGTTATTTACAATTCTTGGGCCATGTAAAGTTAAACCTTTGTTTTAGTAGCTCTGTCTCTGTCTGAATTAAGCCTATCCCCATTCCTTCGGTCTTATCTAAATTGAGTTTGAACCCGGAAAGCTGACTGTAATTGTTGATAGATTTAATTAATGACTGGATGGGGGTATAAGGGTTTGTCAATATGCATAGTATATTGTCTGCAAAGAATGAGCATTTCAGATGTTGTTATCCAACTGTAATTCCTGAAATGTCGGGGTTAGACTGTATGGCTTTGGCGAGGGGTTTTATCGCTATTACAAAAAGGAGGGGGAAAAGTGGGCACCCCTGTCTAGTTCCTCTCTGTCTAGTTATATGTACAATCTCAGAGCCAGGTAATTTTTAAATTGGCTTTAGGTTGGTGGTATAAAGTTTTAAGTAGATGGATAAACCTGCCCTTAAACCCAATTCTGGCCGGTGTTGCATATAAGTATTGCCATTTGACATTATCGAAGGCCTTTTTGATATCTAAAGCTACGATGCACATTGCGGTTTGGGTGTGTTGAACCAGGTGGAGAGTATTTAGAGTTCTCCTTATGTTGTCACCTGCCTGTCTGTGTGTTATAAAACCAACCTGGTCTTTGTGGATGATATTCGGGAAAAATTTGGAGATCCTGTTTGCCATTAAGTATCTTTATGTCTCCATTCATTAAAGAGATGGGGCAAAAATATTTTACTTCTAAGGGGTCTCAACCTTCTTTGGGGAATAGTATCAGATCCACCTGGTTAAACTCCAGTGGCATCTGATCTCCTCTAAAGATGGAATTATATAGGTTTACTAGGTGTGGGGTAAATATTCCGAATTTTGTTTTGTAATACAAATTCATAAATCGGTCAGAGCCAGGTGATTTACCGGATTTTAGACTTTGGATGATTTCCTGGACCTGTTCATGTTGCATATCTGCATTGAGGGTAGCTAGGTTTTCTTTCGTAATTGCAGTTGATCATATATGTTTAAGAAAGTCATTAGTGCGGCCGTGGGATAAATAGATTTTTTTTGTAAAATTCTAGAAAAGTTTTTGGGATTTCGTTCTGGCTATGGGAAGTGAGGCTGAGGCCAATTTAATCTGCATTATTTCAATTTGGGTGTTTTTATTATTCCATTTTTTGCTAGTATGGTATCTGGTTTATTTGCTTTTGAGTAAAATAAGTGCTTAGTTCATCTTAATGCTTTTTCTGTCTAATTTGAAATGATTTTATCTGATTCTATACTAGTCCTCTCTATGTGTTGACGGGTATTTGAGGAGAACTTTAATTGATTTTCCTTCTCAAGAATTCCTAGTTCTGATGTTAGCTTAGACTCCTTTTGTTTTATTTGGCTCTTGCCTTCACACTGTCATCTTGCATATATTACCCTCTCTTATAAGTTTGTGAATGTTCAATCTTGTGTCGGTGCTTTGGAAACAAGCACTATGTACATTTGATTCTATTATATTATATATATTTTTGTTTTATTGATATTTCTGTTTTTGCCATGTACCTAACCCCTGTATAGTGTTATGGAATATGCTGGCACGTTACAAATAATGATAATACTAACTAATAAAAAATTGTGAGCGGTTGCTAACTTGATGCAGGTACCCCTAATATAAGCCTTGTGTGTCCCATACCCAACTCAGTGTTGCATTTTGTGTGGAGTTGATTTCAAAGAATAGTTTTAAGTCTCTAGAAATCTGTTCCTAAAAGTTGGGATTAGATAGTAATAATAATTATAGAGACAGTTGCATGGTCTGACCAGGGGCAAGGGGTAATTTTTACTTTTTGCAAGTAATCAAATAGGTGTGACCCAATGAAAATTGCATCAATTCAAAAATAGGAGTTGGGGAGTAATATGTGTATCCCCCCCCCCCCCCCCCCCCCCGAATTATGACCTTGCCGGAATCCACTAAACCTAATTTACAGTGGGGGGAAAAAGTATTGATCCCCTGCTGATGTTAAACGTTTGTCCACTGACAAAGAAGTAAGAGACAGAATAACAGAAAAAAAAACAAGAAAAATGCATGTCAAAAAAGTTATAAAATGATTTGCAGGTCAGTGAGGGAAATAAGTATTTCATCCCCTATCAATTAGCAAGATTTCTGGCTCCCAGGTGTCTTTTATACAGGTAACGAGCTCTTAAAGGGAGTGTTCCTAATCTCAGTTTGTTACCTGTATAAAAGACACCTTTCCACAGAAGCAATGAATCAGATTCCAAACTCTCCAACATGGCCAAGACCAAAGAGCTGTCCAAGGTTGTCAGTGACAAGATTGTAGACCTACACAAGGCTGAAATGGGCTACAAGACCATCACCAAGCAGCTTGGTGAGATAGTGACAACAGTTGGAACAGTTATTCGCAAATGGAAGAAACACAAAATAACTGCCAGTCTCCCTCGGTCTGATGCTCCATGCAAGATCTCACCTTGTGGAGTTTCAGTGATCATAAGAATGATGGGGAATCAGCCCAGAACTACACAGAAGGATCTTGTTAATGATCTCAAGGCAGCAGGCCCATCTGAAGTTTGCCAATGAACATCTGAATGATTCAGAGGAGAACTGGGTGAAAGTTGTTGTGGTCAGATGAGACCAAAATCAAGCTTTTTGGCATCAACTCAACACGCCGTGTGTGGAGGAGGAAGAATGCTGCCTATAACCCCAAGAACGCCATCCCCACCGTCAAGCATGGAGGTGAAAACATTATGCTTTGGGGGTGTTTATCTGCTAAGGGGACAGGACAACTGCACTGCATCACAGGGACGATGGACGGGACCATGTACCCTAAAATCTTAGGTGAAAACCTCCTTCTTTCCACCAGGGCATTGAAAATGGGTTGTGGATGGGTATTCCAGCATCACAATGGCTCAAAACACACAGCCAAGGCAACAAAGGAGTGGCTCAAGAAGAAGCACATTAAGGTTCTGGAGTGGCCTAGCCAGACTCCAAACCTTAATCCCATAGAAAATCTGTGAAGGGTGCTGAAGGTTCGAGTTACCAAACATCAGCCTCAAAACCTTAATGACTTGGAGAGGAACTACAAAGAGGAGTGGGACAAAATCCCTCCTGAAATGTGTGCAAACCTGGTGGCCAACTACAAGAAACGTCTGACCTCTGTGATTGCCAACAAGGGTTTTGCCACCATGTACTAAGTCAAAATCAGCAGGGGATCAAATACTCCCCCCCCCCCCCCACCACAGTGGATAGTAGCATTTTTATTTATTTTAGTTTATTGGAATAGCGTTCAAATGCAAGATTGATTGTTCTGTCATGACTAGAATCAATAACTAAGTTGAAGTCTCCCCCAATTATGAATCTGCCTAGGTCTAGTGTTTCTAAGGTTTCTAGAATTTTAATTAGGGTTTTATGGGGGGCCTTGGTAGGAGCGTATATTGCGATTATGGAAGTTTTAATACCCACTATTATTCCAGTTAAGATAATGTAATTACCTTCTTTATCAATTTCTTTAGAGACAACTTTAAATGAGAATAGTGGTATCCGCTTTCTTAAAGGGCATATCAATTTGGTTAGTCTTTATGAAGATAGGAGTGTATCTACTTATGAGCAAAATGAGTCTCCGGAGGAATAATATTAATATTAATCTCCTCTTAAATGAGCACAAAATCAATTTTATTTGTTTAATCATAATAATTTCACAGTTTATTTAAATATGCTCAGAAGCAGACAGATTGCAGCTAGAGAGAGCATATATCAACAGGCAGCATTGTGAAGACCAATGAGCTATCAAAACAATTAAAGATAGTTCTGGAGAAGCAGCCCTCTGAGTGGGATTTTAAAAAGTATGCCAAGCTTTGGACATCCCCATGAGCACTATTAAACCCATTATTAAAAAAAAATGGAAGAATACTGTTACTGCCTAAAACTCAGTGACCAGGTAAGGTGAACACTCCATAGGAATGAAGCTAAGAGGCTAATGGTACCTCTGAAGGAGTCTGAGAGATCCACAGAAAAGATGGAAAAGGGTATCCATGGGAAAACCATTGCAGATAACAAGCATGTGGAATACTACATGACAAATTTGTGTAAAAATGTTCTCTGGTCTGACGAAGCCACAACTGAGCTTCTTGAACAATATTTTATGCACAAAGCCAACTCTACTCCTCACTGTAAGGACACCATATCAATGAGGAAGCATGATGGTGGTAGCATCATGTTATTGGGTACTTTTTTAGCAGCAGGGACAGGAAAACTGGAGTAAAGTCATGTTCCATAGGACCCAATGCATGTAAATTCTAGCCAAAACCTGTTTTTGTTTGCAATAGATCTGAGACTGGTAGAAAGGATACACAGCCACAACTACATTGGACCATTTTAAAACTACAAAGTTCAACTTCCTAGAATGTCCCAATCAAAGCCTTGACCTCAATCCAATAGACAATATATTGCACAACTTGTAAATTGCGATTCACCAATGGTCTCCTTTCAACTTAATAGTAAGCAATAGGAAGTAATGTTTCCAAGAAGAATGAAAGGACTAAAAAAAATGTACTTTCTAGATGTGCAAAGTTTGCAGTGACTTACCCAAAAATAAGGCTGTTTTTTTAATTTAATTGTTTGGGTTTACTTTTGTGTTAAAAGAAAAATAAATGTTGCACCTTCAAAATGTTAGTATGTTGTCTATACCAAATGGTAATAGTAAATACATTTTAGCTCCAGCTTGCCACACTACATAATGGGAAAAAGTGAATAATGCAAGCCAGCATAATCCATGCATACAAAATCCAGTTTATAACATGCACCTTTTCACATAACTGTATTGTGCAGTTAGGAATTTAAGTGTACCAATGTTCTAAAGCTAATTCAGCATTTTTCAGCACCAATAGCAAACCATCTCCATTGACTTGAATGTAAAAGGGATAAGAAATTGGTTAATTAATTCAGTAACATGATAAAGGAGCAGGTTTCATACATATGTAGAAGTGTTACTGTGATGAAAAAAACAAAAAAAGGTTATGTGCGCACTCTTGACCAATATAATAATACGTCTAAAACATAACTTTTATTTACCATTTAAAAATATTCAGGAATTTTGTTAAAATATATTAAACACTAAAATGAATAAGTATGCGCCGTTTAAAATAATTCTCTACCATAGTGATTCAAAGTATTTTTCTAATATTTATATCTTAATCTTTTAATATAATTTCCTTTCATCTCTAGAGATATTGGGCCTCAATTATTATATACACTAGCTACTTGCATGTCAAAAATGATGGCAATAAAATTTGAAGCCTGCCAATGCTGTTTGCCACACAATGCAATGTTCTGCCCCTCCAAGCCCCGCACTGAGTGACATTGGCGTTCAACTTGTGGCTCGCAATGAGCTCCTTTGGTGCTCATTGCGAGCCTCTCCTACCATCTACTTCACCACTCATTACAGGCCTCGGCAACTTGCAACTTTTGTGCTTGGAAATGTCATGACTCTTTTTCCACCATCTCCCCTCTGTCCTTTCCCTGTGTCTTTCTCCTCTGTGTCTCTGCTGAATCTTTGCGTCCCACATGCCTGGCGTGGTTGGTGTAAGTGTTACTGGCTTTGCCGTTGTGTATTTTCTAAGTCCTGCATGCCTGGTGTCATTGGTGTAAGTGCTACTGTGTTTTGCGTTGTGTATTTTCTAAGTTCTGCTTGCCTGGCCTTGCTAAGCCTCGTTTTCATCTTGTTTCAGAATTATTATTTTTTTCGGAGTGTATTCCAATACTTTCCAACTATCTGTTTTTTCGTTTTTTTTTGTTTGTTTTATCTCTGTTTTTAGGTATAAGTAGATCCATTCGATCAGTTTGTAAACAGAATTAATAGGCTTTTCGGAGTTGTTTGTTGGAATAACCTCTTTTTGATAATCTTTTTCTCACATCTTTTGCTTCTTTTTTTAAGTATTCAATGGTTGAACAATTTCTCCTCAGGCTCATGTATTCTCCTTTAGGGAGATTATTTATTGTGTGCTTGGGATGGGCAGCACTGGCCATTAAGATGTTGTTGGGAGCAGCGGGTCTTCCAGTAAAGTATGGTCTCTAATTGTCCAATGCTTGTTTTCATTATTTTTATATCCAGAAATTCTATTGATTCCTGTTGAATGTTCTTTCTAAGTCTTATATTAAGATCATTTGGGTTCAGTATATCGATAAATTCTTCAAATCTTGGGGACCTGTCGATATGAAGCACACATCATCAATGTCTCTATGTCACATTTTCACATACCTAATGTAATTTTCCTTGGCTGTTAAGAATATATGAACTTCTTCCCACCAAGGAAAAAAATGGCATATGTAAGAGAACATGTCCTGTCATGGCCTGTCATTGGATATCAACTGTATTGCCCAAAACAAAACAAAATTGTGGGACAATACAAATGTTACCAAACTCCATTGAAAATCCACTATCTCAGTTTTATTTTTAAGAAAATACCTTATGCTCTCACATCCCTTCAGAAAATGTTATATCAGTACGCAGGAACTATATGTTAAAACATAGAAAATAAATCTTCCAGAGAATATTGATTCTATACTAACCTCCATTGTACAAATGTGGTATTTCAAAAGTTCTGTAAATAATTGTATTATTTTAAACAACATCCATGGAGAGAAATCAGGCTCAGTGATTTTAGACTATAGGCATCGCTATTGGATGATGGACGTGACGTTAGAATCAGGGGATGAGCATTATTTTCAAATACAGGGGTCTGACTGTTTTAGCACCATTTGCTCTCTTTGACTCTCTCTGAGAAAGCAGAGGTGAAACATGTTAGAAAGCTGGGAGAAATGTTGTGCTTCTAAGGGATGCATTGAAGAGACAAATTGATTTTGAGCTATTCAAAATAGACCATTGTAATATGAGTAATATAAGTAATATAGGGACATCCATACTTATGTTCTCAGAATATAGCAAATTTATTTATTTAAAGGGATTTTGATATAGGAAACACTGAATGAAAAAATATTAGAGACATTAGACTTATAATGTGTATAGTAATTGAGTCCCAATATCTCTAGAGATAAAAGGAAATGATATTCAAAAATAAAAAAAATCTGTAGAAATATATATATTTTGAACCTCCATGATAGTGAATTATTTTAATCATAGCAAATGTATTCATTTTAATGTTTAATATATTATAGCAAGATTCCTTAATATTTTTAAATGGTAAATAAAAGTTATGATTTAGATTTATTTCTACCCTAGTTGAGCCACCACCCAAGAAGCTGCCCTATGTAGCCTTTCAGTGATATTAAGACTCTGGGGGACATTGCAGTGTCAGCTACAAAGGGTCAAACACAAGGACCAGGTCTGGCACCTGGTGGGCTTGCTTAATGGGTGAGCCAAACCTGCCAAGCAGGCCATTCTCTGTAATTTCACAGCCTGATAGCAAGTGACCCCTGAACCTTATAGGAAGCCATTCCAGTGCCTGGCCTGGGGAACCCAGAACTCATATTGGGAACTGGTGGGAAAGCTTTGCCTACTTGAGATGGTTGGTTCAAGGGGCTCTGAGTCCATACAGTTGAGGAGGCTACCCAGGTTGCTGTGATAGAGCAATTTTCTACAGCTTTGCCCTTCAGCCGTGAGACTCTGGGTCCAAGGCCATCTCCTCGCCACTGCAGAAGAGTGTTTCCTCTGTCTAGTGGTTTCTACCCAGCTAGGCCACATAGACCAGTTCTCCACAGTCCAATAGCCCAGCCTGGACCACAGCTCCAACCAGAAGGTCAACCTTGACCACAGTTGGCTCCCTGGCCATACGAAAAGGAGACTGTAAGGAGGTATGCTGATTTGGGTGCCAACAGCTGGGACATCTGAAGTGGGACTGTTCCCATGTCTGCCCAGGATATCCAGAGGTTTCCCGCACACTGTCTTGCAAGTAGGCGGCTGAACCCACAGCAAAGGAGGACTAGTTCTTTGATTACTTCATGGATATAGTCTGATCTGAGGAGCAGCATTTGTAGCCCCTTACAAGTTGCCCACAGGATACTAGCTTTAATATTGTCATTTATTATTAGTAATTTTAAAATACAAATGCAGCGGGTTAAAAGATATAAATTTTAATATATATATTTTAATATTTTTTTATATAAATAAAATTTAATTAAATTGGTCCCAATCCCCAGAATAAGCTCCAGGTGATTTGGGAGGGTCCCTTCCAAATCATCTGGAAACTACCTGACTAGCCCTGGATGAGCAACATAATAGATGGGTGCCAGAAGTTCACCCCTGCATACTTGGATGACATTGCGATATTCAGTCATGCTTGTGGACCACCTAGCCACATGTGGACCACCTAGCCACAGTCCTGGACCAGATCCAGAAAACATAGTTGACCATTAACCCTGACAAGTGCCAGTTTGCAAGGTGGGAGGTATGCGTTGGGCATAGTGAAGAAACATGCATTCAAACAATTTCTTATTGTTTGAGACAGAGTATCTTACTAACTTCCATCTTGCCCTGATCCTGAAGGAGGCCTCCTTCCATGGCATCTGTTAGGCACGCCACTTTTTCCATGGAAGAACCCAATGTTTTGTTTGTCTCTCATGCACAACTTTCTAAGGATCTTATATAGCGAGGTAAGACAAAAAACATTTGTCTCAGTCCCAGTGTACAACTTGAAGTTAAATGGCATCCTGCTGATAAACACCACCGAATACCATTAATTTCCTTGATTTTTTTCTATAATTGTGTCTTGTGTTGATCCTGCAGATAAAGTCTCAATTGCTGTCCATGACAACTGCTACTTTTATTGTGATGTGTACAGCTTTGCAAAATAATATATACCCCCAAACTGGTTGAATAAATCTGATCAGATTTGTGGCATGCATTCGATTCCTGTTCCTTTGAAAATGCATACTTATTTTGGAGTATCTATTTTTTTTTTTCCAGTACATGAATATTTTTACTTGAACTGTTTCAGCTGCTCCACACACTTATATTTTCTTTTGCAGCTTGAGATGAGGCACTCTGTCTAAAGTGCACGACAACTGCTACTTTTATTGTGATGTGTACAGCTTTACAAAGTAATATATACCCCCAAACTGGTTGAATAAATCTGATCAGATTTGTGGCATGCATTCCATGTGCCTTTGAAAATGCATACTTATTTTGGATTATCTATTTTTTTAAATGAATTTGTTATTCAATTGGTGTCTTTTTGCTAGCTGCAAACAATTTGCGGGTTAGAATCTCCAAAACACTGCGATTGTTAAAATCGTAACTCCGACTCAGCTAAGTCTTTGATCTTTCAAGCCTGTAAGTGTTACAATTGCAAATTCAATTACTATAATTCCTCAAGCCTGCAAATGTTCTCACACCCGTAAATGGCAAATGTAGAAGAAAATCCTACAGGTACCAGATAGGACACGCAAGGGGGAAAAACACCTGCTCGTAGCACTTTAAATGCAAATAAAAAATCAATACTGCACTTTAAAATATGAGGAAAGCAATAAAAGACATTCAAATTAATTCCACAGCAGTCTCAAGCTCGCAAATGCAATATTTTTTTATTTTAATGCTTCAATCTCAATCAGTATCAATCTCGGTAATCAAGGAGTTATTACATATCAGGCCATCCACATGGACTAGCACAGTACCTTCATTGTTATTATTTTGTTAATTGCCAAATTGCAAGTCCGACTTTTGGACTTCTAAACGCTAATAGATTGACGTTTAACTTCCACGTTTTACTCATGATGACAGTCTCATTCACTATTGGCTTTTTCGGTAGTTACGGGCTTGCTTAATTGATCATGATCATGCTTTGAAATGTTACTTACGACTGCATGGTTTACGGTTTCGGCTTTCGGCCCTTAAATTGCGGGCTTGTTCAATTGAATCGCTCGGTAACTGTAGCAAATTTCAAGCCTTAAGGCCTGTATAACGTAAACTGCAGGCTTGCAATTGAATAGGGGCCTAAGTGTGGATGTGACTCTAATTCATGTGGACTTGCTGAAGTCTCTTAATCCTTTTAGTATTAATACTAAGTTGAGTGTTTTTAATTTGCTTAAATGTTAGAGTTTTAAAGATCAAATGTAAAACTATGTTTATCAGTGACATTATTTATGAATCAGTTACTGATTTTATTGTCTTTCAGCAAACTAAAAAATGTTGAAATGTATTTCCCTGTTATCAGCAATGGCTATTGCAGCTGGAAAACAGCAATTTATCCATTTCAGTGTTGCACAAATCAGAACTCACTGTTTTCTTCTTACATGTGACTTGTGGCATTATATTGTGCTTCTTGTCTGAACTTGAGTCACTTCTCATGTGAAAGTCAGCAAAAATCTTTGTTAACTTAATAAATGCACATAAATGCAACATTCTAAAGTGAAATGCAATCATAGAACCTTATTACACTGATTTTAGAGTATTATTCTTGCAGTGACATTACGCTTTGCCACACCCTTGACCTCCTATAGGTGTATAACTAATTTCAAATATCACGGTATTATTGGAATATATTCACTATAGTGAAATGTTATTCTGTTGAGTTTCTTGTGGCAACAAAAAAAGTCTTCATGTACAAAAGGGGAAAGAAGCTCTGATTGCCCATATTCAGGACACATTCTGCAATTCTGTTTATTAAGCTAAGATAAGTGAATAAGTGAGCTCCCATAGGAAATCTTGCAAATTAATTTTCCATGTAACAAGCAATATAGCTATTATATTCTTCCCTCAGCAAATCCTTATGAGTAAAGCCCTATGAGTGATCACTACATATGGACTGTTCCTGTCCTGAGGGAGGTTTTACCTAAAGTTTGATTACATGGTTAACACATGGTCACATCTGTTTAACAGCCCCAGGAGTTAACACCTACCCACATGCCCTGCAAATACATATACAACCCCCATCAGCAATATTCCTATCTGAGTATTCAATGTGTGTCCCCTGACACATATTACCATGTTATGTGTGTGACATTATTATATAACAAATGCAATGTTCATGTGTAATAATAAAAAAACATCATCATGTATATGTTGAGGAGTGAGGTTGAGGATGAGGAGGGAGGTTGATGAGGGAGGTTGAGGATGAGGAGCGAGCATGAGGAGGGAGGTTGAGGATGAGGAGGGAGGTTGAGGAGGGAGATTGAGGATCAGGAGGGAGGATGAGGAGGGAGGTTGAGGATGAGGAGTGGGGTTGAGGATGAGGAGGGAGGTTGAGGAGGGAGGTTGAGGAGGGAGGTTGAGGATAAGGAGCGAGGATGAGGAGGGAGGTTGAGGTTGAGGAGGGGGGTTGATGACGGAGGTTGAGGATGAGGAGGGAGGATGAGGAGGGAGGTTGAGGATGAGGAGTGGGGTTGAGGAGGGGGACTGAGGAGGGTGGTTTACGATGAGGAGGGTGGGTTGAGGATGAGGATGGGGGTTGAGGATGGGGGGTTGAAGATGAGGAGGGAGGTTGAGGAGGGGGTTGAGGATGAGGAGTGGAGTTGAGAATGATGAGGGAGGATGTGGAATGGGTTTGAGCAGGTTGATAAGGGATGGGCGAAGAGGCACACGGAAGAGAGAGGGGGTAGGAGACATAGGGAAGGGAGAGGGGGAAGAGACACAGGGGAGGGAGAGGGGAGAAGAGACACAGGGGAGAGAGAGGGGGGACACAAGAAAAGGGCACACAAGAGGGGGCACAAGAGGGACACAGGGTGCAGCACATTTCTCACCCTCGGCTTATACTCGAGTCACTCATTTTCCCCCAGTATGTTGTGGTAAAATAGTTACCTCGGCTTATACTCGGGTCAGCTTATACTCGAGTATATACAGTATATTATTTTTTACTGATCTGTGATCTCACAGTGATGTATTGCGATGACACTCTAAAAAGAGCACTTGCTTTATATAAATCTCTATCTTGCATTGGATAGCACATCCTCTAAATATACATTGACCACAGAGATCCACAAGTTGAATTCTTAGAAAAAGCATTCAAACAATATGAAAAGGATCTATGAACATTGGCAAAATTCATGTGTATTACTTCCTATCATGTGTCTTTGGGCTTGAATCATCACCTAATAATTGCGAAAAGCATGACATGGCTACATCAAGACTATATTATAACTTTGTTTCAGTGAGTTAGGTCATATTCATTTTAGAGATGTTTCATAACATTAACCAATTGTGTAATCCACTGTTTGTTAAAATCTAATCCTCTGAGAGATGTATTCATAAATCAGATTTGGTTATGTACATGTATGCTGTGGGTGTGCACTGTACATGGTTTACTTCTAGTATCAGGTAGCACTGCTTGGAGATAAACTTGCTGTAATGTCCTATTTCAGTGCTACCAAAAAAGTAAAAAATAGAAATGGAACTAAAAAAAAATGATCTGATTTTAAAAGCCCAGGTGGTTTATCAGCATCGGACTCTGATTAGCTGGGATTTTCCTACAATGTGACCTATTGTGGGTCCCTGAGGACTGGAATTAAGAACCAGTGTAGTGGTTCCCCTTCTCCTTTTGTTGAAGCCCCTTCTACTTTTCTTGGACACACGGGCCCAAACACCAGCGCCACATGGTCTCCTGGAGTGAGTTCTGGTAGGGGCTGATAGTGAAAGTAGAGAAAGATCAGGTGTTTTGGAGGGAGATGTTGAGGAGACACCTCCTCTGGGGGGTGGGGGATTGTCGTGCAGAGTGTCAATTAAATGTTTCAACATGGATTGAAAAATGTCCTTCACTCTGGCCAAGTTCCTGCTGTGGCCTCTATCTTTTATTTTGGAGGTGATGTCTTTCTAGTTCAGTTTTAATCTGGCAATTCTTTGTACCATGTAGAGAAGCTGCATATATCCTGTTGTTGCTGCTGAAGTGCAAAGTCAAGTTGGAGTTCCTCCTCCACCTCCGTTGTGGGAGAGGGTGTTTCTGGGGGAGTTGTAGATGCTGCCAAATAGGGTGCTATTGGGGGTGCTGGAGCCTGTGCATTGGTTGTAGTGGGGGCAGAAGGGCAGCAGCCCAAGGCACTGACCCTCCCAATACAAGCACATATGTGGGATTAAAAGCAACAATAATATTGCAAGCATGACCCGCATAAATTCTTTCACCTCATAAATGCCCTCTTCCTCTTGCTCATTATTTTTTTTAAATTCTCATTAGCATGATTTCATTCAGTGTTTTTGAATGTATTGCATTCAATTGTGCTTTGCATAGGCATGGATTAGGAGACATCTTGATAATATCATTGTCTATCAATTATGATGTCATAGGTATGGTGGATTGACGTAATATATGTTTTGATCTTGCGTTTAAAGCAATTGTTTGGCCTTACAGTTATGTGAAAGCATAAATTTGTTCCATTATGCAGATATATATATATATATTTTTTATAAACAGTATTATTATCACAATGACTTCACAGATGTCTGTGTTCCTTTGATTAGGCATTCCTGGTCATTTGCTATGTTGCATATGTTATGTTTATTACAGTTGAGTTACAGACCCATTTCTGTGCAATGTAGGCCATTACAGTGGGCAGAAGTGTATGTTATGTGAACATGATTTTTGTATGATTGATGGAGTATGTGCAGTACTCATCTAGTAGGGTATCTGGCCACTCTGTGTCCCTACTACAGTGATTGTGAACATTTGGCCCATTAGGAGGTGCTCCCACTTGCTATACTCCACTACTGCTAGTGGCTCACCACCTGTGGCTCTTGCACGTGCTGCTTCCTCACCAATCTTTCTTTTCAGTATGGCCCAGGAGTCATCACAATGGTGCAACACACTCTTCACCTCACTTACACGCACTCCCATAGCAATAACCTCTGTTGCAACCTCTTTCCATATCAATGACCACTTACCAGTTCTAACCTCTCGTTCTCCATGGAGGATTTGGGAACAATCATGGAGGGATTTAGGAGGACAGGGAATTCTTCCATGGAGTAATTGGGGGCCTTGTGTTTTCTGTTAGCCCTGTGACCACTAACTGTGCTTTGAAATGAATACCTCCTTGTTGTGCCCTTAGTCCTGGTTCTCACCCCCCTTCTCCATCCACTAACCTCAAAGATCTCCCATGCTGGCCGTGCATCTGGTGTCTATTGTAGGAGTATCTCTCACTCACTCCCAATATCTTCCTCTCATCCGACCTCTTTCTCTCTTCTCTCCTCCTTTCCTCACGACTCACCATCACCATACCTCTCCCAATCTCATGGCCTTTCCCCCACACCTCTTCCCTCACTCTCACCTCTCTTCCTCTCTCTCTTACTCCTCTTGTAAGATTTTAAACCCAGTTTCATAGTTATTCAGGAGATGCAGCAACATCCTACAAAAGAACTTTTTTGATTTGTTCAATCTCTCTCAATTACCAGCAGTCAACTGGATGCAGTCCATCAACAGCATAGGGCCTGTGATGATTATATAATTTATATTACATATTTTGCTATTGAAGTCCATATGCTGCACATCATAGTCCATACAATGCTTAATGAATCTATCTCAGTGTGTTCACTCTTATTTGACACCAATGTTTTTCAGGTAGTTAGTATAATACTGTCCCTTCCAGTTAGCATGTATTTGTTATGTGAATATTGCTCTTTTACTGCTACTTTTCAAGAGCAAAATATATATATTTAAAAAATTATATAAACACTATAATTGTTTGTAATGGCAGTACTAGGAAATGTGATTATAAAAAACTACACACATTTCAAGTGACTGGAACTATTTTCATCAATTTAAACATGCCAGAGCTAACAGAGCAAAACATATACCAATGTTACCAATGTTTTAAATCAAGTCTAAAGAACAATATTACACATTTTTAAAAGTAATTATTCTATCTATGGATGCTTTCACTTTAATTTTAAAGGTAATAGAAAAATTTAATTTTGATTGAATTGCTTATACATTCTATACACTTCTATGCATCACTGGGCTTGTGAAATTCTTAAATTTAAATGGCATTCAAAAGCAGAATACATTTTTCATTCCTTCTATGTGTTAACCCCATACAGGTACTTTTCTCGGGGTGGGGGGACTAAAACATCATCATCGTATTTTTTTTTTTAAATGGTATTTATTATGAGAAAAGGAAAATACACCACATCCAAGCAGACATTATAGAAATAATACAATACAAAGATACTTTGTGGCATGTAACATAAAGAATTTTAGTTTTTTTTTAATAGTTTTTATTAATGGAAAGAAAAAAAAACGAAGAAAAAAAAAACAGTAGTATGTTAGATGCATAATATATAACAAGAACATACTGAAGAAAGTACAAATGTCAATATGGAGGACATATTCTTAGATTTTTCCGAACATTTTCCATTTTTTAAATGTATTATTATTGTTTGTATGTGAACATTACGAACCTGTAATATAAGATACAAAATAGTATGCTATATCCAATTAGCCCTACAGAAACGAGAAACAAAATAGAAAGTTAAAATAACTAGATAGAGAGACAGTAAAAGAGAGAAGAGAAGAAAAAAAAAAAGAAGAGGGGGTAGGAGGGTGAAGCATTGCTTCAGTATACCTCTTGTTCACTAGCATTGGTATCTGCTGATTGTTAATTCAAGGAAGCACTGTACAGCACTATAAATGATGGGGACACAAGGGTGACATGTAGTACGTTGGCTAGCTGGTACATCGCCGCTAGCCAATACTGTCATTTGTGGCCACAGTCCGCCGGGCTTGAAGATCAAGTTGCTACCATGGAGGTCATCCATGCCCGGAACTATGAGCTTGAATGACCCCCAAGGCAGTAGCTCGTTCTCCAAGCCTGGCGGACTTGTGGCCACAAATGACAGTATTGGCTAGCGGCGATGTGCCAGCTAGTAAATGTACCACATCCTCATGTCCCCCCTAATGTCCCCTATCAATTACGACACTATACAGTGCTGCATTGAATATATATTTACCTCTAAAGATTTGCTGCAGCTCCTTAAAGGGTCTGCGGCATACTAATGGTTACCCCAAGGAGCGGGGGTAAGGCTAAGTACCCCCGCTGCAACTAACATTAACCCCCCCATGCTGCGGGGTCTCCATCCGGACCCCTGAAGGGTCCCCACATTAACCCTTGCAGTGGGGGTCCCTTTCGGGGCCACCGTTACAATAAAAATTAAAATTTCCCATCCTGTGCGGGTCCTGAAAAGACCTTAAAGATCCTTAAAGGACCTGCAATCAATAAAACTATTAACCCCTTCCGAGGGGTACTATAAGTACCCCCCTGGCACCTAAAATTAACCCCATCACTCATGGGGGTGAATATACACTCCCATGAGACTAAAATTAACCCCCTCAGTCCAATAGTGGGTCTATAAAGGACACTATTAACCTTTAGGTTAACCAAGTGCCATGAGGATCCTCCAGGACACCCATGACAAAGTCTAAGCACTAGACTACACTATTAACCCTAACTATACTCCATTAACCCATACTTAACCCAATTTAACCCTAACTTGCCATATTTAACACTCTATGGAACTAATAATCCTAACTGGGCCTATCTAACACTAACTGAGCATGTTTAACCCTAACTGTACCTAATAACCCTAACTGGGCCTATTTAACCCTAACTAGCACTATTTAACCCTATCTGGAGCTAATAACCATAACTGGGTCTCTTTAACCCTAACTGACCCTATTTAACCCTAACTGGGTCTATCTAAACCTAACTGGGCCTATCTAACTCTAACTGGGCCTATTAAATCCTAACTGTACCTAATAACCCTAACTGGGCCTCTTTACCCCTAACTGACCCTATTTAACCCTAACTGGGCCCATTTAATCCTAAGTGTACCTAATAACCCTAACTGGGCCTATTTAACCCTAACTAGCCCTATTTAACCCTATCTGGAGCTAATAACCCTAACTGGGCCTATTTAGCCCTAACTGACCCTATTTAACCCTAACTGGGTCTATCTAAACCTAACTGGGCCTATCTAACTCTAACTGGGACTATTAAATCCTAACTGTACCTAATAACCCTAACTGGGCCTCTTTACCCCTAACTGGCCCAATTTAACCCTAACTGTACCTAATAACCTTAACTATGCCTTTTTTAACCCTAACTGTGCCAATTTAACTCTACGTGGGACTAATAACCCTAACTGGACCTATCTAACCCTGACTGGGTCTATTTAACCATAACTGGCCTAATTAACCCTAACAGTAGCTAATAAACCTAACTGGCCCTATTTAACCCTAACTGGTCCTATTCAACCCTAACTGGTCCTTTTAACCCTATCTGGAACTAATAACCATAACTGGGCCTATCTAACCTTAATAAGGCCTATCTAATCCTAACTGGGCCTATCTAACCTTAACTAGGCATATCTAACCCTAACCGGGCCTATTTAACCCATTCTAGGTCTTTTTACCCCATCTCTAATGGGGCTCTATACCGGTCCCCCCATAAGCTTCCATCTAACCCCATATGTTTATGTGTGTACTGATGTTATGTTTTATTTATACCAGGTGCCCAGCCGGAGAAGACAAGAAGAAGGATGGGGACATGGTGGAAAGGTAAGTTTGATATTTAGAATGTGTATAGTGTTTATTTTTGCCTAATTTGATGTTTCTTTTTTTCCTAGGGGTGATACCTGCGGCAGGAAATGCATCATCGCTGAAGGCGCATCTAGTCAAGGTAAGTGGTCTTATTTATTATATTTTAGGTTAGATTTAGGGGTTTTAATGTAATGTAGATAGGGGGTGATGTTTTATAGATAGGGGTAATGTATAGATAGGGGGTAATGTATAGATAGGGAATAATGTATAGATAAGGAGAAATGATTTATAGATAGGGGCTAATGTATAGATAGGGGTAATGTTTTATAGATAGGGGTAATGTTTTATAGATAGGGGTAATGTATAGATTGGGGGTAATGCTGTATAGATAGGGGTAATGCATAGATGGGGGTAATGTTTTATAGATAGGGGATCATGTATTGTAGTCAGGGGGGTATGTAATATGTATATGTGTAATGTCTTTATTACTGTACTGTAATGGTATGTATATTTGTATATGTATTTTCTTTGCAGGTGTGTAATTATATTTTTAATTTGTTGTAGTGGGGATTGTAATGTTCTTTTTTATTTTTTGTAACAGGTTTTTTTATTTTGTCTAATTAGTGGGGTGGGGGGTTTAATAGGGGGTTAGGTAGGTAGGGGTTAATAGGTTAGGCTAGAGGGGGGTTAGTTTGGATTTAGTGGTTCATTGGGGGGGATAGTATAGTGTTTGTACTTAGTGTCATGGCACTTATGAGGTTAATATTAGGGTTCTATTTGTCAGCATGAGGGTCTTCTTAGAACCTTATGGGACTGATGGGTTAAATAGTGGCGTATGTGGTCTGTATAGACCCACACAAGTGATTGGGTTAGATGGAAGCTTATGGGGTGTGTATAGAACCCCATTAGGGATCGGGTTAAATAGGCCTAGAAGGAATTAAATAGGCCCAGTTAGGGTTAGATAGGCCTAATTAAGGTTAGATAGGCCCAGTTAGTTTTATTAGTTTCAGATAGGGTAAAAAAGGCACAGTTAGGGTTAAATAGGCCCAGTTAGCGTTAGAAATGCCCAGCCTGGGTTAAATAGGAATAGGGGGTTAAATAGGCCCAGTTTGGGTTAAATAGGTCTAAAAGGGGTTAAATAGGCCCAGTTAGGGTTAAATATGCCCAGTTAGGGTTAGATAGGCACAGTTAGTGTTAAATAGGTCTAGAAGGGGTTAAATAGGCCCAGTTAGGGTTAAATAGGTCTAGAAGTGGTTAAATAAGACAAATTAGGCTTAAATAGGGTTTAGTATGGGTTAATGGGGTATAGTTATGGTTAAGGGGTTAATCGAGTATAGTTAGGGTTAATAGTGTAGTATAGTGCTTATACTTTGTCATGAGGGTCCTGGAGGACCCTCATGGCACTTATAGGGTTCACCTAGGGGTTAATAGTGTCCTATAGGGGTCTACATAGACCCCTCTTGGACTGAGGGGGTTAATTTTAGTCTCATGGGGGTCTGTATTGACCCCCATGAGTGATGGGGTTAATATAACCCTAATTATTCATAATCACTGCTGTATTTAAAGAACACAATACCTGTATATATATTCAAACATTTTGTATTCATATATTTAAAAATGTGCACCTCCACAGTGGAGTATATCCATAGTTATAATTGCACTTTTTAAATAGATTTAAATATGACTATTAGAAGCGTTTACTAAATGCTTGAATTATTTAAGTCACTACTGCACCTTCTGTATATAGTGTATATATTTAATAAGTGTATTCACATACAATATTATTAATTTAAGTATACCAATTAGAAATTATTATATTCCCTGCATTAATTAAGAAGTGTGTTGCATATAAAATTCAGTCAGAAGTATTTATTAAAGGTGATATACATAAAAACGATTACTGTTCATGATAGGAAAATCCTGAGAAAAATACAGTATGTCATTGAGCATGTTTAGGTACACTTAATAATTTTACTAAAACTATTGAAACTTTGCCAATTATTTCCATTAATAAAATACCACTAGCAATAGTGTAGATAGCTTTTTGTAGGTAGATTAGAGGGCAAGTGATGGGTCCTAATCAAAACTCTGTGACATATTTTTACATACATACCTTGTGAAATTGTTATATTGTCATGTACAAATATAGAGATACTGTATAAAGATCTATAGGTTGATTTAATATTCTGTTAATGTGTGATAATTACTGACTGTGAATTTTTTTTAAACTTTTTTCAACCTATAAAGAGACTTATCCCAAATTGTATTTTTCTGTTCTTTAACTTATGTACAAATTGTTTTAAAATAATTATTATTAAAAGGTAAATTTTATTTTTGATCTAGAAATGTAATTTCCTATTTTTTGAAATGTGTGTTCACTCCTCTAGTTATAAGGTGTCCTTTTCTTTCTTTGTTTGATAATAGTGTTTTTATACACTTACTAGTTGGAGTAAATTAAGGGGTTAGAATCATCAATGCTCATAGTATCTCTTTAAGAGATTTAAAGGTATTATTTATAATCCCTAATAATAAACTAAAGATAATTCTTCATTGTCTTTTCATCTATTTTGACTTCTGAGACAAAAAAAAAGAAACATTTTGTTGACCAGTGTAATTAATACTAATAAATTATTAAGCTTAAAGAGTTCTTATAATTTAACCAGTAACCATCTGGGACACCATATTTGTTTTTTAATTTCTCAGAAGTCATAAGCATATTCTTATCATAAAGATCTGCCATAATATTGATATTGCATGTACTCCAAAATAAATTTTCTTGAATTATGGAGTTAATGGAAGTCGATAAAGGGCCATATTATATTAGCTGCTCGCAAATGCTTCGAACTCTCAAATTTAGCTGCAGGTGTTTTTATATAAATGTTTAGATACATTCTATTGACTCCAGCTCGCAAATTCCTACTACAAGGCTGAACTTGTAAACCCTGCCTTTTTAAGTTGGATTTCAGAGGGTGTGATCATATGATCTGACAATATTTAAGTAAGCGTGTAATTTATTTCTTAGACACAGCCAATAGTAAATGAGCCCTTCATCATGATGTCAGTAAATATGGAGTTTATAATTAAACTTCACTCAGAGACTACAAATTAATTAGTTGTTGTTGTTGTTTAGTCGTTCAGTCATGTCTGGCTCTCTGTGACTCTATGGACCAAAGCGTGCCAGGTGCATCTCTCAGTCACCGCCCCCCTCTGAACTTATCAAGTTCATGTTCATTGCTTCAGTGACCTCATCTATCCATCTCCGCCTTTGTTTTCGCCTTCTTCTTGTGCCTTCAGTCTTTCCCAGCACCAGAGTCATTTCTAGGGAATCCTGCCGTCTCATGATATGGCCAAAATATTTGCGCTTCAGCCTCATGATCATGCCTTCTAGTGAACAGTTTGTCCTGATTTCCTGAAGTATTAATTTATTTGATCTTCTTGCAGTCCAAGAGACTCTAAGCAGTCTTCTCAAAGGCATCAATTCTATGGCGCTCAGACTTCTTTATGGTCCAGCTCTCACATCCATATGTTATTAATGGGAATACCATAGTTCAAACTATGCAGACCTTTGTCCATAGTTTAATATCTTTACTTTTTACTAACTTGTCCAATCTTGCCATAGTAAATGAAACCATCATCATGACGTCAGTAAAACATGGAGTTTATACTTAAACTTCACTCAGAGACTACAAATTAATTAGTAACAAGAAGTAAACTTAGAGATTGGACTCGCAATCAAGCAATGTTGAAATCAAGAAAATTCTTTAAAGCCACTGTTCTAGTCCATGTGGGTTCCATATATGTATTAATCCCTTAAGCCCCGGGATCCATGTCACACAAAAAAAAATCATATACATTTTTTTTTAATTGCATATTTGTGGGTTTGAGACTGTTCTGCAATTAATTCTAAAATATTTCTATGTTTTCCCATATTTTAAAAGTACAGTATGGCATGTTTAATAGCTTTGAAGGCTCTAATAATTGATTGCAAAGTGCCTTGTGACTTCTCTTGAGTACTTGTAATATTTTTGACAGAAACGTAATTTGCAAGTTTAAACATTTTTGTGAATTAGAGCTGCGAGTCTAATAGAATATTTATTTTGTATAACCTTAATTGGTGAGCACTCGTAAATCTTGAGCTGTGCTAAAACCAATGGAGTTCTAAGGCCGGTTTTGCAGCTTTGGCTAGCCCATTGTGATTGCCCGTAATCATAATGCGAGTAGCTAATTGAATCTATTGTTTTAAGAATGTATAATTTGACAAATTGTGCAATAGAATAGAACCCAAAGACTGAATTCTCAATAGATATTTTCTTCTATTAATATACAAGAAATGTTATTTGGTTTTAATTACACAAGAAATGTTTACTACATCACTCTTGGGTTTTTCTGGAAGCCAGAGTAACTGCAATGTGTGATAGGATTACTGCATGATGATAGTCCTTCATAGATGGGGTGGAAAGATCTTCTTTTTTAGATTGTTTTTTAGTTATTTCCAATTTAATTCAAGATGTTTTGCCTTTAAAAATATATCTAATATTTGAAATGTATTTAAAATATAATTAAAAACCACTAATGGTATACATCAAAAAATATATATGATTTTAGGAAGTATGGACAGTTTAATCGCAGCAGTCCTACCCATCCAAAAAAATCCTTTATTCCTTCAGGGCTGTCCTTTCTCCACTGCTCATTCATTTTTTTTAATAACATTTGTATTTAACCTATTAACCATTAGTCTTTCATTTGCCCAGTAATATTGTTTAACATTGATACTTCCAAATTGTATTGTCAACTTGTATTTGGATTGGTTTTTTAATCTAGGTCTAAATATTTAATAGTTGTGACTGCAGAATTGGGGTTAATTTTGTTAGTTCTTTCTCTGTTAATTGAATATAAAGTAATCTCAATGATTGACTGCTGTTTCCTTCTTTAAATTGTCTAATTTATTAAGATTCCTCCTATGTATGCCTTATGTGCATTCCAAAGAGCAGCCTTAAATGTAACCAATCCTTGGTTTATATTTTAAAAAATCTGTATTTCCATCTTCAATTTGTCAATATTTGGTGGAGATCTAAAGAGAAAAGCATCCATTTTCCATGTTTGATTGTAATTTGGTTTATGTCCATCTTTCAATGTTAAACTAATCATTACATGGACTGACCAGCTTATCGCCCCAATGCCTATATTAATATTGTTTTTCAGAGCTCTCCCTGCTAAGATGTAGTCTATCCTTGCATACATTTTATGTCGCTGTGAGAAAAAATTGTAATCTGCTTCTTCTTGATAGAATGTTCTCCAGGCATCATACAGTTGGTATTGATGTACTAACAGATTAAAAGATTTAGCTTTATTGTCTAGTCATCGAGTTTATTTTTTGTCCCAGATTTTCTATAATTTTTATATTCGAAATCATATCTAGACAAATAATTCATTCTTTAATAATCTTAATAATATGTTTCAGTATCTTCTTAAGAAATCTATTCTGTTTATAATTTGAGGAATATATAATAATAAGAGTTTATTTAATTTTTTTTATACTACCTATCCAGATAATGTATCGACCAGTAGTATCTATCTCTTTATACTCTTCATCTATTATTAATCTCTTATTGAAAAAAAATTGACACTCCTCTGGATTACATTTTTTAATGTAGAGTTTATCATAATTGGGTAGGTTCTATTTAAGATGATTTTATTGTAGGAAGTCTATTTTCAGCCTTTGCTTGAGTATAGCGATCCATGGCAATTTTCCACTTATAAGGGGAATTCAATCCATGGACATTTTTGGGAAATTATTTTAACTGACATTTATTTCCATAGAAAAAATATCTACCGGTAATTCAAAACTTAAATTTTCTCCACTCTTTCCATATAGCATAACAATCATTAATTTCTATCATACCATAGATTAACTGTATTTTATTACATTGTTCCTTAGACATAATCTCCTTGTTTCTTTGCCTCCAATTCAGGAAGACCAGTATTACTATATCTGGACTTTTTCTGAATTAGGCCAAAGCCGCCATCTCTGGAAATTAATGGTTATGTATTATCTTAAGCTTCATTGCTTATATTATTTCTATTAGCCCCTGTATTTTCTTCTGCGTCATCTATTTCCCAATCTCTCAATTCAATCTACCATCAATTAATGGTTAAAAAAAAATAGACAAATCTGTGATTGATATTAGTAAATATATTACTTACTAGCGAATTGCCCGTCAAAAAATGACGGCAATGAAATTGTAAGGTAGCTAATGCTGTTTGAAATATATAATACATTAATAAATGAATATACTTTACCTATTTTAAAGCATTGTGTGGAAGAGCTGTGAATGTGTTTTGATGCAGCATTAGTGGTGTGGATCTGCTGTGTACGCGTGCTGAATGTGTGCAGTGTAACACTGTGCGTGCGCGAGGCTAAACCGTTAGCGTAGTCGTGTACTTCCGCATTGGCGTAAAATGGCGAGTAATGTGTGGTATACGTCTGTATCGGAATATCCGTAGGTGTTTTGTGGTGTTTTGCGAGTTTCTTGTGGTGTTTTGCGAGTTTAGAGTGCTGTAGCCTCGTTTTCGTTTTGTTCGGCGGCCATTTTTTCTCTCGCTTCGATTTTTTTTTAGTCTCTAAACTGTTTTATTTCGAGTAAAATCGAGGTGTAAGTTGTATTTTTGAGGTGCTGGGTGCTCCCTCTTGGTGTAGGTAAGTTTTTTATGTATGTGCTGTGTGTATGTATTGTGTTTTACATTTTGTAATGTTCGCAAGTTGCGTCCGAGTGTTGCGAGGCCGTAATGTGTGTGAACGTGTGTCGTATGTTGTTTGCGAGTGTCGTAATGTGTGTGTCGTACTGTTTGGGTTGCGACGTGAAGTTTGCGGGGGCCGCAGTTGCTGGCATGGAGCGCCGAATGTGTGTGAACGTGTGTCGTATGTTGTTTGCGAGTGTCGTAATGTGTGTGTCGTACTGTTTGGGTTGCGACGTGAAGTTTGCGAGGGCCGCAGTTGCTGGCATGGAGCGCCGAATGTGTGTGAACGTGTGTCGTATGTTGTTTGCGAGTGTCGTAATGTGTGTGTCGTACTGTTTGGATTGCGACGTGAAGTTTGCGAGGGTCGCAGTTGCTGGCATGGAGCGCCTTCGGCGCTCCATGCCAGCAACTGCGGCCCTCGCTTTGCGAGGTCCTCAGGTGCTGGCATGGAGCGCCTTTGGCGCTCCATGCCAGCAACTGAGACCCTCGGGCAGTGCCCTCGCGCAGCGAGTCACGGCCCTCGCGCAGCGTTAGCAACAACTCGTACGCTCACAACTATATATGTGATATTCCATAGCACCTTTATCTATCAAATATCAGTAAGCATAATTTCTAATAGAATTAAACCGTTATTATTGTGTTTAATACATGTATCATCTTATCATTTTACAAGTGTAATTAATCTGCTTCTGCCAATATATATTATCCCCACATATATTTATTTTTTCAAAGAGTGATCACAAATACTTAAGCTTTAAGTGCCATATTAAATTCCAGCCTTGTAAGTCCAACGCTTATCACGTAAGGGCTGCGAGTTTCATCACTATTAAATTAGAAAGGGCTGCGAGCTACAAGCGAGAGATGCTATTTCGTAAACCAGTTTGAGGACGTTGGACTTGCGTGCTTGCACGCAAACAATTAAGCAATCTCATAGTTACAGGTTCAGATGGAGCCAATGGAAAATGAGATGGTAAGCGTTACGTGACTGAAAAAGGGGAGGGTCGATTTTCAAGTCCTATGTGCTTCAAATGCAGTTTGCGATCGTCAAACAGGCCAGAACTAATGCAATATTAATAAATCTGTAAATATGATATTCTATTGCATACAAGTTAAAGTATATGTCGCAACACATAATCATAAAATAAAGTATTTTTCTGGGCCGATTTGCCGGCTTGAGACTGTTGTGCTATTAATTCTAAGGCTTAACATCACTTTCCCACAGTAGAGTGATTTTATTTACAGTACAAGGGCTACGTATTGTACTTTACCCACTTTGCGGGTGCTCTAACGCACACGTTGGCCTCTGGGCTCCATTTGCGTATTACGTGCTTGCTCGCGACTGACCACGTAGCACTTTAATAGCTGAATTCAACAATTAGCAGTTACGGGCATGAAAGATCAAAGGATTTACGTGCGCAAAGTTCACCGTAGCTCTCCACATAGCCTATTTTCTGCCGTCCTGTGTGTTAACATGCAAAGTCTGCTGCAAGCAGTGTTACCAGGCATCTTAGCACGCAATTAGCCCTAAGATGACAGTTACGAGCTACATGTTAACACATAGCTCTAATTTAATGAGGCTGTACATTTCCAAATACTGTCGAACTATAATCCACTTTTTCCATAAATTGATCCTACTAATGTGACCTTAAAAAAAATTAAAAGCTAGAACATTTGATCCATTACTAGTACTCTTACTAAATCATCAAAAATTCATCTTTATTACAAGAGTCTCCAGAAAAGAGAGAAAAGGGAAATTAAGACATTTTTAGGTTTTATGCCAATTTTTATGTTCTAGAGTACGTTTTAATTTGTCTCTATTTTGGGCTAATTCTACAGGTGTGTTCCATTCTTTTTCTTCCTCTAACACATTTTTAATTAAGTATCTCCATTTTTTTTTTTAACATCCATACTGTGGAGATATCCCCAACTATACATCAAGGCCTTTGTAACATTAACAGAATCTTTTCATTTTAATAATGATACATTTGAAAAGTCTGAAAAAAAATCTGTGAATTATTATTTGGAAAGTCAAATATGTTTATCTCTCTAGAGAACTTCATGATTGCTTATTTATAAGCTTGGAAATGTACTCTGTCTATAACAACTTGAGTTATATACTTTTTACATTTCTGGGGAGAAGAATTATATAGATTATATCCAGTCTATTGTCTCCAGGTATCTCTGGAAGCAATCTATACAGTATATGTTAATATAGACTCTGTAATTGCTCTAATTTTTATATATTTTTTGTCTTGAACGATTTTCTTGGTTTTATAATTTGTTCTTAAGTGTTTCTATTTCTTCTTTTAAGGAATGCACATGTAGAGGAATAGATGTATAAATCCTCATTCAATTCGAAGGCCGCATCTTGAGGTATATAGGCCGTATGTCTGCGGGCTTGCAGCGGGCTTGCACTCTGCTACAATTCCGTTGCTATTCAATTGAACAAGGGCGCAAGTTACGGGCCAAGCCTCAAGCCCGTACACCCTGATTTCACATGTGACGCTTCCGAGTATCTGATACGATGAAGTGCGCCAAAATCAAGAAAGCCTGTAATTTGCACTCCCGTCACAGGTCAATTATCCAATTGGAACCGGAGAACGCCACTTGGAAAAAGGTTTAAAACTGTAACTCCCTGACTATGCTGTAACTGAGAAAGTCAACATACAGGTCTAGGAATTGGTGGATTTTTGAGCAAGATATACTGTAGATAGAGAGAGACAGAGAGAGATGTGGGAATATCACAACTATTACACATTGAGGCATATTTGGAGATCCACATGTGGTGTTTTACTTTGGATGTGGTCAAGAGGATTTCCACGAGGCGATCTGTTTGCCCAGGACACGTCTGCAGGGTATGATCATGTTTTCGGGCCACTACAGCAATACGTATGGGATGTCTTTGGCAAAAGAGAGGTAGGCCTCCATTATGGCATTGTTATTTATTTCTTCTTCTGCATACATGCAAATGTTTTCAGCAAATACTTATAATGTAGTCAACGTTGATATAGCTAATGTTCTGATGCTGTACATGTTTTTTTCTTTGTCTGTGTGGTTAACCAATGAGTTGACACACGGCAGCACTTCTGTAATGGCAATATGATGAGATTATTAGAGTCACACATAATCCACTGTAATCATTTTGATTTCAATATTGATTTCTACTTTAATAAGTGATCACATCTTTGGGACCTTTCGTGTTATCTGACCGTGACTGCTGGTGGCAACATTCGCGGTCACATAACAGGAAAGCTCCCTTCTTTGCATCCCATGCTGAACATTGATTATCATTTAAAATATGCTGATATGTTAATATTTCCAGATTGCTATAATTGCATTGACCTCTATTGGATGTGGATTAGCATTATCAGAGAATGTGAACATAACTGTCCTGTACTGTGATTGTGGGGCCTATATACATTGACAATGTGGAATATATAATCCCACCCATTTAGCATAGTTTCTGGAGGTCTGCAGATATCAGTACATATGATGTGTATGGGAATGTGTGCATACTTACCATTAACGGATGGCATAGCATGTTCTAGTTGATCCAGTGTTAATCAATAATGCATCATGAGACATACATAATATCAGGAAGCTCTCCTCTATTGTGGACTGTTTGATATTCTGTATGACAATGGGGAAGGAGGAAGGAGTTATATTAGTTATGCATAATCAAGCTACATTATAATTCGTTGTTATTTCTTTTTTACTTACATGTGAAGTACTCAGGAATGATGCAGGCACGTTGTTGTGACCCCTGAACATTATTCACAACCGGGGAAGGTATGGGCTCTTTCTCATGATGGAGAAATCATCAATGTACCCCAGACAGTTGGCCTGTACTGCTATATTGTGCAGATAACAGCAGGACATGATGATCTGACAAACCTTATTTGGTGTATAATGTAGCACCCTCCAGTTGAATGTAAACATCTGAAGTGCATATTAAGCACACCAAAGGTGCTCTCTATTACATTGTGGCATGGGCCGCATTGTACCTTTCTTCCGCCTGTTTGTGTGGATTATTCACAGGGGTCAACAACCACAGCAAACACCAGTATTCTGCATCACCTGAAGTAAACAAAATGGGAGGTAGATATTTATGTGATGTTGTGATGTTTGTTAAAGTGTATAGACGTATACCTAATGATTCATGTGATGTTAGTTTATGGACATGTGGACTGAAGTCGTTAGCACTTCCTGGGAAGCCTGCAAACACATTTTGTATGCGCATGTTTGCATCACAATCAACCTGTACATTGATTGAATGATAGTGTTTGTGATTTCTGAACAGCACTTCCTGATCTTTAGGAATGCTACATGTGTGAAATCAAGAGCATCTAGCACATTAGGGACACATACTATTCAATGAAAATCTGATTTCACCTTCATGGTCTCTTGGGGAAATTGATGTATCTGGTAGTTTTCAGAACAATAACATGGAGGAATGTGCTCAGACACCTTAAAAATCTTTCCTGACACATTCCTCCTACTATACTACCAGTGTTCAGGTAACTACCAGATGCAAGGAAGTGTATTGCGGCTAACATTCATGTCATTCCTGGGATAGCTCTATTGGTCCATGAGGAAGGCTTATGGTCCTCCTTCAGGACAGCATAGAGCTCCTCAAGACTGGCACGCGCGTTAGCCTAAAACGCTCATACACTTCCCCATCAGTTAACCCCTTTAGTGTGACTCTCTCCCTGTATACTTTGGGTGCCCAGAGCGTCCTTACAGGCTACTGCGCCTGCTCAGCTGCCTGTGCGCGTTGCTGTGCAGGAGCCAGCACTTTAAGGGCACTATGTTGATTTGGAGCCACACCTAGTTCCTCCACAACCGGGTTATTTGGTTGTGGCCCCCCAAAAGCTGATTACCCACTTCAATGTCATCCTCCCTGTCTGCAGGTGCCCCTATATCCCCCTGTCCCTGTGCTGCTAGAGCACTGTCTCCTACCTGATCCTCCACCATGATACTAGGCATATCCTGTGGTAATTCACTTGCCTGGCTTGGTTCTGGACCACCATGCATCACATTAGCACACTCACCCACATTCAAACCCAGCCACACCTCTCTGTCACTCCTCAGCCACTCCTCAACCACACACGCCTTTCATCAGGGTCTCCACTCAGCTACATTTGGTACAAATATTCATTCACCGCACTGTCTCCACACATGCATATACACATCAATCCCATGGTCGGCAATCCATGATGGGTTAGACTTGCTATTGGCTTGTTGGGGCTGGGGTCATAATGCTTGTTGATTACAGCACCTGTTAATATCCTGGTGGTTTTCAGGTTTGGAATTGCTTACTTGTGTATTTGAGACTTATATAGCATTACAGTTGATCTGGCTATGGGAATCTTGAGCATGATATTCCGATGAACATCCTTGCTTTTGTATTGTTTTGGCCAGTTCTATTTGTAACCCATTTTTTTGGGCCTACATTATTTTTTGTTCCCTTGGTACTTGATATAGGTAATGTGCCGGTGTAATCTGGCTACTGTTTGTTTTCCCAATGTAGATGTGATGAGTAAGATGTATATAAGATGATCTTTGTATTTTTAGGGTCCACATTAGAGCCTCTGTGAGTGAGAAAGGGTTAATATGGCAGCCATTTTCATGTATTTGTGTTGCAATTTAATCAGGTATTGTCTCTTTAATTGCTTTCAGCATCTTGACGCATGACTTTTCATATTGGCATATGAATGACCATTACAACAAATGAAAAAAAAAAAGAAAATGTTGAAGCAATTTGATAATTGGGAATTGTTGTGCAATGAATTCATATGCCTTCCATTGCTTTAGCCATGTTTTAAAGTCCATTGGTGTGTTTTTATTGTCTTTTGCAGTGTTACAAACTAGTCTGTAAACTTTTTTCGGGTCCTATTTGGAACCCGTAAGATTGAGGCCGACATTTGCCATTTGCAGGCTTGAATACATTTGTGGTCTTGAGGAATTGTAGAAATTGAATAGCGATTTGCGACCATAACTCTTGCGGACGTGAAGAACATATGTTTGCTTTGATCACATAAGGAACGCCTAAACATTTACAAAGCAAGATTTAACTTTCCCACTGTAATATAAATATATGCTGATTGATTGTGACACTTATTGTGGCTTTATGTGATATAGATCAATAGATTTTTACAAGCAATGGAATACACTAAGATCAATGACAATTATAGCAGTTTATTGCAAATATTTGTTTGATAAGTATGCAACATCCAGCTATGTATACTGGGTGATACTTGCATACAGTGCCTTGCAAAAGTAATTCACCCCCCTTGACCTTTTACCTATTTTGTTGCATTACAGCCTTAAATTCAATGTTTTGTTAATCTGAATTTTATGTGATGGATCAGAACACAATAGTCTAAGTTGGTGAAGTGAAATGAAGACCAAGGAATGCTCCAAACAAGTAAGGGACAATGTTGTTGAGAAGTACAAGTCAGGGTTAGGTTATAAACAAATATCCAATTCTTTGATGATCCCCGGGAGCACCATCAAATGTATCATAACCAAATGAAAGAACATGGCACAACAGCAAACCTGCCAAGAGACGGCCACCCACCAAAACTCATGGACCGGGCAAGGAGGGCATTCATTGGAGAGGCAGCACAGAGACCTAAGGTAACCCTGGAGGAGCTGCAGAGTTCTACATCAGAGACTGGAGTATATGTACATAGGACGACAATAAGCCATACGCTCCATAGAGTTGGGCTTTATGGCAGAGTGGCCAGAAGAAAGCCAATACTTTCAGCAAAAAACAAAATGGCACGTTTTGAGTTTGCAAAAAGGCACGTGGGAGACTCCCAAAATGTATGGAGGAAGGTGCTCTGGTCTGATGAAACTAAAATTGAACTTTTTGGCAATCAAAGAAACTCTATGTCTGGCGCAAACCCAACACATCACATCACCCACAGTACACCATCCCCACAGTGAAACATGGTGGTGGCAGCATGCTGTGGGGATGTTTTTAAGCAGCCAGAACTGGGAAACTGGTCAGAGTTGAGGGAAAGATGGTGCTAAATACACAGATATTCTTGAGCAAAGCCTGTACCACTCAGTGAGTGATTTGAGGCTAGGACGGAGGTTCACCTTCCAGCAGGACTGTTACCCCAAACACACTGCTAAAGCAACACTTGAGTAGTTTAAGGGGAAACATGTTAATGTGTTGGAATGGCCTAGTCAAAGCCCAGACCTCAATCCAATACAAAATCTGTGGTCAGACTTAAAGATTGCTGTTCTCAAGCGCAAACCATCCAACTTGAAGGAGCTGGAGCAGGAATGGGCAAAAATCCCAGTGGTAAGATGTGGCAAGCTCATAGAGACTTATACGAAGCGACTTGGAGCTGTGGTTGCCACAAAAGGTGCCTCTACAAAGTATTGACTTTAGGGGGGTGAATAGTTATGCACATTGACTTTTTCTGTTATTTTGTGCTATTTGTTGTTTGCTTCACAATTAAAAAAAAAAACATCCTCAAAGTCTTGGCCATGTTCTGTAAATTAAATGATGCAAATCCTCAAACAATCCATGTTAATTCCAGGTTGTGAGGCAACAAAACACGAAAAATGCCACGATAGCTTGAAAGTGATTATCACTGCTAGACATACTCCATTTATGTCCTGCGTGTATAGTAGTATAAGATGTTTGAATGTTTGTATTGTAACATATTGGAAAATTACAATGCTAAGTAGGTCATTTACAGCACCTCTAGATACATCAAATATGTCTGGCGGCTTGAAATTTGCTATAACTACAGAGTGATTTAATTGAACAAGCCTGTAAGTTAACCCGTGAAAGCCAAAACCGTAAATCATGCAATCATATGTAGCATTTTAGAGAGTGATCATGATCAATTTAACAAGGACGTAACTACCCATTTAGAAACAGCCAAAAGGAAATTAGACCGTCATCATTAGGTCAGTAAAACATGGAGGTTACATGTCAATCAATTAGCGTTAAGGGGTCTATTATGCGATCAGACTTGCAATCCTGAAATGTACAAAATAATAAAAATGAATGAAGGAAGTTTTCTAATCCAAGTGGGTGGCCTGATATGTATTAACTCATTGATTCCCGAGATTGATATAACACCGAAATGACACATAACAAAAACATTTTGATTGCTGATTTACAAGCTTGAGGCTGTTGTTCAATTATTTAATTTTAATGTCTTTCATCGCTTTCCCTGTCTTTTAAAGTGCAGTATTGATATTTTAATTGCATTTACAGTGCTACGAACAGGGGTTAAACCTCCTTGCGAGTCCCATCTGGTACCATAGGATTTCCTTCTCCATTTATATTTGGCTTGAGGAATTGTAGCAAAGCAATAGCGATTTGCGATTGTAACTATTTCTGTCTTGAAAGATCAAAGGCTTAGATGGGTTGTAAGTTATGGTTTTAACAACCGCAGGGATTTTCTGCCCATAACCCGTAGATTTTTTGCGAATCGCAAAAAGACGCCAATTGAATAGCAAATTTGTTTACACGCTACTTTACAGGCTCCCATAAGCTACATTTTCTCAATTGAATGAGGCCCATTGTACAGATAGTTATTGTGAATTTGCTTCACAGTGTGCTTTCTCTATTCATCTTTGTTGTGACTGACGGATTTCTAGATTTAATTATATACCATCACATAGGGTTACTCCCAGACCTAGGTTATATTAAATGGGGATATCATTTTTATAGTTAAACTATAATAAAAAGTGTATTCCACTCACCTTCTGACAGCTTCAATATAGACATATACCTGTCAACTCTTTTGGTATTATATTCATACATATTGCTATGTAGAGATATAGTGCCGTCCACTACAATTTACATGTTCAGGTCATAAGAACATTGGAATTTTTCCTTTTTACAAACTGGATCAGAATTGAACATTTGATCATCTGCATTTATACATATTGTAGAATTAGGAATTCATTTTTAACATACAATAATAGCATATACTTGTCTGTTATGCCTTTCTTTTACCTTTTGTTACCTCAGTTTGTTATCACTGTGGTTATTAGTTCAGCTTCTAGTTTATTATCTATAAATGTAAAGAAAAAGCATATAAAAAAACTTTAACCCAAGTCTATACTTATCTTATTATTTGCAAATGTATTTTTGATGTCTGAGGTATTCATTTGACACAGACGGCAGTCTCTTCAACCTGAGGCAACTAAAGGCCCACACCAAGACAGTGGAACGACTTATTCGAGAGCTACTCTTCGCCGACAATGCTGCCCTTGTTTCCCATACAGCGACAGCTCTGCAGCAAATGACATCATGCTTTGCAGAGGCTGCCAAGCTCTTTGGTCTGGAAGTCAGTTTGAAGAAGACTTAAGTTCTCTACCAGCCCGTACCTTAGGAGGATTACTGTCCTCCTTGCATCACTTTTGGCGAATCTAGGCTGAAAACAGTCTAACAGTTTACCTACCTGGGTTGCATCATGTCCTCGGACGCAAAGGTTGACAAGGAAATTGACAACAGACTGGCAAAGGCAAATGGTGCATTCCACAAGTTATATAAAAGGGTTTGGAACAACAAGCATCTGAACCATTGCACACAGGTCAACGTGTACGTAGCTGTTGTGCTGACCACCATACTGTACAGTTCCGACTCGTGGGTTACCTACCTCCACCTCTTGAGCACTTTCATCAACGCTGCCTCCGCACTATCTTCATCAATGACCACATCGCCAACACTGAAGTCCTAGAACAGGCAGGAGTCACCGACATTGAGGTCATACTGTTGAAGAAGCAGTTGCGCTGGGCAGGACACTTCTCTAGAATGGAGGATGATGGGCTTCCAAAGATTGCGCTATATGGTGAGCTTACCACTGGCAATGGTGACCGAGGAGGACCGAAGAAGAGGTACAAGGACTCACAGGAACAGTCCCTTGATGCTTGTTATATGACCATCGTCGAGGGTCCGCTTTAGCTTCAGACCGAAAGGCATGGAGAAGTACCTTTCACCAGGCTGTCTCCTCTTTCAAGACCACATGCAGGACAAAAGGAAATGTAAAAAAAATGGTGTCACTACAGCACCCAACCCAGAACAACCACTGTGGTCGAGTCTGCCTGTCCCACATTGGCCTCCTCAGCCACCAAAGGGCCTGTAGATGTGGACACCCCTCTTAAATCTTCGTTTGCGAAGAGAAACATATATATATATAATATTATGTAATAAAAAATCTGTATAGATTTAGTAGTAAAATTATATGCCCCATATTATAAGTGTTACATAGTAATTTTAGCATATCATTTTCTTTAAAGAAAAAGTCCCTTTTATCCAATAATGGCAATTACATAAAGAGAGAGAGATGTGTATGGGAACTTACTGTGACCAATCAATGTAAAGTCAAATAGTCTCCATTGGACCAAATACTGGACTAGATTTTGGCTCTCTTAATAAACCAATTCTCTTCCAGTCTTTTGATTTCTTAATTTCCACTTAGACTGTCACATTTATTACTGCCCCACTCACACCTCTTTACTATTTGCAGCTCATTATTGTTTTCTTGTTGTTTTTTTGTCTTTCCTACTTGAGAGTAGTTTTCTTTTAATTATATGTCATCTCTCCCATTATAGCTTGGGAGACTTAAAGCCATCTCGGAAAGGAAACCTCTTCCACACACTATGAATTGTCTAAACATTCATATATTCTTGTTATTTACATTATCATTGCCTTTATTCTATCGGTTAATATGACTCAAACTTTTATCCAAAAGAAAAACAGAAATTCTTACAACCTCAATTACCAGAGTCCACCTCTTCAAAAGCCCAGTACCACATCAGGTGCTCTGCTTTCAATCTCCGCCCATAATCCATCCTGGCATCTCAGCCTCCAAGTCCTCCACACATGCCACTATAGACATTGCAAGGTAGGGGTACATTTCATCTTAATTTGTAGCTATTGGGCAAAACAATGCATCATCAGAAGATCAGAAGGCAAAACTCGGATCAACCACCAGTCACCTCAGGGTGTTATCCCAGTGATATTCCGCTAGTACACCAAGCATTCGTGGCAGCATCTGTTTTATTTGCCAATATTCTGCACAAAAATCATCTTTATTTCAAGAGATCTCAATCTCCAAATGTGCATGCACCTCCCCCTCAAGCAACGTTGTTCCCAGAGATACAATTGGCATTGGCATGTTATACTTCTTCTTGGGACAGCTAAGTAGGTTTCCACAAGCTCCTGTTTACATTATGAACCATGGCATCTTGACCCATGTGACTTTGTCAGTGATCCCATGATCCATAGCAACTTCTTCTACATAAACTTTCCCACAGAGTGAGCAGCAACATTGACTGCTTTCTACAAACACAGCTACTCTATCCTTACACTAACATCCCACTTCTTGCTCTCTTTACACATCTATATGATCAAGGAGACAATAATTATTATGATTGAAAATACATTTCTGTTGCTGAGAAAATTATCATCATCAAATGGTCCAAACATCCTAGCTAGAGAGCTGCTGAAATCTTGAGGGAAAATGCCCATCCGATTCTATTATACTTTTGTAAAGTTGAATACAAGCCATAAGCCTTACATGGAAAGTGAAGTTTTTCTATTTAATTGTTATGTTATGTGAGACATGAAGTATTTTTGAATTGAATTAGCCTAAATAAAGAAATGAACAAATAAACCTTCCCTATATGACTTGAGATGTGAATAATATATTGACCAAGTTGAAGATGACTCATCTCTTCTCCGCTCCTGAACATGTCTCCAAAAAGCTTCAAATGTTAACATATCCTCACATCATTCATCCTCTTTGGCTGCTGTACACCAACATCTATCCATAAATAATGTATGGATGGATATTGGTGTATGGTGATGTTTTTGCTGGTGGGGTTGAAGACTGCATCTGCAGTACCATCCATGGACATGAACCTTTATCCCACAAGTGATTAGTGTCAAGTAGTTATACAAACAACAGTTAACTTACATAGTCACAACTACACAAATTGACACAAATGAAATTTCTTTACAAAGACATATATTGTAAAACAGATCGATCTGTGGATTTTCTAGGTACACCCAAACAAGATTTGACCTCTTTCTGACTTTCATCTCTATATGCAAGTACCCCGCAGAGCAAACTCTCTCAATCTCTGCATATTCAGGTATAATGCAAAATAGACATAGTCATAACCTATTTCTATATGCAAATACTATATAGAACATATACATTCATAGCCTCTCTATATACAAATTACCTACAAAATGTACAAATACAAATATCCTGCATAGCCTTAGTAATATACACACATGCACTTCTGGAATTTCTGTATTCATGCACACATATACTGCAGAATAGACATATTTCTAGCTTTTTTTCTGTACATCTACTGATAAGATGAGAGACTCCTGTTTTTTCTCTGTTTAAGCAAATACTGCAGGAGAGACATTTTTCTGAAAATCTTTTAATAACAATTTATACAGAAATGATGCAGAATGAATCCATATCCGGTCTCTCTTTATACAGAAAAATAAAAAGACATACACTAGCAGACCGACAAATTCAGTCATTAGTAAGACATTAAGTATGTCAAACTAATGATTATTCTCAATTAGTTATTTAAACATAGTCATGTTACACGATACAGATTCTTTACAGTCAAATACAAATTAACAAAATGTCTTTACTATACAGAGCTAGAATCCCTACTATCCGTATGAGACCGGTATCATAATACCTATAATGTTATCAAATAAATGTATTTGAACATCCTGAGTAACTGTTTAGAAACCATAATATTTGAATTATAACATATTTATTAAGAAAAAAGGAACAAAGAAAAGATTAACTTTTTCAGCTAACAATGGTTTAATCATTACTATGTACATTAATATTTGCATTCATTTATGTACTCTCATTTGATATATTACACTTCATATTATTGTTGATCTTGTTCAACTCTCCGTGACCTTATGGGTGGCAGCACGCCATGCACCTCTGTCAGCCACTGACCCTCTGAGCTTCATCAAGCTCATTGCTTCAATGAACTCATCTACAATTCACTTGCAACCTTACTCATAGGCTCCCTGGCTTCCCCCCTGTACTGTGCGTGAGAGTTATTTTTAAACATATAGGTATGATTGACACAGTTAGAAAAAACAGCAAGCAATGATAGGTTAGCTTCCTCTGGGCAATCATCTGGCTTAGTTTAAATGTCTGGGGACTCCGTGAAATTGACGGTGTTGTGTACGTTGCACAATCTGGGTGCGTATTTGTCTCTTGAAATGAAGGCGTGAATTTTGGAGGCACAAGCTTATTGAGATATTTACCTTGCTTCCTTCCTTGCGTTTTCCTGAATTACAAGAGAAGGGAGGTTTCTGTGCTGATATAGAAGGCAGATGAAAGGATATAGGTGAATACCAAGAACATTTGATAATTGGCTAAAGGCATTTTTTATTTTAGCATGCGTAAATGGAGAAAAAAAAACAAAAACATTGTTCAAGCCTTTTTGTTTATTTGGAAGAAATAAGGGGTGCATACCGTACTTATGGTGGCATGGCTTGGTGGAAATATGATTACGATTTCTATCAATTCATGGGCACCAGACTGCTGCAAGGCAGTGGCGTATTGGTTGAATATCATGACCTCTATGCATGTGGTACATCCCTTTTGGAGTAGGGCCAGCAGCCCCCGATTGGTCGCCTCTGCATGAACGTAGGTTGGGAGGGTATGTTTTGCATTCAATGAAGAAGTCTGCAAGTCTGCAAGTGGGCACAGAACTGCTGATTTAGGGTGGGGTGGGTGAACACCCTTTGCCCTGATGTGGAAAGCAACGTGAGGGGAACATTAAAAAAGGGGCAAGACTCCAGTGTTACTAGTCACTATGCTGCGGTAGACTAAGTGGAAAGGACACTGAGCTACAGTACTTATTGAAGGTTTAAGGGATTGATTTAAGATCCCTTCTATCCAAGTGTTGTGTTCAAAAACATTGATTAGGAAGTTAAATAGGGTAGCATGGTAGGTCCAAGAGTTCATTTCTTCATTAGGAGTTGTTCCAAAAAAAGAACGGGGTAAATTTTGACTCATTTGTCTTACCTGAAAGGAAGCTCTGTGAATGCGTCATTAGATGTGGCTACGGCTTTAGTTTGTCTGGCTTGTCCCAGCTCATTGATGGAGAAGGTTGATGTTGAATCGGCATTTTGGCTCCTGCCAGTGAATCCAGAAAATCAACATCTACTGGGGTGTTATTTCCAGGGAATTTACTATGTGAACCTTTATCTGCCAATGGGATGTTCCATATCTTGTGCATACTTTGAGATACTGAGTACATTCCTGGAATGGGTGTTGTTCAAGAAATTGGGTTATGGGTCTATGGTGCATTACCTTGAGAATTTTCTTTTTATACGTCCCACAAAGATAGACATTTGTTCACACAATTCACATTTAAAAGGTTGGTGCTGGAGTTTGGGGTTCCCTTAGCTGAGGATAAGACAGAGTGTCCCTCTACATCTCTAAGTTTTTTGGGTATAAAAAAAGGTTTACATTCAATGAAATGCAGTTACCTGATGAAATCATTGAGGGCTTGCATTTGGATTTATCTGTGTTAGAAGGTGCAAAACGAGTTTTTCTACCACGAGAATCATACGATTCTTCATAAGTTCAATTTTGCATGCCGCTTTATTCCTATGGGCAGGATATTTTGCAAAAGATTGGCTTTTGAAATGGTGGGCATTAGGCAGCAACAAATTTTAGTGGTATAACCTCTGCAATGAAAAAGGACATTAGAGTGTGGCATCGCTTTTTGGATGATTTCAATGGTGAGGCTATTATACAACATCAAGGCATGTCAAATGTTGACTTAGAATTGTATACTGAATAATCAAGGTCTCATGGTTTTGGAGCCTTCTTGGTGGCATGGCTAAACAAATGGTTTGAGGTGGGTGTAACAAAAAATCTGGCCTTTTTGGAACTGTTTCCCATAGTAATCTCTTTAGGCTTATTGGCTGATTGTTTAAAGGATAGGTGGATTCTTTTTTTCACGTTTAGCATGGCTGTAGTTTATGTGATCAATAATCTAACATCTTCCTCTTTATTGGTAATTGGCATTTAGCGTTGTATTGTCTGCAACTGAATGTTTAGTTTAGAGCTAGACAAGTTCCCTGGTCCAGAAATGGGATTGTGGATGCTTTCTCTCATTTTCAGAGGGAGCGATAGAGGTCACTAGCCCCAGAAGTGAGAAGAGAAGAGCTTTCAACTGAATCTTTGAGAACTTGGAGCGAAGAGATAGCCTCATAATAGGCAATTCTTTGGCTCCAGCAACACAGAGGTCTTACAAAATTATTTGGAACAAATTTGTTGGTTTGTTTGGTTGGTGGAACAAATTCAGAAGCAAAAAGAATGGGTGTATTACTCTGGTATTTGTTACATTATAAGGAGCAAGGAATTTTGTCCGCATTTGGGAGTCATAAGGTCACAGCCTTAGCTTTCTTGTTCAACCTAACTGGGCTATGAGACTTGATTAAGGATTTTGTGCTACTACGATTTATGCAAAGCATATCTCGGGGGATGGACGGGGAGGAAAAAAAGGAGTCTTATTAAATTTTCTTTATTGTTGAGGATATAAGCCATGCTTCCACAGTTTTGCTACGCAGACAACAAAACCTTGCTTTTTCTTACAACCATTTTTTGGTGCTTTCAGGTTGGGGGAGTTGGTTATGGAGAACTAGTGAGGTTTAGGTGGCCTTCAGTTGGTGGATGTGGTGATTATGATCGATTGACTGGTAATCTGGCTTAGTAAAACAAAGTCTGATCAGTTGGGGAAAGGTAAGGAAGAGAATTTTCAAAACATAGGTAAAGGTTGTTGTCCCTATGCTTGTGTAAAAGAATTTCTCAAAGAAAACCCATCATTCTCAGGTCCCTTATCAATTCATGAAAATGGCTTTGCCTTGTCTTGCTTACAATTCTCAAAACTACTTTAAATTTGCTTGTGGTGGTTGGATTTGGATACATCTGAATTTGAAACCCATTTGTTCTGCATATGAGTCCTGACTAAGGCTGCTAGATGAAGTAGTGAAGAGAATTGGAAGATGGGAGTCCAGGCATTTTCAGCTATATGTCAGACCAAAAGCGGTCGCATGTTAATATTTTATATATTGCTATTATGCCATTACAGACCACAAAGGAGAATTCTGGATTATTGGCCATTCTTTCATATATTGGGCCCAGAGATTTGCTTCAGTTGCTCATGATACTACAGCTGGGATGTCTGGTGAATTATTCCAAGTATGATAGTGTGGGATTAGGGGCATGTGCTGCTCGGAAATGAGTAGGTTGGAGTTTAGTTAAGCCCATTAATTTGGCACACCGGACATGCAGCTATTCCACTCTAGGAGCAATGATCTTGGATTAACATCTATAAAGAGACTGATACGTGAGATAAAAATGGACATTTTACAATGGGTTGAGATGTTTCCTAACATGATCATTATTTGGTCGGAAACTATAAAACAGAGGATATGGCATTATGCTAGGAACCTAGAGAGTATAGAAAAAGCAGGGCAAAAGGTTAATAAAATGTTGGCTTGTTTTGTTAAGAAGCTTGGGTTTCCAACACTTTGACATTGTGTGTTCGAGGACAAAGAAGTGGATTCATTATTTTTGCATGATAGGGTCCATCTAACTGAAACAGGACTTGGTTTTATGTTGTTAGAATTTAAGAAGGGTAGTGCAGCCGTATGAGGTGTCCTCCAGCAGGGCTATGGACACAGTTTGTAAATATGTTCATGTTGTTAAGAAATGCTGTAGCCAGTTATACTTCCGTTATTTCGGGTTGTGTTGTTTATTTGAGTTGGGGACACATGTAGGTCCTGCGGGGGTCATGGTGGGCTCTGAATTCCACACAGGATTCCTGTGCTTAGAAGGAGGAGCCATTTCAGCGGGATCAGGGGTTAAATAGTTAGAACTGGGTAGGCTGGCTGTGAGAGGATTGTTATATAACACCTCTTCTGTAAGTCTGTTTACCATTATGCATTCCACAGCCAGACCGTTTTTTTCCCACCCTCCATCCCTTACAGGCAAGGGCATAGTCATATATATATATATATATATATATATATATATATATATACATATGTATATTGTGAAAAAGTCGGCAGGAACCAAGGATGTATCATAGAAGGCAGATATGTTTGCAGCAGACTGAACAGATCGGTGTGTCCAGTACTCAGGGATTAAAGCAATTAACTGCACCTGGACCAGCAGCCAGGCAATTTAAACTCCAGGAAGCACCAGCCAAGGGGAGAGCCTCAGTTGTGAGAAAGGCTGAATGGAGACAGGAAGAGTTTGAACTGAGGAGGACTGCAGACCAGGAAAAAGGTGCAGTCTGCATACACCAGCGCTGCTAGACCAGCAAGTAGCGCTGTATACCAAATGCCGCTTGGAAACAGCTGTCATCATCAGACTGGGAGATACTTACTTGAGCTACTGGAGATACACACACTGCAGCCTGAAGTAACAGGAGAGACTAACTACCAGCTATTCTCAGGATTAGTCTTAGGATTAGTCAGGGCGTTCCATGCAAATTAGTAAGTCGGTTTACCTAGATTTTTATTTAGTTTTTCCCTCTGGCATAATAAATACCAGTCTATTGCACCCTACTACACGTGTTGTTTTATATTCCTCCAAGATCACTTCAGTTCCCGGCGACCATCTTTGTCGCAATATATATATGTATATATATATATATATATATATATATATATATATATATAATATCAAAAAACACTGTAATGTATGACATGAGAGGATGAAGAAATCATTGATTTCTGATGTATGCATAAAGCATATGATGTATGCAGAAGCTCTGTTTAAGAGCGATACGGCACAATCGGGACATGGAGAGAGAGATGTGCAGAGATTACCCAATGGTGGACATGATGTGTCAGGTGCTGTGATAGCAAAGAACAGCAAGTAATGAGCAATTTACTGTCTGTTTATATATACATATCTTTGTATTTTGCCATCCAGTAAAACCATTACCACAGGTTTAATGATGGAGAGTATATGGGCAATACACTATATATGATCATTACTTCTCAGTAATCTATTCTTGCCAAATATCAGCTCCCTGCTTGCATCATTTATTGTGAATCTTAGTATTCAGTATATTTCAAATCTCTGCACATCATCCCTCTCCTTTCTTTTTCTTATTTTTTGTTTTTAAATTATCCTGTGTGATTTGTCATGTTTTAAGGCTTTACATCCCTGTATTACTCTATAAGAAATTTTGGAGCAATCCAATAATCCAGTGATTAACAGTTTTACTGCCATATGAGGATTATAAGTAAACATCAATAAAGGTTACATCTTCTATTATACCTCCTATTACTTATTGTCCATATTTATGCATACATCAGAAATCAATGATCTCTTCATCCTCTCATGTAATTTTTTTAGAGATTGGGATGATTTTTTGACTTATTATTTCATGATCACACATTACGGCGTTTTTTGATATTTTAAAATTCAATTCCCCCTATTAAAATCCATACCCTTACATGATACAAATATTAGTGTTACCCACTAAGGGAAAAGAACATTGGGTCATACAACCTAATTATATATATATATATATATATATATATATATATATATATATATATATATATATACTTATTGACATGTATATGTGGGGACCTGTGTGTATATAAATATATATATATATATATATATATATATATATATATATATATATAAGCCAAGTTTTTTAGTCCTTTTTTTTAAGGCTGAAAAGGGCCCGCTTGGTTTATACTCGAATTACCCTGTGTCTCTTTCACCCTCGTGTCTCTCCACCCCCATGTCTCTTCCCCTCTCTCCCCCTATTGTGTCTCTTTCCTCCCCTCTCCCTCGTTTCTCTTTCCCTCCCCCTCCCTTATCATCCTCCTCATCCTCCCTCCTCAACCCCCCTCCTCAACCCCCCTCCTCATCCTCAGTCCCCCTCTTCATCCTCAACCCCCCTCCTCATCCTCAACCCCCTTCCCAAACCTCAACCCCCCTCCTCAACCTCAACCCCCCTCCTCATCCTCCCTACTCAACCCCCCTCCTCACTTTACCCCTCTCTAATTACCTCTCCCTCTCCCTTTCCCCTCACTTACCTTTCATCAGCAGCTGCAGCTCCGCTCCTCTGCACGTTTTCCGGGTGCGTCGCAGCCGGAAGATGCGCAGAGGAGCGAAGGAGCAGCTTCTGATGGAAGGTAAGTAAGGGGAAAGGGGGAGGTAATTAGAGGGGTAAAGTGAGGAGGGGGGTTGAGGATGAGGAGGGGGTTGAGGAAGGAGGTTGAGGAGGGGCGTTGAGGATGAGGAGGGGGGTTGAGGATGAGGAGAGAGGTTGAGGAGAAGGGTTGAGGATGAGGAGGGGGATTGAGGAGAGAGGTGGAGGAGGGGGGTTGAGGATGAAGAGAGGGGTGAGGATGAGGAGGGGGTTGAGGAGGGAGGTTGAGGAGGGAGGTTGAGGAGGGGAGTTGAGGCGGGGGGTTGAGGAGAGAGGTTGAGGATGAGAAAGGGGGTTGAGGATGAGGATGGGGGTAGGGTGGTTGAGGAGGGAGGATGAGGAGGGAGGATGAAGAGGGGGCTGAGGAGAGGGGTTGAGGAAGGGGTTTAGGTTGAGGAGAGAGGTTGAGGAGGGGGGGTTGAGGAGGGGGGATGAGGAAGGGGGGTGAGAAGGGGGTTGAGGAGAGAGGTTGATGGGGGGTTGAGGAGGGGGTTGAGGATGAGGAGGGGGTGAAGGGTGAGAAGATAGGGGGAGGGAAAAAGACATGAGGGAGAGGGGGGAAAGAGACACAGGGAAGGGAGAGGTAGATAGAGACAAAGGGGAGGGAGGAGGAAGAGACACAGGGGAGGGAGAGGAGGGGAAGAGACACAGGGGAGATGAGAGGAGGGGAAGAGACACAGGGGAGGGAGAAACACAGGGGAGAGATGGGGAACACAAGAAAGGGGCACAGAGGGTGCATAAGATGGGGATACAGAGGGCACAAGAGGGACACAGGGGGCAACACATTTCCCACCCTAAGCTCATACTCGAGTCACTAAGTTTTCCAAGTATTTTGTGGTAAAATAGGTGCCTTGGATTAAACTCGGATCTGCTTATACTCGAGTATATACGGTATATATATATATATGTATATATATATATATATATATATATATATATATATATATATATATATATATTGTAACAGAGTTAAGCAAGGAGTATACATATGCCTGAGATTGAGCAGAGCCATATATCCAGGCAGGATTAGCAAGAGTTAACTGGGACTGCAGCTCAATCAGCCAGTGCACCTGATTCCTATCAGGATGATTTAAAAAGCCCTACAGAGCACACTATGGGGAAGTGTTTTGGAGTAAAGATTTGTTTGTCTGCAGGAGAGACAGTCTGAAGTCCAGAGCAGAGTTGTCTGCAGGAGCAGCACAAGTTTCCACAGCAGAGTTGTCTGCAGGAGCAGCACAAGTTTCCACAGCAGAGCTGTCTACAGGAGCAGCACAGTTTCCAGGACAGAGCTGTCTGCAGGAGCAAGTCGGGCCTACAAGGCAAGTTAATCTGCTGAGAAAGCAGTTTTCCGGTTTAGAGACTGTGGACATTTTAACCCCAGGGAGAAGACAGCAGTATAACTGAAAGTGTCACTGTTTTTCAAAAGACTTTTTAAAGGGTCCCTGGTGGTTGGAGAATTTCAGGGAGACGGGCGGGCCGAATGCTCCCCTTTTTCCACAGATGACGAGAGTGTTTATTATTTTCCTATAAAATTGGGACTTTTAAATAAAATATTAAAAGAATATCTGAATTCCTGGCTGTTATTTTATAAGGTAACAGGCTAATCTACCACAATATATACAGGGGGGGGGCGGTATTTGATCCCCTGCTGATTTTGAATGTTTGTCCACTGACAAAGCAATGATCAGTCTATGATTTTAATGGTATGTGTATTTTAACAGTGAGACAGAATAACAAAAAAAAAAGCAAGAAAGACGCATGTCAAAAAAGTTATAAAATGATTTGCAGGTCAATGAGGGAAATACGTATTTGACCCCTTCGACTTAGTAATTTGTAGAAAAACCCTTTTTGACAATCACAGAAGTTAGATGTTTCTTGTAGTTGGCTACCAGGTTTGCACAAATTTCAGAAGGGATTTTGTCCCACTCCTCTTTGTAGATCATTAATGTTTTGAGGCTGATGTTTGGCAACTCGAACCTTTAAGCTCCCTCCACAGATTTTCTATGGGATTAAGGTCTGGAGACTGGCTAGGCCACTCCAGGACCTTAATGTGCTTCTTCTTGAGCCACTCCTTTGTTGCCTTGGCTGTGTTTTTGGGGTCATTGTCATGCTGGAATCAAGATTCCCATTGTAATATAGAAATTACAGACTTTTAAAAAAATTATTTTCGGTCATCTCTGCACAAGTCTGCATGAGGGTAGGTAAGAGTAATTAAACAGTGTTGTAAATATTTACCCTTTCATAAGCAGTGGAAGTATCATAAAACTGTAAGAAGACAGACCAGAGATAAATCAGAAAGAAAAAAAATCATATCAGTAAGGTAAGGTTACAAGAAGTTTAAATAATGCAACAAAAATTCCATATTTACATTAATGCTTGTGTTTTTCGTATTAAAGAGTTTAATCATTTTGATCTCAAAGGGCTTTCTTTCTTGTGTGCTTTTAAAATGACAACTGAGTGTTATGACTTTAAGGTTTTGGACGTAGTGGTTATTTTGTGAGAAGTGGTGTCCAACTGAGGTACAGTTCCTGTAGTTTTAATTAGATTTCATACAAATGTTACTCTTTATTTATAAGAGACCATGTAATCTAGTGGGTATGATTGTGAGTAACAGAGTGATTCATGATGTGTGTTATACAGTATAAACTGATTGAGTATGAGGATCAAGTATATTAAGGAAGGTGACAAATGTCTTCAAAAGAAAAAAAATAATTAGCATTTGAAGCAATTGAAATGGAGACAGTCTGACAAAGAGAGGCAAGTAATTCTACATGTTAGGTGCAGTTTTGGAAATTTCCTACAGGAAGGACTGAGAGGTGGAAGCAGGTAGGAAGGAATTATGCAGGTCTGAGCAAAGTGAAGAAGTGGTTGCGGAATATTTTTAAACAAGAACACATATATATGAAGATCAAGTGTTAATTAAAGGACCCTGACACAAGTTGGTTTCATATTAAAGAGCTTTAAAAACTGTGTATACATTGTTCTTGTCTTTATTCTCTACAATAAATGTCTCAGATATTCAGCATTTGTTTGAGCATCTCATTTACACTAATGTACAGGTAAATATGATAATTTGCATCTCAGAGTGCTTGATAAGGAATGGGAGGTGATATAAATGCATGTTAGCCCAATTGGGGGCATTGTGTTTGCCACCACAGGGACAGATAAACAGAGTATAATAGTAATTAACACATCAAATCAGCTATTTGGTATACAGGAGCTGTTCATTTACATAATAATACATTATAAAGCAATAATTCACAATCGAAACAAGTGGCTTGGTAAAATAAATAGCTAGTTTTTCGTGAACTAGAATAAATTAGAACATATAAACTTGATTATGGGTTGACAGAGTCCCTTTAAGGGCTTTGTGAGTTAAGGTCTTGATTTTAAATTTTGATCTGGAGGCTATTGGGAGCCAGTGGAGTGACTGTCAGAGAGTTGCTGTAAACAATAGAATTCATGATGGATTGCCATGGAAATGGTTACTGGGGAAGTCTGCATGCAAACTTAGGGCCTCATTCAATTAACGGCCGTAGGAGATGCGTGGCCGCAAGGACCTCCCACAGGCTACGTGTGTATTCTATTCCCTTGCGGCCGAGGGCTCCGGCAGTCTGGATTGGAGGTGTTAGAATTCATAGCACAACATTCCCCTACACTCAAATCTGAAAATCATTTTTATTGTAATTCATGTTCAATTTCCGCGTTGAGTCCCACGGGCTTGGAGCACATCAGACCCACAAAGGCTGCGGGATTAGCCTCCGTCAAGTCCATAAATGGGTAAAATAGACCCATAGGTCGTAATGGGCTTACTTACAAATTGTAGCATAGAAAAGCCATCCTGTACTTTTATTAAAAGTGAAAGTGATGTTTGGTCTAAAAATTAATAGCTCAACATTCCCCTACTCCCAAATCTGCAAATAAAGAAATTTAATTTCATGTTCAATCTTCGTGTTCTATCTATTATGCAAGCCCACACGGGTTTGAATAACAAACTACGGGCTTGGAGGTCAATCACCCTCCAAGTCCGCACAGGCTTGAATAACGAGCTACAGGCTTGGTCATTGAAGTCCGTGGGACTTTGACGGATTTTAAAATCAAAGTATAATTTGGCGATGTGCAAGCTTGAGAATGTTTTGCTATTAATCCTCATGCCCCCCACTGTGCTCCCCATCATTTACAGTGCTTTGCAGTGCTGTATTGAATATATATTGGCTTCTACAATGCTTTGAGTTTGCGGCCTTCAACCTCCGAACTCGTACAGGTTTTAACAAGGACTTGGGACGGAAAATAAACCGGAAATTAAATATCGGATTTGGGTGATGTGCAAGCTTGAGAGGGTGTTGCTATTAATCCTCATGTCCCTCATTATGATGTCTAGCATTTACAGAGCTTTACAGTGCTATTTTGAATTTATATTTGCATTTACAGTTTTCCGACTTTGCTGCCTTAAAACAAGATTTACAGGCGTGGGAGAAATGCTTGCGGGCGATTTCATGATTTGCGTCCAGCCGTAAGGGGGATATCCTTGCGGCGCCGTCCATTTGAATAGCAGGGTAGCAGTAGCGCTACACAGGGCCGTAAGATGGCTGCAAGGAATCACAGCATTGCGGCCATTGTACGGCCATTAATTGACTGAGGCCCTTCATTTGGAAAATTATATATATGTGAGTGTATTCAAATTTTCTTGCCATCTGGCATATTCTGGAGATGTTTTTAGGTGATGCAAAATTGAATTAAAGTTTTCATGGACGAAGTGAAAGAGAGGGCAGAGTCTAATATATAGGAATATATAGTCCAAAATGTGTAATCAAAAATAATTAACATATAATTGATTAAATGCAATAATCACTATGCAAGCTTTTTATTGAATAACGTTCTGCGAAATGTCCATCTGCTAGAAACTAAAATGTTGGTATTTAAATGTCTTTTGCTAAATATTTTTATTCTTTAATAGACTAAAAAAAGAAGAGATAATAAATCTTTATTGTAATTTACCTTGACAGTAAAATGTGTATTCATATAGTTGAACATGATTAATGAAACATAATAGTGTAGTGGGTAGGATGAAATATTTTACTTTCAACCTAACTTAAAGTCTAGAGACATTAATTTAAATCTCTGCTAACATTGAAAGATTATGTTCTCGCTCCATGACTGTGATCTATGACAAATGATTACCAAACTAGAACCCATAGGAGACAAGATAACACAGGAATTTCTTTTCTCAGATTTTATTATGATTTTTTAACTCCAGTGACAAGAAATGTCATGGGAGCTTGGATGGTCCATTCGATAACAAAATGTTACATGTGGAAAGAGAAATGTTACTTTGTCATGATCCTGAGTTTCTAGATCAAATATATAGATGTGGTAGGAAATATTAATTCTCAGAAAGCCAGGGTTAGAATGCTTTCAAGTTTTATCTTTTAATTTATATTTCCTGTAGCACCCAGTCAAGCCAAAAAATGGGAAGATTCAGTTACCTTATCAGCTTTGCTTTCCCATCCTTAGGTCATTTGTTATTATTATACTTCATATGTGACATTTCTTGGCATGATGTGTTAAACAGGTATATCAAAACAATATAGAATTAAACTTTGATATTGAAATATGAAGATTTGGTATGACTTTAGCGTTCCATATTTTGTTTAAGTTTTTTTTAACTATTGGCATAATTTACTGTCAAATGCCACTCAATGTTTATTTGTAGATTTGTAACCTTATAAAACAGATAGCTGTACAGTTGACCGCTGACAAATAGTTTTATGAAACACCAAAATGTTATGTGTATTTTTTCACTTTTTTTTAACTGAGCCTATTTAGCTTTTAAACGAAAAGCAAATTAACAAATATACTGTTCACAGTATATACCAATACAGACTATTCATTGTCCATACTTTGAAAGTGCTTCACCTGCTTTTTAAGGCAAAAAAGGCCCCCCTCGGCTTATACTCGAGTCACTCTCCCCTCCGTGTCTCTCTAACCCCCCCGTGTGTCTCTAACCCCCCCGTGTGTCTCTAACCCCCCCATGTGTCTCTAAACCCCCATCTGTCTCTCTACCCCCCGTGTCTCTTTCCCTCCCCCCCTCCTCAACCTAAACCCCCCTCAACCCCCCTCCTCCACCTAAACCCCCCTAAATACCTCCGCCCTACCGGCACCCGGTATATGCTAATGACGTGGCGTGCATGTGACGTCAAATGCGCGCCGACGCCGGGACAAGGAGCGGAGGCCGGAGCACAAGAAGGTAAGTGAGGGGAGAGGGGGGAGGTATTTAGGGGGGTTTAGGTGGAGGAGGAGGGTTGAGGGGGTTTAGGTTGAGGAGGGTGGTTGGGGTTGAGGGGGATTGAGGGGGGAGGTTGAGGAGGTGGGTTGGGGTTGAGGGGGGTTGAGGTTGAGGAGGGGGGTTGAGGTTGAGGAGGGAGGTTGAGGATGGGGGGTTAAGGATGAGGATGGGGGGTTGAGGATGGGGGGTTGAGGAGGAAGGTTGAGGAGGGGGTTGAGGATGGGGGTTGAGGAGGGGGTTGAGGAGGGGGGGTGAGGAGGGAGGTTCAGGATGAGGAGGGAGGATGAGGAGGGAGGTTGAGGATGAGGAGGGAGGTTGAGGATGAGGAGGAGGGGTTGAGGATGGGGGGTTGAGGATGGGGGGTTGAGGAGAGAGGATGAGGATGGGGGGGTTGAGGATGGGGGGTTGAGGAGGGGGGGTTGGGGTTGAGGGAGGGTTGAGGTTGAGGAGGGTTGAGGTTGAGGAGGGGGTTGAGGATGAGGATGGGGGGTTGAGGAGGGAGGTTGAGGAAGGGGTTGAGGATGGGGGGGTTGAGGAGGGAGGTTGAGGATGGGGGGTTGAGGATGGGGGGTTGAGGAGGGGGGTTGAGGATGGGGGGTTGAGGAGGGAGGATGAGGAGGGAGGTTGAGGAGGGGGTTGAGGACGAGGAGGGAGGTTGAGGAGGGGGTTGAGGATGAGGAGGGAGGTTGAGGATGAGGAGGGAGGTTGAGGAGGGAGGTTGAGGATGAGGAGGGAGGCTGAGGATGAGGAGGGAGGTTGAGGATGAGGAGGGAGGTTGAGGAGTGGGGTTGAGGAGGGTGATAAGGGAGGGGGGAAGAGACACAGGGAAGGAAGAGGTTGGAAGAGACACAGGGAAGGGAGAGGGGAGAAGAGTAACAGGGAAGGGAGAGGGGAGAAGAGACACGGAGAGAGAGGGGGACACTGAGGACACAAGAGGGACACAGGGGACAGCACATTTCCCACCCTCGGCTTATACTCGAGTCACTCATTTTACCCAGTATTTTGTGGTAAAATGGGTGCCTCGGCTTATACTCGGGTCGGCTTATACTCAAGTATATACAGTATATGAAAGTGAGGTGGGTTATGAATGCATCCTGGAGAATGCATCATAACCCACCTAGCAAAAATGTTTGCATGAAAAAATGCAAACATTTTTTGCAGAAAAGAAAAAATTGTGCTGGGGGTGATGTAGACACCCCCAGCAATTGAGATATGCATATTGGATATCTAATTTTTAATGAGATATCCAATATGCAGCACATGCGCATGCTGATTGGCTAAAGGAAAGGAAAGTGTCTGAAATCATGTGACTTCCCACTTCAAGCTGAATCATTCTTAGAAAATAAATGGAGCAACATTTATAATTTCAAGTTATGTATTGCTGTATTGCTGATATCTGAGCAGTGTATGGGCATTGCAATATATCTTGCATAAGTGTTATAGGCCTCCCTTCCATTAGTCATTTCCATAAAGCTTTCAAAACATAAATACCAGAGCAATCCTATGACTCCTGGTAAAAAAAGCAGATTAAACTAACTGACTCACACCCACACGGTTTTGTCCAGCGTTCTCTAGCCCTTCCCTTCTCTAGACTTCTTCCAGGAGACTCTGAGTCCAAAGCTCAGTCTATTGGCATTCCCCCTTCCTATGCGCTATAAGCCCAGGGATCCAGAAAGATTCCCCATTGTTAAGTGCTCTGAGTCCGGGGATCCCCTGGAATTTCCCCTTTCCACCCGCTAGTCCCTATGAGCCAGAGGATGCCTCATCTAAAGTATAATCATTGGGGGAGCCTATGAGCTACCATGGCACCTAATATTAACCCCCATCCAATGGGGTCCTTAACAAACCCTAAGGCACCTATCATTAACCCCTATCCCAGGAAGGATTCAACAGAACAACATGATATATCACATATCACTAATATAGTTGTGAGCATACGAGCCCGCTCGAGCCGTTGCTCACGCTTGCGGGCTCGCACAACTCACAACTCCTCCTGCACGCTCGCCGCTCTTAACTCCTCCCCCGCCACTCTTAACTCCTCCCCCGCCACTCTTAACCCCTCCCCCGCCACTCTTAACTCCTCCCCTGCCGGTCTTAAATCCTCCCCGGCTGCTCTCAACACCTCCCTGGGGAGGGACCGGCAGACATGCTGGGGACTGAGGTGAGAGAGACAGCCTGGAGGGAAAGAGAGACAGGAGGGATACAGATAGACAGGAGGGACACAGACAGGGAGAGACAGGAGGGACACAGACACAGAGAGAGAGAGAGTGACAGGAGGGATACAGATAGAGAGAGACAGGAGGGACACAGACACAGAGAGAGAGAGAGTGACACAGACAGAGAGAGAGAGAGAGTGACAGGAGGGATACAGATAGAGAGAGACAGGAGGGACACAGACAGGGAGAGACAGGAGGGACACAGACAGAGAGAGAGAGAGAGTGACAGGAGGGATACAGATAGAGAGAGACAGGAGGGACACAGACAGGGAGAGACAGGAGGGACACAGACAGAGAGAGAGAGAGAGTTACAGGAGGGACACAGACAGGGAGAGACAGGAGGGACACAGAGAGAGTGACAGGAGGGATACAGATAGAGAGAGACAGGAGGGACACAGACAGGGAGAGACAGTAGGGACACAGACAGAGAGAGACAGGAGGGACACAGACAGAGAGACAGCAGGGACACAGACAGAGACAGGAGGGACACAGACAGAGAAAGACAGGAGGGACACAGACAGGGAGAGAGACAGAAGGGACACAGAGAGAGGGAGACAGGAGGGACACAGACAGAGGGAGACAGGAGGGACACAGATAGAGAGAGACAGGAGGGACACAGATAGAGAGAGACAGGAGGGACACAGAGAGAGGGAGACAGGAGGGACACAGACAGAGGGAGACAGGAGGGACACAGACAGAGGGAGACAGTAGGGACACAGATAGAGAGAGACAGGAGGGACACAGACAGAGGGAGACAGGAGGGACACAGATAGAGAGAGACAGGAGGGACACAGATAGAGAGAGACAGGAGGGACACAGAGAGAGTCAGGAGGGACACAGACAGAGGGAGACAGGAGGGACACAGACAGAGGGAGACAGGAGGGACACAGACAGAGGGAGACAGGAGGGACACAGATAGAGAGAGACAGGAGGGACACAGACAGGGAGAGTCAGAAGGGACACAGACAGGGAGAGTCAGAAGGGACACAGACAGAGAGAGACAGTAGGGACACAGATAGAGAGAGACAGGAGGGACACAGACAGAGAGAGTCAGGAGAGACACAGACAGGGAGAGAGACAGGAGGGACACAGACAGGGAGAGTCAGAAGGGACACAGACAGGGAGAGTCAGAAGGGACACAGACAGAGAGAGACAGTAGGGACACAGATAGAGAGAGACAGGAGGGACACAGACAGAGAGAGTCAGGAGGGACACAGACAGGGAGAGAGACAGAAGGGACACAGATAGAGAGAGACAGGAGGGACACAGATAGAGAGAGACAGGAGGGACACAGACAGCGAGAGTCAGGAGGGACACAGACAGGGAGAGAGACAGAAGGGACACAGAGAGAGAGAGACAGGAGGGACACAGAGAGAGGGAGACAGGAGGGACACAGACAGAGGGAGACAGGAGGGACACAGACAGAGGGAGACAGGAGGGACACAGATAGAGAGAGACAGGAGGGACACAGACAGAGGGAGACAGGAGGGACACAGATAGAGAGAGACAGGAGGGACACAGATAGAGAGAGACAGGAGGGACACAGAGAGAGGGAGACAGGAGGGACACAGACAGAGGGAGACAGGAGGGACACAGACAGAGGGAGACAGGAGGGACACAGATAGAGAGAGACAGGAGGGACACAGATAGAGAGAGACAGGAGGGACACAGACAGGGAGAGTCAGAAGGGACACAGACAGGGAGAGTCAGAAGGGACACAGACAGAGAGAGACAGTAGGGACACAGATAGAGAGAGACAGGAGGGACACAGACAGAGAGAGTCAGGAGGGACACAGACAGGGAGAGAGACAGGAGGGACACAGACAGGGAGAGTCAGAAGGGACACAGACAGGGAGAGTCAGAAGGGACACAGACAGAGAGAGACAGTAGGGACACAGATAGAGAGAGACAGGAGGGACACAGATAGAGAGAGTCAGGAGGGACACAGATAGAGAGAGACAGGAGGGACACAGATAGAGAGAGACAGGAGGGACACAGATAGAGAGAGACAGGAGGGACACAGACAGGGAGAGTCAGAAGGGACACAGACAGGGAGAGTCAGAAGGGACACAGACAGGGAGAGTCAGAAGGCACACAGACAGGGAGAGTCAGAAGGGACACAGACAGAGAGAGACAGTAGGGACACAGATAGAGAGAGACAGGAGGGACACAGACAGAGAGAGTCAGGAGGGACACAGACAGGGAGAGAGACAGAAGGGACACAGATAGAGAGAGACAGGAGGGACACAGACAGGGAGAGTCAGGAGGGACACAGACAGGGAGAGTCAGAAGGGACACAGACAGGGAGAGTCAGAAGGGACACAGACAGGGAGAGTCAGAAGGGACACAGACAGAGAGAGACAGGAGGGACACAGACAGGGAGAGTCAGGAGGGACACAGACAGGGAGAGAGACAGAAGGGACACAGATAGAGAGAGGCAGGAGGGACACAGATAGAGAGAGACAGGAGGGACACAGATAGAGAGAGACAGGAGGGACACAGACAGGGAGAGTCAGGAGGGACACAGACAGGGAGAGTCAGAAGGGACACAGACAGGGAGAGTCAGAAGGGACACAGACAGGGAGAGTCAGAAGGGACACAGACAGAGAGAGACAGGAGGGACACAGATAGAGAGAGACAGGAGGGACACAGACAGGGAGAGTCAGGAGGGACACAGACAGGGAGAGAGACAGAAGGGACACAGATAGAGAGAGACAGGAGGGACACAGATAGAGAGAGACAGGAGGGACACAGACAGCGAGAGTCAGGAGGGACACAGACAGGGAGAGAGACAGGAGGGACACAGACAGCGAGAGTCAGGAGGGACACAGACAGGGAGAGAGACAGAAGGGACACAGAGAGAGAGAGAGACAGGAGGGACACAGATAGAGAGAGACAGGAGGGACACAGATAGAGAGAGACAGGAGGGACACAGACAGGGAGAGTCAGAAGGGACACAGACAGGGAGAGTCAGAAGGGACACAGACAGGGAGAGTCAGAAGGGACACAGACAGAGAGAGACAGGAGGGACACAGATAGAGAGAGACAGGAGGGACACAGATAGAGAGAGACAGGAGGGACACAGACAGAGAGAGTCAGGAGGGACACAGACAGGGAGAGAGACAGAAGGGACACAGATAGAGAGAGACAGGAGGGACACAGATAGAGAGAGACAGGAGGGACACAGACAGCGAGAGTCAGGAGGGACACAGACAGGGAGAGAGACAGAAGGGACACAGAGAGAGAGAGACAGGAGGGACACAGAGAGAGGGAGACAGGAGGGACACAGACAGAGGGAGACAGGAGGGACACAGACAGAGGGAGACAGGAGGGACACAGATAGAGAGAGACAGGAGGGACACAGACAGAGGGAGACAGGAGGGACACAGATAGAGAGAGACAGGAGGGACACAGATAGAGAGAGACAGGAGGGACACAGAGAGAGGGAGACAGGAGGGACACAGACAGAGGGAGACAGGAGGGACACAGACAGAGGGAGACAGGAGGGACACAGATAGAGAGAGACAGGAGGGACACAGATAGAGAGAGACAGGAGGGACACAGACAGGGAGAGTCAGAAGGGACACAGACAGGGAGAGTCAGAAGGGACACAGACAGAGAGAGACAGTAGGGACACAGATAGAGAGAGACAGGAGGGACACAGACAGAGAGAGTCAGGAGGGACACAGACAGGGAGAGAGACAGGAGGGACACAGACAGGGAGAGTCAGAAGGGACACAGACAGGGAGAGTCAGAAGGGACACAGACAGAGAGAGACAGTAGGGACACAGATAGAGAGAGACAGGAGGGACACAGATAGAGAGAGTCAGGAGGGACACAGATAGAGAGAGACAGGAGGGACACAGATAGAGAGAGACAGGAGGGACACAGATAGAGAGAGACAGGAGGGACACAGACAGGGAGAGTCAGAAGGGACACAGACAGGGAGAGTCAGAAGGGACACAGACAGGGAGAGTCAGAAGGCACACAGACAGGGAGAGTCAGAAGGGACACAGACAGAGAGAGACAGTAGGGACACAGATAGAGAGAGACAGGAGGGACACAGACAGAGAGAGTCAGGAGGGACACAGACAGGGAGAGAGACAGAAGGGACACAGATAGAGAGAGACAGGAGGGACACAGACAGCGAGAGTCAGGAGGGACACAGACAGGGAGAGTCAGAAGGGACACAGACAGGGAGAGTCAGAAGGGACACAGACAGGGAGAGTCAGAAGGGACACAGACAGAGAGAGACAGGAGGGACACAGACAGGGAGAGTCAGGAGGGACACAGACAGGGAGAGAGACAGAAGGGACACAGATAGAGAGAGACAGGAGGGACACAGATAGAGAGAGACAGGAGGGACACAGATAGAGAGAGACAGGAGGGACACAGACAGGGAGAGTCAGGAGGGACACAGACAGGGAGAGTCAGAAGGGACACAGACAGGGAGAGTCAGAAGGGACACAGACAGGGAGAGTCAGAAGGGACACAGACAGAGAGAGACAGGAGGGACACAGATAGAGAGAGACAGGAGGGACACAGACAGGGAGAGTCAGGAGGGACACAGACAGGGAGAGAGACAGAAGGGACACAGATAGAGAGAGACAGGAGGGACACAGATAGAGAGAGACAGGAGGGACACAGACAGCGAGAGTCAGGAGGGACACAGACAGGGAGAGAGACAGGAGGGACACAGACAGCGAGAGTCAGGAGGGACACAGACAGGGAGAGAGACAGAAGGGACACAGAGAGAGAGAGAGACAGGAGGGACACAGATAGAGAGAGACAGGAGGGACACAGATAGAGAGAGACAGGAGGGACACAGACAGGGAGAGTCAGAAGGGACACAGACAGGGAGAGTCAGAAGGGACACAGACAGGGAGAGTCAGAAGGGACACAGACAGAGAGAGACAGGAGGGACACAGATAGAGAGAGACAGGAGGGACACAGATAGAGAGAGACAGGAGGGACACAGATAGAGAGAGACAGGAGGGACACAGATAGAGAGAGACAGGAGGGACACAGACAGGGAGAGTCAGGAGGGACACAGACAGGGAGAGAGACAGAAGGGACACAGAGAGAGGGAGACAGGAGGGACACAGACAGAGAGAGACAGGAGGGACACAGATAGAGAGAGACAGGAGAGACACAGATAGAGACAGGAGGGACACAGACAGGGAGAGTCAGAAGGGACACAGACAGGAAGAGAGACAGAAGGGACACAGAGAGAGGGAGACAGGAGGGACACAGATAGAGAGAGACAGGAGGGACACAGATAGAGAGAGACAGGAGGGACACAGATAGAGAGAGACAGGAGGGACACAGACAGGGAGAGTCAGAAGGGACACAGACAGGGAGAGTCAGAAGGGACACAGACAGGGAGAGTCAGAAGGGACACAGACAGGGAGAGTCAGAAGGGACACAGACAGGGAGAGTCAGAAGGGACACAGACACAGAGAGAGAGAGTGACAGGAGTAACACAGAGAGAGTCAGGAGGGACACAGAGAGAGAGAGACAGGAGGGACACAGACAGAGAGAGACAGGAGGGACACAGACAGAGAGAGACAGGAGGGACACAGACAGAGAGAGACAGGAGGGACACAGACAGAGAGAGACAGGAGGGACACAGACAGAGAGAGACAGGAGGGACACAAAGAGAGAGACAGGAGGGACACAGACAGAGAGTGACAGGAGTAACACAGATAGAGAGACACAGAGAGAGAGATTGACAGGAGTAACACAGAGAGAGTCAGGAGGGATACAGATAGAGAGACAGGAGGGACACAGACAGAGAGAGAGAGACAGGAGGGACACAGAGAGAGTCAGGAGGGACACAGACAGAGAGAGAGAGACAGGAGGGACAGAGAGAGAGAGAGACAGGAGGGACAGAGAGCGAGAGAGACAGGAGGGACAGAGAGTGAGAGAGACAGGAGGGACAGAGAGAGAGACAGGAGGGACACAGAGAGAGACAGGAGGGACACAGACACACAGAGAGAGAGACATGAGAGAGACAGACAGGAAGGAGTGACAGAGAGACAGACAGGAGGGAGGGATAGAGAGAGAGACAGGAAGGAGGAACAGAGAGATGAGAAAAGTGGAGTGGAAGTGACAGGGGAGGGAAAGCGGGGTAGAAGAGACAGGGTAGGGAGAGGGGTGGAAGAGACACAGGAAAGGGAAATGGGGGAAGAGACACAGGGAGGAAGAGAAGGGAAAAGAAACGGGAGGGAGGGAAGAGACACAAGGGAGAGAGGTTGAAGAGACACGGGAGGGAGAGAGGGGAAAGGGGACACATAGGAGGGGGAGGGGGAAGAGATACAGGGGTGGAGATGGGGGAAGAGACACATGGGGGAGAGGCTCGCAATGAGCGCCTTTGGCGCTCATTGCGAGGCCCATGATGAGCTTCAAAGGTGCTTAGTAAAGTAGAGGGGGGAGTGGCTCTCATTGAGAGCCTACCGTCAAGTAGAGGGGGGGGAAAGTAGAGGGGGAGAGGCTCGCAATGATCGCCAAAGGCGCTCATCGCAAGGCCAGTTAAGTAGAGGGGGAGAGGCTTGCAATTTGTGGCAAACACCATTGCCAGGCTTCAAATTTTATTGCCGTCATTTTTGACGGGCAAGTGGCTAGTATACAGTATAGTTGTGAGCAATATGGGTTGTTGCTAACACTTGCGGGCTCGCATAGCGAGCCAGATGCAACTGCTGTCCTTGTGAAGCGAGGGCCGCAGTTGCTGCCAAGGAGCGCCTTTGGCGCTTCTTGCGCTGGTGGAGATAAGTGACCCTGTACAACTTAGGCAGGGAGAGCCGAATGACTTAGGCAGCTCATCCCTACGACCCACGGAACTAAACATCAACAGAAACCTCAATTACACCATTCACAATGCGAGACCTGTAGCAGTTTGAAAAAAAAAAACACGTGGAAAAATTACTGCCCGTAACACTTGCAAAAAGGAAAGTGGCCCTTACCCCCCCAAAAAATATGAGGTAAAAAAAAATTATGAAGTTTACAGCCGAACCACTCACATACAAAAACAACAATAACACCACCAAAATTAACAAAAATTCAAACAAAAAACCCTCACAGCACAGGGGGACAGGCACGACGAGTCAGGTTGCATGACAATTTACCCACAATTTCCAGAGTTTCCACACGAAAATCGTCTAAGCAACGAAAAATGGCGGCCAAAAAAAAAGGAAATGAGGCTACACGACCCCTAAACACGCATAACACCACAAACCACATAAGACTTTTACACAAAAAACTACGACCCACCGTACTTAGAAAAAACATAATACGGGGAGGGGGGGCTGAAATATGAAGTTAACAGCCGAACTGCCCACATACAAAAACAACAATAACAACACCAAAATTAACAAGAATACAAAACAAACACCACTCACAGCACGGCGGGACAGGCACGATGTCTGGGAGTCAGGTTGCACGTTAATTTAACCACAATTTGCCGAGTTTCCACACACGAAAAACGCCTAAGCAAGAAAAAATATGGCAGCCGAAAAAAACAAAAACGAGGCTACATGACCCCTAAACACGCAACGCATAACACCAAGCACATAAGACTTTTACACAGGCACGTACAAGGTATAAAATACACTATTATGGACAATGGAAAATGCTCCACACCCGCGTAACGCATAGAAAATCGCCACCGTTTTACAACACTAACTAACAACTAATAACATTACCATTACAAAATACCCAATTACACGTCTAAACAAATGGTTTGCCCTCGCGTATGTAGCCTATGTACACTGCACACTTCACACATTGCTGACACCTACAGCATTAGTGCAAATGTACATTGTATGCTGCAGGAAAATCAAAACAGATTGTTAGCTCTTCAGGATATTGATTGCTGGATATATTAGTTACAAATCTTTTAAGTAGATTAATGTATTATTTCATTAATTCATTAATTAGAATTACAAAATATATATATAGAAAAAAAAGGACCAAGGGAGAGGATCACAATGAGCCACAAAGGCGTTCAGCATGGGGCTCACAATGAGCGCCGAGGGATTTCAGAGAACCAAAAGTCTACGAGGGGAGAGGCTCGCAATGAGCGCAAAAGCCAATCAGCCCCTGGCAATGACTGAAAAATGTGCTCAGACTACCAAAACTACAAGAGCAGAGAGCTGCTCAGCGCGGGTCTCAGAGAGGGGCTCACAATGAGCGCAGAAAAACAATGAAAAAACAATATCTACACCCCAACTCAGAGACAGAGATGTATGGGTGTACAAAAGTCTAGACACAATTCAGAAAAGAAGAGAAAGGTGATGGGGACCACGTTGGTAAAAGAAGACAACAAATTGCTAACCCTCAATCTCCCAGGACAAGAATCTTACCACAGACCACATTAATATTCTTTCTAAAGGTTAACCATTTGGACACGGATGAGATTAAACAGAATCTGTTTAATGAGCTTTCTGAACTATTGGCAGAAAATTACCCCAAATACAGAGAGGAATCATTCTGGATTAACAAGTTAAAATTAAAATCTAAATTGTCCTGTCTAATTGTCCACAAGCTAAAATTTTCTTATATTTGATAATTAAAGATATTGGCAAATTATCACGGATAGGTGCAAATACGTGAGTATCAAATTGTGAAAGAGAAAGCAACTTGGGAAGACGTGGTTATATAACGTTCAGATAAAGATGGAAATGTGGTGATATGGCCCATTCAGAAACATGTAAAAGAGGCTACACGTCAGCAGTCTGATAAAGACTGCTATAAGAGATTTTCATTTGACCCAAGGAATTTGTGGCAGATTATTTGAAAATCATTTCCAAAGCTAAAGATGATAATCTTATGACCACTAAAGAATTAAAATTCTTAGACGTTGAAAAGCCCAAGGTTGCCACCTTTTACCTGTTACCCAAAGTGCATACAAATCTGTCAGACCCCGCCAGGAAAACTGCTAGTTTCTGGCAATAACAGTTTGTGTGAACAAATCAACAGTTATTTGGGCAACTGATTAAGATCCTTTGTGGACAGCTTACCATCATATGTATATGACACAATGGACATCTCAAGCAAATTAGATGATATAACATTAGATAAAATTACTCTATTGGCTATGATAGATGTCAAAGCTCTCTATACATCTATTGATCATCAGATTGGAATCAATGCAACTCAATTGTATTTAAATATGGAATATAACATCAACCAGGAGAAACATGGATTAATCATCAGTCTATTATGCTTAAATATAATTATTTCGTCTTTGGTGTACTTTATTACTTACAGATCCGAGGTACAGCTATGCACCTATACCTATGCATGCCGATATATATTTGGGGTGGTGGGAGCAAGAGAAGGTTTTTTCGGAATCTATGAACGTCAACACTGAACATATATTAATGTGGATTTGTTATATATATGACATCTTTATCCTATGTGATGGTCTTAAAATAGCTTTTTTTATTTATGTCATCAATCAACATTAACAACTTAAATTTGAAACTTAACCACCTCAACATTAGTTTGAGGTCACTATACGAAAGGATGAATAAAAACATACCTATTTTGTAAAAAAAGAGCCACCAACAGTACATTGCATTTTGAAAGTGCCCTCTTACCATGTACTAAAAGGGTAATTCCTATAGGTGATTTTCGCAGATTGAGAAGAAATTGCTCTGATGGGAAAGATTTCAAACTAAGACCTCAAGAATTAGGAACAAGATTAAGCAGTAGAGGTTACAGTGAGAGAAGTACAAACAAAGCCTACCACAGAACACTACTGTCATGTTCAGGAGGGCCCTAGGATATGCTAATATTATATAAAAGTTACTTCATTCACTTGTGGGGCAAAGGGTTAAGTTTTCCTACAAGAATTTATATGTCCCTCAGAGCCGGCCTGGCCTCAGAGAATCATAAAAGTTGATAAGTCCACCAGATAGATAACCCCTACCATTCCTTACAGCAGGGCAACACCCGGGGGTTGGCTATAGATCTGGAGGGTGGTTTATTTTGTGATTTCTGAAAACATCAAGTAAGAATAAACAGTCAGTCTGAGTTGGAGATTCTAAAAAACAGGGGTTGGGGTTTATGGCCTAATGATGGGGTAAGAAGGTCACAGAAGGAAATTGGGGTGCATATGGTTCCCCAACAACAATTACACACACCAAGGAATGCTTTTTTATCTTCTAAAACACCCAAACCCTTAAAGGGGAACTAAGATTTGTTGGGACTTTCAACAAATAGTGAAAACATTTTTTTTATTTATTAAATAAGCACATTGATATTCTCAAGACTGATGATGATTTGAAAGATTTGATTGGGGACACAATTCCAAGCAGCTGGCGGAGAGCACCAAATTAGAATGACATTATTGTCAGTAGTCATTTTTCAAAAAAAAATAAACATACTCAGCTTAACAATTTAAAAGGTACCCACACATGCAGACACTGTGGTTTTGCCCGCATATGAAAAAGTCTGGCAAATGCAAGACAGAATTTTTTTTTTTAACTACAGTAATGTGGGTTTAATCAACTGTTTGGAATGTCCTTATGGACTGAAATATGTGGGCATGACCTCTAGAGAGCTGAGACAACGTAGAGCTGGACACCTTTCAAATATAAGGAATGCAGCATCAGACCTGGCCAATGGCAACACATCTATCTACATTTGCAAAACACTTATCTAATCATGAATAAAAAAATGTATTTAAAATGCTGACTAAAAAACAATCCATGAATAGAATTTACAATCCAAGAATTCTGATTGGTTAAACACTAAACTAATCAGATATGAGGCAAAACTCAATCAAATACTCAATTCTGATTATTTAATGTGCAGGACCATCATTTAATAGAGGAGCATCCTTTAATAAATTCCATATATGTAATTATATAAGAGAATAGTGTGGAATAAAATATCAATGATAGTAAAATTAATTTGTGTTTATTTTATAATTCCTGTATTCTTAAGTTGTATTTACCAAGCAGAATATGTTGCTCATAATAATCCTTTGGTATTTATGACTAACATAAAGTTTAATCTAAAAGTATGAAAAAGCAGTATTATTATATACTCACAGGCTCTGCTAAAGACAAAATGATTATAATGGTAATGGTCATGGCCAGATTACCCATTAGGCCTACTAGGCAGTCACCTGGAGGTGCTTCTCTGTCAGGGGTGCCACATTTTTTAGCTTACAAAAACTTTAAAAAATTGTTTCTGGATTTTAAAAAAACAACAAAATACTGCAGTTTGCAGACTTCCCAATGTGACAAGGCAACTGTCGCCCTTTGCATCTTGCCCTGTATTCTTTCACTTCTGATTGAGGAACACAGGAGGCCTTTAAATGCTTTTCAAAGATGAAATAAATAAGCCTAGCTCTGTCAGAGCACTAGCTATACTTGTAGGATAGTTTCCTCACTATCTGAGCTTGCTCTAAACAAAATACATAGTCCAATAAATTGTTTTCTGGGTCTTGTTCCCAGCGTTGGTATCCACCATTCTGGGTAAATCTCTGGCAGCTCTCACACAGACTGCACTTTAGGCTCCCTCATAGAGCCTGTGCATTCACTACCCCTCAAGCAGTGTCCAATTGGGCCACACCCATCTCTCAGCTCACTCCTTTTAAAGTCTGTACACCTCAGCCACAACTTCATCCTTCTGTCTCTCCTGTACAAGCTCTTTTACTATGGTTCACATATGAGCTTTCTGTTAACATTGCTCTGCATTTAACGCAGCATCTTGTGTATTTAGGTCCTGGAGGTCTGTGCTAGTTTTATCTTGACAAGCATCACTCCGCACCATCTGTACCTCCATATAAGAGAAATCGCTTACCCTCGGCTCTTGTGGTGTATGTAACAGCAGATTCTTCTCAAGCAAAGCTGCTTCCATCTGACATAAACGATTAGTGAGGAGATCTCACTTCTCCTGTTTGCCTTTGTACAGCAGCTTCTGCATAAATTTCTCATTCAGCTTATGCATGGGAGGATTCTTCCTCTGCTCCAAAATATACATCTGTGTCTTCTTCCTGTAGGACACTGTGTTGTCCTCAAACGCAGGCTTCTTCCTCCACTCCGGAATGTAATTTGGCATCATCCTGATACCTCTCATACAGTATTAGTAGAAATGTGCCATTCCATTCCAGGCTTTTTCCATCCCATTGGGATAAAGTCCATTTTTGCTTCTTGCTATACATGTTTCTCCTCATGCCACTCCATGTCCAGAGTGCTTTGTATGTTGATCGCCTGAGACAGAGAGCTGTCGGGATACTTCAAAATTGTAATGTAACATATGTTTATGCTCTGCTTCATAGGTCATCTCAGGGATTGCCATTCCTCTTTCACCAGCTGCATCTCCAAATTCTCCTCTTCCTCATTATTCACTTTAGTAAGGATTCAAATATCTTAATCACAATCAGGACCACTGTCTGCAATCAATTGTTTGACCTCCCTTTTCTCTGGGTTCATTCTATTAATGGCTGTAGGAGCTGCGTGGCCGCAAGGGATGGCCGCAAGCTACTTAGGTATTCTATTCCCTTGCGGCCAAGGGCTCCAGCCAGCTTGTGCCCTGTTATCCCTTGTGGCCACCCCCGCCACAGGTAAAGCCTTTGATCCCACGTGGCCGCAAGAAATTTGGCCACATGGAACCACCTATCCCTATTCAAATGCTCCCGCAAGCCCTCCGCCAAGCCCGCAAAATGGCCCAAAAGGGCCACAGCTTACTTGTACCCTGGAGCAACTGCAAGGGCTGTGAAGCCCTTGCGGCTGCTTCAATTAAGCCCTCCGCTGGCTGCAGGGGACCAGATAGAAACCCCTGCATAGGTGCATATATTAACCCTATAATGCAGGGGTCTGAATGGGACCCCTGCAGGGTGCACACATTAACCCTATAATGCAGGAGTTCTATTGGGACCCCTGCAGGGTGCACACAATAACCCTATAATGCAGGGGTCCCCATTGGGACTCTTGCAATATGCACATATTAACCCTTGCTGCAGGGGTCTGATAGGGACCCCTGCAGACTCCCCACACTAACCCCTTGTTGCAGGGGTCCCAATAGGGACCCCTGCAGGCTCCGGCATTAACCCCTTCCCTTGCTGCAAAGGGTCCCAATGATAACTATGCCCTATTTAACTGTAACTGTACCTATCTTACCTAACTTGGCCTATCTAACCCTAACTGGGCCTATTTCACCCCTTCTAGGCCTATTCAACCCCATCACTTATGGGGGTCTATACAGAACCCCATAAGCCTCTATCTAACCCCATCACTTATGGGGTCTTACAGACCCCCATAAGCCTCCATCTAACCCCATCACCTATGGGGGTCCATACAGACCCCCATAAGCCTCTATTTAATCCAATCAGTCCCATAAGGGTCTATCAAGACCCTCATAGAACAATGAGAACCCTATAATTAACCCCATTAGTGCCACGAGGGTCCTGGAGGACCCTCATGGCACATATTTGGTTAATTATACATGACACTAAGTACAAACACTACACTACACTATTCTCCCAAATAAACCACTAAATCTAAACTAACCCCCCTCTACCCTAACCTATTAACACCTACCTACCTAACACTACCTACCTACCGCTATTAAACCCCCCACCCCACTTATTACAAAAAGTTAAAAAAAAACTGTCACCAAAAATAATTAAGGTACATTAGAACACCCACTACATAAACTTAAAAAAGGACATTACAAACCACACCCAATACAAAAAATAGAAAAAAGACATTAAAAACCCCACCCCAATACAAAAAAAAATTAAAAAAAGACATCACAACCCCCGACTACAAAAAAATGCACATGTGCAAAGAAAAGGCATACACAAATATACATAACATTACAGTAACAAATATATTATAAATATACCCCTAACTACAATACATTACCCCTATCTATAAATTACCCCCTATCTATAACACATAACCCCCTATCATACATTACCCCCTATTTAGACAGCATAATGCCCTATCTATACATAACCCCTATCTATACATTACCCCTATCTATACATAACCCCCTATCTATACATTAATCCCTATCTATACATAATCCCCTATCTATACATGACCCCCTATCTATAACACATAACCCCCTATCATACATGACCCCCTGTCTATAACACATAACCCCCTATCATACATTACCCCTATCTAGACAACATTACCCCCTATTTAGACAACATAACCCCCTATCTATACATAACCCCCTATCTATACATAACCCCCTATCTGTACATAACCCCCTATCTATACATTACCCCATATCTAGAATACATTAAACCCTAAATCAAAGCTAAAATAATTTAGACCACTTACCTTTGCAGGTGTCCCTTTAGGAAAAAAGGAGATCCCTAGGAAAAAAGAAATATCTAATTAGTACAAAACACTACATATAATAAATACACATTGTAAATACAGTAATAAACTCACCATTCTAGCATGTCCCCGTCCATCTTCTTCTGTTCCCTGGATCGGCCCCTGGAAAAAAGATACATAACATTAGTACAACATATACACAAATACACACAACATGATGAACATTACACATAAAATACATTAAACTTACCTGTCTGCGATGTCCCCGGCCTTGTCATCTTCTGCCCAAGCTGAGCCCTTCAAAAAACTGCTCTCTAAAAAAAAAAAAATAATAATAACAGAGCTCCACATTGGTCGAGCTTCCCGACGCTAATGAAGCTTCTAGGCCTCATTCCAGTAAAAAGAAACAGAATGGTGCCCTCTGATTGGTTGAAATGTCTGTCAATCAAATTTCAGCCAATCAGAAGGCACCAAGCTGTGAGCCAATCAGAATGGAATACACTCCTATATTCCATCCTGTTTGGCTTACGGAGCTGTCAGTCATTTTTTAACCAATCAGAAATCACTATTGCCTCCCATTGTGATTGGCTCTGATTGACTGTAGTCCAGGGCTTGGATGACCTCCAAGGCAGTAACCCTTTCTCCAAGCCCGGCGGACTTGTTGCCACAAATGACAGTAATGGCTAGAGGCGATATGCCAGCTAGCCAATGTACTACATGTCATCCTCATGTCCCCCAGTGTGTCCCCCATCATTTACAGTGCTATCCAGTGCTTTTTTTTACTTTTTAGTTTGGCAGGCTTGCACTCTAATCTGCGGGCTAAGGCCTGCGTTCAGGTCCAAGCACGCCAAAGCTAACGGACGATTGCATGTATTGCCGTATTCATTCGAATAGCAACGTAGACGTAGGGCTACGAGGGGCCACAGCACACTTGCAATGAACAACAGCTTTGCAGACATTTTAGGGCCATTAATTGAATGAGGCCCTCTGTGTCTAAGATCTTTGTCATTTTCTTTCTAAAGTCTAATACTCCACCTCAGGAGTATTCACAAAGGTCAGGTTACTGGGTTTGTTCATGTTGCTTATAAAGGCCTCTTCATTGCTCTTACACATCAGTTTGGGTTCAAATCTTCCCCAGTGTCTTAATCAACAACAACAAAAATGCCCATTTATGCATCAGCCTGCTGATTGGCTGAATGACAATTTAAGTACCAGCACTGAAGCTCAAAGTTGGAATTTCCCCAGGCACCAAAGTGAGCCAATTACTGAAGGGCCTATGTGCCCAGGGAATTTTAGTAGGCCAGGCCTACAATCTATAGAATTTAACATGGGAATATCTTCCATATAGACAGTCCCATATGAAGTGATACAGTTACTGGACTTGGACCTGTCTGGAAAGGCTTTTGGTTGGGAAAAAGTGAGGTTCAAAAGGGTCCACCCTTGGCCCCCAGAGTCTTTTCATAATAATAATAATTGTATATATATATATATATATATATATATATATGTACACTCACATACACGGTCCAGTCACATTATTATGACCAAAAGCTAATATCCCAAATAATTATTTTGTGCAGCACGGGAAACCGCTAGACAGCATGGTAGTGACTCAGTAAGATGCTGGAATGCTGGAAGGTTGGCAAGGGTAGCTGGAACCCTGTAGACTGCAGTGCATCCGACAGTTGCTGAATACTACTTGGTGGAAGATCCATATGGCGATCATGGCAATCAAGGTTGTCCCACAGGTGCTCGATGGTGTTCAAGTCTGGGAAATTTTGAGGCCACTAACTCCTTGGAAGTCTTTGTCATGCTCCTCCAATCATTCATTGTCCTGCTGGAAGATCCCATCCTCTCCAGGAAAGACAGTCAACATGTATGGGAGTATTTGATGTGCAAGAATGGATAGATAATGCAATCAGCTGAGAGTGCCTTCCAGAGGTATGAGTGGACCCAAACAATGCCAAGAAAACATTGCCCAGACCATAACACTGCTGCCACCAGCTTATGTTCTTCCAACAATGGTTGCAGAGTGTTTGTTCTTCAAGGTTTTGCACCTGACACCCAAACATCCGTCCAGTCGATGGAGCAGAAAACATGATTCATCAGAGAAGACAACCCTTTGCCAATTAGAAGAGGTCTAACTTCGGTACTGTCGTGAAAATTGAAGCTGCTTTCGCCAATGAAGCCTCGTCGGCATGGGTGACCAGCCGTTTGCTTTAAACCCCCATACGCAACAGGGTTGGCTGTACTGTCATTTTAGACACATTTATGGTAACTGTAGCATGTCATGTGGTCCACACATTTTCAACCTTGATTACCATGATCGCCGTATGGATCCTCCACCACATACTCTTCAGCAGCTTTTGGATGCACTGCAGTCTGCAGGGCTCCAGATACCCTTGCCAACCGTCCAGCATTTTGTTGACTCACTACCATGCCATCTAGCTACTATACATGCTGCACAGGGAGGTTATTTAGCTGGGAGTCATAAATATGTGACTCGACTGTGTGTATGTATATATTTATGTATGTGTATATTCTTTTTTTTTTTTTTTTTCATGATGTTTTCTGCAAGTCTGCTTCTAACTCCGGAAAACTGCCCCTGTAGTCATTGTCAAGCGTTGGCAACTATTTATTTTACACAATACTATGTAAGGTGTGATTTACAATATTGCTGGTTATATTACCTGAGTGAAATGTCTGGTGCATTGTCAGTTAAGTACCTCATGCTCACTGATATCAAGCATGAAGTGTCTGTACGTCACCACTTCCCTGGTCTGCACCTCCACATAATGTCCACTGCAGCAAGGAGCTTCTCTGTCTCAATACTCTGACTTGCTGCAAATAACAGCAGGCATGTCTGCCACTCGTCTTGTCATGCTTTTCTTATTCCACTTGTTTGTGAGTGCATCTATTGTGTTGTGTCAGTGTGTGTGTCTGTATGTTTGTGACATCCTGATCCCACACTCACACTCACTGATCACTTACATTGGCTAGGGTGATTAGTTTTATAATTAAAGGTATATGCAAGTGAGCTGGGTTATGAATGCATCTGATAGAGGAGAATTAGTAGTGTATAAAAAAATGTTTTGCATGAAAACATCCCAAAGTAAACCTTAATTAGCTTACCTTGAAGTTACCAAAACATCTCTGTTTTTTGGCATCTGCATTTTATCGTGTACCCCCTAGAAAACTCCACATTCAAATTCAGAAACAGGATAATACATTGTATCATTCTTCACCTCAGTGGCTTCTGGCGTGTGCAACAGTTACTTCTTGTGCTCAGTACCAGAAAGGTCAAAATTTGTATCTTGCTGTATTTCCTGAACAGCTGGATTTTACTTTGGTTCAAATAACTTTGCAAGTAAACTGAACTTTTCTATATAACACGTTTTCATGTACTACAGATTTTCCTCTATCAGATGCATTCATAACCCAGGTCACTTAAATATACTTTTAAGGACCTACTGCAGTTCAAGAGAAAAAGACATTGGTTTGTCAAGTATGTGTAAGTCATAGACATAAACATTTTGGGGGGAAATCTGAATTTTTGCTGTCCCTGTTTATGAGTTTAGGAATCAATTTTGTGTTTGTTACATCACTTCATGAGAGCTGGACCATGAGCGTGTGTCTTTAGTAGAGGGAGGGTTGAGGAAGGAGGGAACGTATTGCATTTCTTGATTGTAGAAGACTGAAATTGACACCACACTCTTTCCCCCTCACTGACCCAGAAGCAGACTTCTTGCTTCAGGAAATGGAAAAATATATCTGCAGAAATGTAAACTCCCCTCTCACTCATACAACTTTTACTATGTATCATGGATTTCCGAAGGGCCCAGCATTTTATAAATAAAAAAATAGCTGTATGACTTTTTTTCTGATTACTTATGGTCTTAGTTAAACTCAATGTTTGCAAACAATTTCTCTTTTCTTTGTGCAGTGGCCCTTTAACTCTCATAATTACTAGTTTTTTATGTGTGATACAAGTAGTCATGATTTGTGTTTGAGTAACATTTGCTTATTGCCCTCCAATAGAAAAATAGAAATACTATGGCCCAGCATCAAATGAATTTAATGAACAAGTAATTAATCTGTGTTTATGAGTAGCTATGTTGTAAAAATGGCTTTTATGGGGAGATGTCTGTGATTTGCTCACACAGCAATGAAAGTCAGAGGAGAAACCGCAACATAAACGCACAGAAAGTGAAAAAATGGGTGCATGCGCACCTTGTATATGCACTTGCAGTGGCTCCTCCACTTCACTGCCTACGGGCTCCAGATCCAGCCTGGTAATGGTATGATAAGGGATTTATTTGAAAAGGTTAAGTGAGTGTCAGTATTGTACTCGTGGTATTGTCCAACTATTTTTCATTATAATCTGATTAAGATCTAGAACAATAGGTGAATAGATATGTGATAAATAAAAACAGAAAACGTTTTGGAAGCTATAAGGCAACATTCCCAGTCCATTTTGCTGTGAGATAACTGAGACAAGATATCAGATATTTTGCATTTGCAATTTACAATAAGTACACTTAAAAAAGTTGATGTTTCCTGAAAAAAAGTATAAGATTTAATAGCTGATAATGTGGTTACCACTGAGATAAATGGTAATTATTTATATATATATATATATATATATATATATATATATATATATATATATATATATATAGTATCTGAAAGATATGTTTTATTATTTGCATAAAATAATATTTACATCCAAATTGTAACATATTATAGGGAAGCATAAATACAATAATTAGGAAATTTCAAATAAGTCAAATAATAACATTTAGTCAAAAGGAAAAATGAAAGTCTTATGGGAATAGGAAGGTGGAAAGTTGCTCCTAAAGTTGCAAAATTCTGTGTATATAATCAAATAGTAATTGAATAGTGATGTCAGGTTCTTTATCCGAATGACAACAGAGATGTGATGAACCCTTGAGGAAGTCCTTGGAGAGTGAGGACACCTGTCAACCATGGAGTTTCTACGACCCACATGGAGCATCCCAGTCATAATCCACAATTTGACTTCTGTGCTCATTAAAGTTAAAATAGGGTAGCATTAAGAGGTATGAACACTGGGTGGCAATGGATAGATACATAGAGAAAGGAGGTGATTGTGAGGATGGAGAGGAATGATAGGTTGAGAGGGCATGGAGATAGACATAGAAAATATCAGAGTGTGTGATAAGTGGTATAGCTAGGGAGGTGGTTAGTTGGTTTGGATAGAGGTTTGCTGTGTGAGGGAGAAACTTATGTAACCCTATATAATATCTAGTCTAAATGTGAAACTGCATTAACAACATTTGCAAAGAATGAAAAATTACACATTTCATATAATTTATATTTTACCAGGGCCACATATTTTGTGTTACACCACTATATATATATTGAAATAGGTACCGTTGGAGATACATTTTGAAACTGCACTCTATATGCTATAACATAGCATAACTACTTTAAATGAAACAATAGCAAGTATGTTGTGCAAAGGCATACAATCTGTTGGATAAATTCCTAACTAGGCAAGGAGAATACCAATCTATTATGATTGCATTGTTTTTAGCTACCCTACAAAGATAGAAACAAAACTAAACAGTATCAAAAAAGCTGTAGAGTGTATTAACAAGACTGGTATCTCTCTTGTATTTTAGATCTCCCAAAAGGATCAAATGGAAAGCGAACAATGTATAAGAGATATAAAAACATAAAAAATATTGTGTAACACGGCAATAGTAGATTAGCCAATTCATGTATCTTATTCTCCACAATATATTTGTATATACTCCACTATAATCTTAGAAACCAACCCAGTGAATCTATGTTGAAGTCTCAATATACATAGAGATATTAGTCCAGTATAATGTAAAACCTTTTCTTTTCTGTTAAGTATTTGCACCTTGTCTTTTTAGAATAATTGTAATAACAAATGTTACTTGGAGTATACTATATTAAAGAATAGACTCTTCTCTTTGTTGTGTGCACTATATTAATTCAGAACCAAAACTGCTGAAAGTGACTCTATAAGATTATTTTTTTGTAATTAAAACTAAATACATTTAAAATTGATTTAAAATAAATAGCTTAGGTTTTTTAGAAGTCCATTTTCACTAGGTTACAGAATACTGACTTTATCATCAATATATTATACATAAAATGAGTAAAATTACTTTATTCTCATTTGTGGTTCTTTGTTTATTTAAGATAGGAATTAATGCATTTTGAGACATTTGATACTCAGAGCAAATGAATCTGTTTTATTTGATATGTATTGTGCCACAGGAGTTTGCACACTAGATGAGGAAGATCAGACTTGCTTTTAGTAATTAAACTTTCTACTTGGATTGAGCTATTTTCTGCCTTTGGCACTGTTCTCAACACTACAATGGTCTTGACAGTCATTTCCGTGGCCAACATAGTAGTGCAGGCTTAATGCATCTATTTTAGAAGAGTGCAAGAGGGCAAACTGTTACTTGTCATCTTACATCTAAAAATATATTAGCTGAACTGAGTCTACATTTTGCCATGACATCTTACTTCAACATTAAACGTACAAAGAATAAAAACAAAAAAGGTTATGCTTTGTTGTGTTTTTTTTTTTTACTTTATTGAATTTCCTATGGATATATATACCAATGGAATGCTTAGACGATATATAATATTGTATAAAACTCCCTGCTTTAACACAACCTAATTTAAAATTAAGTAATGTTAAGTAAGCTCAACAGAAACTTTTAAAAAGCTAAAGAATAAAAATGATTAGCTCTATTGTAAAAAAAGAAAAGTGCAAGAAAAAAGGAGAAAATATGACTGATATATATTTATATATATATATATGTGTCATAATCTACATTATTATTATCATTATTAACATTATCGACATGCAATTTACTAAATATCATGTATTAGCATTATGTCTGAGATGAGGTGCGCTAATGCACAGTAATACAGTAGTATTGTGTACCCCCCAAATGCCTCACCAACAGACTAGCATGATGCATGAATTATTATATTTAATAAAATGCAAATGCGATTGTGTTTGGATTCCATGCATGCGCAATCTGGGAAGTAATATATATTAGTTGGCAAAGATGCAGTAGTTGGCATTATGCTATTAATGACCTATAATAACAACAAAACCCAGAATAAAATGATAACATGCCCATTCAATCTTGTCACCATATCATGAAATTATTAAAAAGAAAAATTAATAAACATTAGGTTTGCACAGTCTGTGTTATATTAAATTAAATGACTGTTGTGATAGGCTACTTCTTCAAAAAAAATCTACTACACAATCTAGGAACCAGCCCCACGCTGATAAGAGGCAGTAACCTTGAATTAGCTGTCTGTGGGTAGGATTCCTAGCTTGTGTATAATTCATCCTGGGCTTTGATCAAAGCTGTGTAATATAGCAGGCATATGCTTAAAGGAAGCCATGTTTAAACTGGCAATTGAAGCCTTTGTGGGTACATTTGCATGTCCCTGCCCAGTTTCCCAGAATGCAGTGTAATAAGTGTATTTCTTGGAATTCTGAGCAGGAAACAAGTTGTTTGTTTTAGACGTTAAAATGTGAACACAAATGTACTATTTATTAACTATATATATATATACTTCATTCATTTTCTCACTTGGCTGCAGTGCATTGCTCATGGCATCCATCTCATTCCTTCATCAAATTTCCCAGATGTCATTCATTATCTTCATTTTATTATGTATATTCATTCATTACATTTAATACATCTAATTTTCCTTTCTATGCCATTACCTTTTTTAATCTCTTTCCACTTAAGTTTCCTTCTAAATCATTTAAGTGTCACTTTCCCATTTACCCCTTTGTCACATTGTGACAGGATTAATTAATAAAGAATTATCAAAAAATATAATTGTGTCCATTAACTCTTTATCCTTTTTTTGTCCCTTAGAATTAATCCTATCAGCTACAAAGATATACTCAATAAACCTCCACACAGCAATTCATACCCTGCATAAATGTAATAATACCAGCTGAAGAACACTCGTTACTTTATTCTGCAATAACGACTATAATGTACATGATATCATACAATCATGCAAAGATGTTCTTCTTTCATAAACAGATATGATTGAAGCATTCAAATCAATGCCGCTTCACTCTAAACTCTGAAATCTTCATAGTATTGAATAGGAAAACCAGCTATGGGCCTTATTCAATTGCGATTTGGCCAATTGAATAGGGCTCTATATAAGCACAGAGCATATTTTTTACAGAAGTTTTTAGTTAGTGAACTTGTATCCTTGGATTGAAGTTCACTAACTAAAAACGTCTGTAAAAAAATATGCTCTGTGCTTATATAGAGCATTATTCAAATAGCCAAATCGCAATTGAATGAGGCCCTATGTCTCTAATAGAATTAGATTTGAATCAAGGAGAAGCCCTAAATTATTCAGTTATCTCACATAAGCCGTTACTTGGTTTTTGTTCAAGGTAGCAAAAGGGCCCTATAGCCCTTCACCGCTAAGATCACTTGAGCCACAAAAATACATTGAGAGTCAAAAATGAATTCATTGATGCTTTATTCATTGATGCTTTAAATATTCCAACCTTGTTTAAAAAACGGGTCCCACTAACACATTTTTAGATATAAACTTTTTACAACTAATGGAAGCTAACATACACTTCTAGTTAATAGAATGACTAATATACTTTCAGATTTGCTCACAAAAAAATCTGTTGTAAAACAGTATAACAGTCATTACTAGGTCAGTTAGATTTTGCTACTAGAATCCTTCCTAAAGAATGATCATTCATTTTCCCTACTGAAGCCTCTATCTTCTAATGAGAATACTAAGCTCCACATTAAGAAAGTAAAGAGGATCTCATAATGTAGCACACTTTTTTTAAGCTCCTGGAATAGGAAATCACTGTTTCTTAATTATAATTACATATTCAAAATACATTGGACTAATAGACAAGATTCAATCATGTCTAATAACCAAATACCTACTTATAACTTGTCTTTCAGAAATTATAACCTTAGATAACTCCACAGACTAATCGCAAAACAAATATTTATCTGCTGTATTGATATTACATTTTGATGTAAACATTTGAGTAATCAAAACATTAAAATTCTGTCCCTCAGTGAATCTACTATTGAAATTATGAATAAAATGAGATCAGAATCTAATACCATCATGAAAGCATTATTGTCTATCTATAACCATGTCTTACCTAAAGTAGAAACCTACAACAAACTCATAATACATTTTCATTCCAGGAAAACAACCATCTTATCACACTCAATCTACAGCTACCAAGCTACCAAAACAAATGAAAATGTGAAAGCTAATTTTTTTCTCCAATATCACCAAATACAAAGAACATTTACAATAGAGAATTGACTCTCTATTCCAAATTTCTCAAGAATTTTAAACCAAACATGCACTATTATTTAGATACCATTAGATCCTTTGCTTTATATGCTCCTACAGGCCCCTTACTCTCCCTATACAACACAGATTTTCAGATGAAGCATTTTCATGACTAGACATGTAACAAAACAATTTCTCAAAGATTTGTTCAAAAATCAAAGAGAAAAAATCTAATTAATCACTGACAATATATATTTTGAATTCAATGTCCCGATTTTGAGATTCTTCTTCAATTATGTTGATAATGAAATATGTTTACTTTTAATAGCTTGTCCAGACTTGCCATAGCTTTTCTCCCCTGAAGCAAACATTTTTTTCTTAATTTCATGGCTGTAGTCGCCTTCTGCAGAGATCTTGGAGCCCAGGAAAATAAAATCTGTCACTGCCTTAACTTCTTTCCCATCTATTTTCCAGAATCTGAGATCACATTATGCCATGATCTTCCTTTTTTTTTAGCATTGGGCACCAGGCCCTTTAGTCCCCTCACTTTGAGCCATCAGAATAGTATCATCTGCATATCTGAGGTTGTTGGTATTTCTCTTAGCAATATTGATTCCTGATTTGGATTCATCCAGCCTGACCTTACCCTTGATGTATTAAATCTTGAATAAATAAGGTGACAAAATACAATTTTGTCACATTCATTTCCCCAACTTCCACATTCTCATTTGGTTGTTCCATGCACGCTTCTTGGTCCACATACAGATTCATCATGGTGCGGATCAGACGATCTGGTACCCCATCGATTTAAGAACTTGCCACATTTTGTTGTGATATAGACAGTCAAAGGCAATTATATCTCTTGTGTACCAGCCTCTGCAAAACATGGCTTGCACGTCTGGTAGGTCTCGGACCATATATTGTTGAAGCCAAGCTTGTAGGATCTTAAGCTATTTTCATCTTGTGAAATTAGTGCAATTTTGAGATACCCTGTGCACTCTTTGAGACTGCCTTCTTTTTTGGGACTGGGATGACCTTTTCCAGTCCCCTGGTTACTGTTGAGTTTTCCATATTTGTTGGCATAAAGCAAGTAACAGTTTCACAGCATCGTCTTGTAGGATTTTGAACAGTTATTATTATTATTATTATTATTATTATTATTATCCTTAATTTGTACTGAGCCAACATATTCCATAGCACTGTACAGGGGTTATGTGCATAGCAAAGTACAATATTACACACATGGCAAAATAATGTAGAATAGAGGGCCCTGTCTTTAAACTTAAAATCTTATGTAGAAAGTGGTTTTCCCTAAAGAATGAAAACTTACTTGTGTAAAAATAGAAGGTGTTCATTTAGTAGGAGAGGGAAGGGATTTGATAAAAAGTCATTGTGAAGTGAGTGGCTCTAGATTGGAGTATGCTATCTCTGCCTAGTGATCAGATCATATAACCTGCAAATAGGATGAGTTGCATAAGGCTAGCTTTGAAAGCAGAAAAAGCCTTTACTAAATTGGATGATGACCTGAGATGCTGAATCGCAGGTTACAGTGGGCTGTTGATTGTAACCACATACAAACCTGTGACCACACCTTATAATCTGTTTATTGTACCTGCCCTAAATTAGTGTATCCTTGTAATTTGCTCTCGGGAAAATATTGACACAATATTAAGCCTAATAATAATAACAACAGCAAAAGTGAAGTTTTGGACTTGAAGTTATCGTCTGGCCAGGATGTGTGATAAGGAGACCAGGAGAGAGGGGTGGCAGAGCTAAACAATGACTATGTACATAGTTTGCCAAATCATGAGGAATACATTTATGAGAAGAGCTTACATTTTAAAAGTTATACTATTATAGTTTACAGTTATAGTCAAGTACACCTGACTGAGTTATTTAAAAAAAATATTTCTGCAATGCCTTGTGAAGTAATACTTTCAGCTGTAATCTCCAGCAACTTTCTGAGCAGTTTCCTAAATAAGGTGCACCATGGAAAAACATAGACATGGGAAAAGCAAATCTACAACAAATCTGTATTATGACTCTTACATTGAAAAGAGCTCTTTAGGAAGCAATTTTCTGTGTTATTAGAGCCTTCTTTAATATCACAAGGACATGATTTTTCTGAGTCAGAGCTAGCCAGTATGGTTCATTTCCATGCTTAGTTTAAAAACAATTTATTTCTGTTTTGTCTTCAGGGTTCTTACTCAGAAAAGTGTTCTTTAGGAAGTGTCTTTGTATTGTTACGGTTAGGTTATTAGGTTACAAACTCATTTATTTCCATTTTCCTTCCGTTCGGCTTTATTTTGTCAGAAAATTGTTTTTCCTATCTACAATGAAAGCTAATTTTGTAGTGAATAATTTGCTTTCTCTTTCTATAGGCTTTCAGATTCACAAGGAAATTCTTCTTCTTATTTTTTTTCACCTGGCATCAGCTATCCACACAATGAAGGCTCTATTAGGAATTGGCTAGAAGCCAAGGGACAGTATATAGCAGCATTGTATGCGTAAAAATAGCTAAAAAAATATAGTGTTTTTATTAACAGAATTGATTGTCTTAAGCTCTGTTATATTTCGTAATTGATAAGCAAGGTGATCATTGTTTTCAAGAAAATAAATTAAATGAAAAAGTGTTTTGGGGGAAAGCAGAGCTGCCTTTTCTCTACACCAGATGTCCAGGAGTAGAAGAGGATCTATCTAAGAGCCAGACCTACAGTTTGTTCAGACCTGTCTAGGTTCAGGAAAAAAGGCAAATAAAGGATAGCCAACAAGGATGATCCTCTTGCAAGCTCTGGATAGCGTTGGAGAGATGCAATCCTGTTCAAGCTTGAAAAAATAATAAACCTTGTCATCATTTCTTTGCATCCATCATATTAGATCATTTGTAAAACTTAAGATTACTTGCTAGCAAGTTTATTTATGTTTGAATGTTTAATGTAAAGCAGCAGTAAACACATGTGAACATAACCGGAAAGATTAATCTGTTTAAACATTTATATAATCGCTATAATGTGATCTATACCTGAGACTAAGAAATAATGGTGGTAAAACAAGTGATATCCTTTTACAAGAATAGCATAAACTGTATGCATAGCTACAAATGGGAGGAGAACATATATTTGTAGACTTGTAGATAGTGCAAGCAAATAACTGCCATAGTCACAAATAAACCAATTAGAATGCTAGCCCTTTATATTGTTTTGCTTTGTTAGATACCACTAATATAACATGTTTATAAAATGTTTATAATGCCCATCTTCCTGTATCTGTGAAAAAATTGGACTGGAATATGGAAGAGTAATCAGAGACATGTATGTGAGCCTGAGGCTGAATACAGTCATATGCCCAGTTCAGCCAGGAGCTGCAGGCTCTGGCATCACTATGAGGCTGCAGGTGCTAGTAAATCACAATGGGGCTGCACCTAAAAAAATGTTGGAAAAGTCCCACTTAGGACAGGTATAGCTTAACCTGAGGTAGGCCTGTGAGATACAGAAGGAGGGATTCAAATTGCGTGGATCTAAGTGGATCTGTTAAATTAAATTAATCTAATAAAGAGACTAGGTGACTGGAAGTATTCATAAGAGGAATTTGTTTAGAATAAACAAAAACTGCAAGCAGTATGTCAGAGATAAGCCATACCTGTAGCATAAGGAGACCATTACTACCAGAGTCTGACCAATCTACTGGTAGTGAAAGAGGTACCAGTGAAAGAATTGTAATTTTAGAATCCCAGGTAAAAGAATGTTTATTAGAGCCTGTGAAGAGTGTAATAGCTGCATTTGTAAGGATTCCAGGGGTGAAGCATTTGGAAAGAAGGGTAGGGCAGTGTATCACTTGCTTGTAAGTGGAATTATTGCAAAAGCTAGAGGCCGGAGTTCGGAACCTAATGGTAACATTTCTACAGGATTACATAAGGACATTAGTAACTAAATTGAGCCTGCAGTGTTTTTACTTGTGGAAGACAAAGCTACATAGGTCAAGAGATGGTGTTCCTGCAGTAAAGTTAGCTTGTCTGTGTAGATGTTTCTATTCATTTCTGCTGTACAAACTTTTATTTTTTTAAAGCTTGGGCCTAAAGTCTGTTTTTTTTATAAAGCCTCATAAGAAGTATTATTGGACAGCAGAAGTGGGCTCTGAAGAGTGATCTTGTCACAAATGCCCATCTTCCTGTAGGAAGAGGGAAGCAAAAAGGAATTTTTCTAATAGAATTCTGGGACATATTATAACTTGTAAATACTGGTAGAGCACCAGATCTCAAAAGAATTCCTTGTAGAAATGTGACTGAATATAGATAAATCCATAAGCATCATAGTCAATCCTTGAAAATCCCCAAGTCAGGTGTTTATTTTGTCTTCTGTAGATATTGTGGTGAGGGAGATCATCTTTTGCTCGCAAAAAAACTGAGTTATTGAAGATATATGAAATGAAAATATTACGTTTTAAAATACTAAAGTACTAGCTTACATTTCTGTGTCTGCTCGCTATTCCATAATGAGCCACAGATTAACTAATTCACTGCTATATCATTTCAGAGCAATGGAATAGGCTTGTTCAGTGCTGATGGGATCAGTTTCAACAGTAACTAACAGTTTATTATTCAGTTATGGACTTTTTACCTAGCATTTTGGGACTACAAAAGTCAATTGCTTACCTAACTTTCAGATATAAGCCAATATCTACAGATTTTTTACACTAACAGCCCATATGTGATTAAGCAACTCCTTCTCTAACTTAGGGCCTCATTAAAATGATGTCCGTAGGAGCTGCGTGACCGCAAGGGGTGGCCGCAAGATAGTTACATATTCTAATCCCCGGCATCCTGCTTTCTCTTGTGCCCATCCCCGCTGCTCAAGGGGAATGCCTTTGATCCCACTCGGCCGCAAGAGATTCGGGTGCATGAAACCCCACTACCCTATTCAAATGCTCCGATAACCCCTCCGCCAACCCCCCAAAACAATAAAAAAAAGCTCCAGCTATGTGCACACATTAACCCTTGCTGCAAGGGTCCGAACGGGACCCCTGCAGGCTCCCCACATTAACACCTATCCTTGCTGCAGGGGTCCTGATCGTGACCAATTGGTACCCTTGGAGTATCTATAACATTAAAATTTTCCGACGCTGGCTTCAATTTAATAATTCAAGCCCGGGGAATTGAGAGATTTGAATTTCCCACCGAGGTTCCTTAAAGGGCCCGCGGCTCACTAAAGGTACACCCCCGGCACCTAAAATTAACCGCATCCCTCATACAGGTCAATATAGACCCCCATGAGACTAAAACTAACTCCCTCAGTCCAATACGGGTCTATATAGAACCCTATAGGACACTATTAACCCCTAGGTTAACCATACAAGTGCCATAAGGGTCCTCCAGGACCCCCATGACACAGACAAAGCACTACACTACAATATTAACCCTAACTCTACTCCTTTAACCCCTTAAAACTAACTATACTACATTAACCCATACTAAACCCTTATGTAACCCTAACTTGGCCTATTTAACCCCTTCTGGACCTATTTAACACTAACTGGGCCTTTCTAAACCTATCTGGACCTAATAACCCTAAGTGGGCCTATTTAAACCTAACTGTGCCTATTTAACCCCCCAAGACCTATTTAACCCTAACTGGGCCTATTTAACCCCTCTAGACCTATATAACCCTAACTGGGCCTATTTAACGCCTTCTAGACCTATTTAACCCTAAATGGACATAATAACCCTAACCTCGGCCTAACAAACCCTAACGGGGCCTATCTAACTGAACTAGGCTATGTAACTACAACTGGGCCTATTTAACACTATCTGGATCAAAAACCCTAACTGGGCCTATCTAACCCTAACTGGGCCTATTTAACCCTATATGGATCTAATAACACTAACTAGGCCTATTTAACACCATCTAAGCCTATTTAACCGCATCACTTATAGGAATTTATAAAGGCCCCCATAAGCCTCCATCTAATCCCATCACTTATGTGGGTCTATACAGGCCCCCCATAAGCCTCCATCTAACCCCATCACTTATGGAGTTCTATACAGCCCAAGATAAGCCTGCATCTAACCCCACCACATATGGGGACCTATACAGACCCCCATAAGCCTCCATCTAACCCCACCTCTTATGGGAGGCTACAAAGACCCCCATGTCACCATCTAACCCCATCACTTATGGGGGTCCATACAGACCCCCGCAAGCCTGCATCTAACCCCATCACTTATGGGGGTCTATACAGACCCCATAAGCCTCCATCTAGTCCCATCACTTATAGGGGTCTATACAGACCCCCGTAAGCCTCTATGTAACCCAATCAGTCCCATAAGAGCCTATTTAACTCTATATGGACCCAATAACACTAACTAGACATATTTAACCCCATCTAAGCCTATTTAACCCCATCACAAATGACTATCTATAAAGAACCCCATAAGCCTCCATCTAACTCCATCACTTATGTGGGTCTATTCAGACCCCATAAGCCCCCATCTAACTCCATCACTTATGGGGGTCTATACAGACCCCCATAAGCCTGCATCTAACCCCATCACTTATGGGGATCTATACAGACCCCCATAAGCCTCAATCTAACCCCATCACTTATGAGGATCTATACAGAGCCCCATAAGCCTCCATCTAACCCCATCACTTATGGGGGTTCATACAGACCCCCATTATCCTCTATGTAACAAAAAATAAAAAAAACTATGTTACCAAAAAGATAAAAAGACATTACAACCCCCCACTAAATGAAAGAAAAAAAATAACATTACAACCCACCCACTACAAAAATAAAACAAAAAACATCACAACCCCCACTACAAAAAAAAAAAAAAAAATTACACACCTGTAAAGAAAAGACATACACAAATATACATGCCATCATAGTATATCAATAAATATATTACACATATACATTACCCCATATATAAAACATTACCCCCATCTACCAAACATTAACCGCTAACTGTAATACATTAAACCCTAACTACAATACATTACCCCTATCTGTTAAACATTATCCCCTATCTTTTAAACATTACCCCCTATATTTTAAACATCACCCTCTATCTACACTACATTAAACCCTATCTATTAAAAATAACCCCTATCTATTAAACATTACCCCTAGCTATTAAACATTACCCCCTATCTATTAAACATCACCCCCTATCTACAATATATCAAACCCTATCTACAATAAATAAGACCACTTACCTTGCACAGATGTCCATTCAGCAGGTCGCACCCCCTAGGAAAAAAAGAAAAATGAATTTAGTCACAAATAAACACAACCTAAAGAAATACACATTCTAAATATTAAACTTAACTTGCAACCATGTCCCCATCCTAATTCTTGTCTCCTTTGGGACGACCCCTGGAAAAAAGAAGCATTGCATTAGTACACACAAATACACATACACAAGACATAATAAAGTAAACATTTTAAATATTAAATGTACCTGTCCGCGATGTCCCCGTCCTTCTCCTCTTCCTTCCCTGGTGGACCCTTGAAAAAAAACGCCGCTCTGAAAAAAAATAAAATAATAAATAACGAAGCTCCTCCCTGGAGGAGGTCCCCAACACTAATGAGGCCTATAGCACTTCTCACAGTGAAAAAAAAACAAAATGGCGCCTTCTGATTTCAGCCAATCAGAAGGCGCTAAGGTGTGACCCATTCAGAATGGGATACACCCCTTTATCCCATTCTGATTGGCTGATGAACCTGTCAATCTTTTTTAAACCAATCAGAAGGCACTATTGCCTTTAGCCAATCACAACGGGATACACCCCCACGGGGTGATTGACTAAAGGCATATGCACCTTCTGATTGGCTACAGTCTGATTGACAGTGATTGGCTCACACCTTGGCACCTTCTGATTGACTTAAATTAGATTGACAGCCATTTCAGCCAATCAGAAGGCGTCATTCCATTTTTTTTTACTGGTAGAAACGCTAGAGGCCTCATGAGTGTCGGGAAGCTCCTCCAGCGTTTTTTCTCAAGGGCCCAGCCGGGCAAAAGAGGAGAAGGACGGGGACATCGCGGCAAGGTAAGTTTAATATTTGGAATGTTTAGTTTATTATGTTTTGCCTATGTGTATTTGTGTGTACCAATGTAATGTTTCTTTTTTCCAGGGGCTGAGCCGTTAGAGGACAAGAAGAAGGATGGGATGTGTATTTCTTTAGGTTGTGTTTATTTGTGACTAAATTCATGTTTCATTTTTTCTTAGGGGGTGCTACCTGCTGAAGGGACATCTGAGAAAAGGTAAGTGGTCTTATTGATTCTATTTTAGGTAGATGTAGGGTTTTTAATGTATCATAGATAGATTTGATGTATTGTAGATAGGGGGTAATGTTTAATATATAGGGGTACTGTTTAATCGATAGGGGGTAATGTTTAATAGATAGGGGTTATGTTTAATATATAGGGTTTAATGTATTGTAGATAGGGGGTGAGGTTTAATAGATAGGGGGTAATGTTTAATAGATAGGGTTTGATGTATTGTAGATAGGGGTGATGTTTAATAGATAGGGTAATGTTTAATATATCTGGGGTAATGTTATATATATATATGGTGTAATGTATTGTAGTTAGGGGTTAATAGTATGTAGTTAGGGGTATATTTGTTATGTATTTATTGATGTACTGTAATGTTATGTATATATGTGTATGTATTTTCTTTGCGGGTGTGTAATTATTTTTTTATTTTTTGTAGTGGGGGATTGTAATTTTCATTTTTCATTTTATTTAGTGGGGGGGGGGGTTGTAATGTCCTTTTATTTTTTTGGTTACATAGTTTTTTTATTTTGTCTAAGTAGTGAGGTGGGGGTTTAATAGGGGGTTAGGTAGGTAGCGTTAGGTAGGTAGGGGTTAATAGATTAGGGTAGAGGGGGGTTAGTTTAGATTTAGTGGTTTATTGGGGGAATAGTGTAGTGTAGTGTTTGTACTTAGTGTCATGAGGGTCCTGGAGGACCCTCATGGCACTTATGGGGTTAATATTAGGGTTCTAATTGTCCCATTGTCTTCATTGGGACTGATTGGGTTAAAGAGAGGCTTACGGGAGACTGTATGGACACCCATAAGTGAAGGGGTTAGATGGAGGCTTATGGTGGTCTGTATAGACGTCCCATAAGTGATGGGGTTAAATATGCTTGAATGGGGTTAGATAGGCTAATATGGGGACCCCGCAGCATGGGGGGTTAATGTTAGTTGGTTATCCATTGGTGTGCCGCGGTCCCTTAAAGGAGCCACGGCGGATCATTAGGGGTAAATATATATTCAATGCAGCACTGTACAGTGCTGTAATTGATAGGGGACATTAGGGGGGGGGGGCATGAGGATGACATGTAGCACATTGGCTAGCTGGCACATCGCCGCTAGCCAATGCTGTCATTTGTGGCCACAAGACTGCCGGGCTTAGAGAACGGGTTACTGCCTTGGGGGTCATCCAAGCCTGTAGTCCCAGGCTTGGATGCCCTCCAAGGCAGCAACTCGATCTTCAAGCCCGGCGGACTGTGGCCACAAACGACAGTATTGACTAGCGACAATGTGACAGCTAGCCAACGTAGTACATGTCATCCTCATGTCCTCCCATTATTTAAAGTGCTGTACAGTGCTTCCTTTAATTTATTTTTCACCTTATTTTGGCGGGCTTGCACTCTGATCTGCGGGCTTACGCCCGCAATCAGGTCCAAGCCCGCCAAAGCTAACAGCCGATTGCCTGTCTTGTGATCGGCAGTAGGAAGTCTTGTGGTCTACGTTACAAGTAGAGAGTGATTCCACATTGAAATTTACATTAATATATTTCAATTAAATATTTATATAAATACTGGTCATACTTAACTAGTTATCTATTGGTTGGAGTGTCCATGTACCAAGAGGTACATTGGCATGTCGAGCCAGGAGCTACATAAAAGTCTGTGTGAACAGCAAAACATTTTCTTATTTCTCATGACTCAAAGCCCCTACTGAAATGGCATATATCTACAGTCAGGTCCATAAATATTGGGACATCGACACAATTCTAATCTTTTTGGCTCTCTACACCACCACAATGGATTTGAAATAAAACGAACAAGATCTGCTTTAACTGCAGACTTTCAGCTTTAATTTGAAGGTATTTACATCCAAATCAGGTGAAAGTTGTAGGAATTACAACAGTTTGTATATGTGCCTCCCACTTTTTAAGGGACCAAAACTAATGGGACAGATTACCAGTCTTAAATCAAACTTTCACTTTTTAAAACTTGGTTGCAAATCCTTTGCAGTCAATTACAGTCTGAAGTCTGGAATGCATAGACATCACCAGACGCTGGGTTTCATCCCTGGTGATGCTCTGCCAGACCTCTATTGCAACTGTCTTCAGTTTCTGCTTGTTCTTGGGGCATTTTCCCTTCAGTTTTGTCTTCAGCAAGTGAAATGCATACTCAATTGGATTCAGGTCAGGTGATTGACTTGGCCATTGCATAACATTCCATTTCTTTCCCTTAAAAAAACTCTTTGGTTGCTTTTGCAGTATGCTTCGGGTCATTGTCCATCTGTACTGTGAAGCGCAGTCCAATGAGTTCTGAAGCATTTGGCTGAATATGAGCATATAATATTGCCCGAAACACTTCAGAATTCATCCTGCTGCTTTTGTCAGCAGTCACATCATCAATAAATACAAGAGAACCAGTTCCATTGGCAGCCATACATGCCCACGCCATGACACTACCAACATCATGCTTCATGTGGTGGTATGCTATGGATCATGATCAGTTCCTTTCCTTCTCCATACTCTTGTCTTCCCATCACTCTGGTACAAGTTGATCTTAGTCTCATCTGTCCATAGGATGTTGTTCCAGAACTGTGAAGGCTTTTTTAGATGTTGTTTGGCAAACTCTAATCTGGCCTTCCTGTTTTTGAGGCTCACCAAAGGTTTACATCTTGTGGTGAACCCTCTGTATTCACTCTGGTGAAGTCTTCTCTTGATTGTTGACTTTGACAAACATATACCGACCTCCTGGAGAGTGTTCTTGATCTGGCCAACTGTTGTGAAGGGTGTTTTCTTCACCAAGGAAATAATTATTTTTCCCTCCCCTGTGTCTCTTAACCCCTCTCCCTCCACTGTGTCTCTTTCCCCTCCCTACCTCCCCTGTGTCTCTCCCCCCCTCTCCCTACCCTGTGTCTCTTTCCCCCTCTCCCTCTGTATATGATATGGTTGTTTTACAGTAGTGATACCTTTTGTCACTTCAATTACAGTAAATATAAGCCAAAGTCTCATTACTATTTTATCTTAGGAGTAACCCTATGTACAAGAAGATATGAGGAAGAAAGAAGGGGAGAATTTGATGAAATCACTACAGTATGAAATCACTATAGTATTAAACTACAATAAAGTTTCTGTGGTGATTTTTCTAAGTGGCGACCCCATGATACTGATAGGATTAAGTTACTGTGTTAATATAGGTTTTTTTGTAGATTTATTACAGTTTCTACTAAGTGGTAACCCCATGGCAAGGATAGGGGTTAACTTCCCATATGTGATATGGATGTTTTTTTTGCAGGTTATTTAAGGGAAGAGAGTCTTAGCCACTCTGACTCTCCATAGAAGCTTAATTTAGAGAAACGCGCATTAGAGTGTATAATTTTGTCCTTTGCGGCTTGCTGTAGTTGCAGTAGTCGCACGCCGATGAGGTGTGTGTGCGGTAATAGATGCTTGTGTCCCTTAACCAATGGATCCCATTATATTACACTTCATATCTCCCAATAGAACAATGAATTCTGCTAAATAGAGTTTGGAGGGCTATCCCTTGAGAAATCAGATCTTATATATTTGTTTCAGTGTATGAGATTAGTCCCGTAAGTCCCTAGCAGAATTAATTACCGTATATACTCGAGTATAAGCCGACTGAGTATAAGCCGAGGCACCTATTTTACCACAAAATATTGGCAAAACTTAGTGACTCAAGTATAAGCTGAGGGTGGGAAATGTGCTCCCCTCTGTGTCCCACTTGTGCCCTCTGTGTCCCCCTCTTGTGTGCCCTCTGTGCCCCTTTTTTGTATCCACTTCTTTCTCTCCTGTGTCTCTTCCCTCCTCTGCCTCCCCTGTGTCTCTCCCTCCCCTCTCCCTCACCTGTGTCTCTTCCTCTCCCTCCCCTGTGTCTCTCCCCTCCCTCCCCTGTGTCTCTTCCCCCTCTCTTTTCCCTGTGTCTCTCCCCCCTCTCCCTCCCCTGTGTCTCTTCTCCATCCCTTCTTCCCCTGTGTCTCTTCCCCCTCTCCCTTCCCTGTGTCTCTTCCACCTCTCCCTCCCCTGTGTCTCTCCCCTCTCCCTCCCTTCCCTGTGTCTCTTTCCCCCCTCTCCCTTGTCATCCTCCTCATCCTCCCACCTCAAACCCCCTCCTCAAGAGCCCTCCTCATCCTCCCTTCTCATCCTCAACCCCCCTCATCCTCCGTCCTCATCCTCTCTCCTCAACCCCCCTCCTCAACACCCCTCCCCCTCCTCAACCCCCCTCCTTAACCCCCCTCCTCAACCCCCCTCATCCTCCCTCCTCAACCCCCTCCTCAACCCCCCTCCTCAACTCCCTCCTCATCCTCAACCCCCCTCATCAACCCCCCCTCCTCCACCTCCCTCCTCAACCCCCTCCTAAATCTACCTCCTCAACCCCCATCCTAATCCCCCCTTCCACATCCTCAACCCCCCTCCTCAACCTCTCTCCTCAACCCCCCCTCCACAAACTCTCTCCTCAACCCCCCTCCTCAACCCCCTCCTCATCCTCCCTCATCAACCACCCTCCTCAACCCCCTCCTCCTCCTCAACCCCCCTCCTCAATCCCCCTCCTTAACCTCTCTCCTCAAACCTCATCCTCATCCTCAATCCCCCTTCTCAACCCCTCTCCCCCTCTAATTTTTGAGAGACATTATATTGTAAAATTACATAGAAAGATAAATGGGTAAGGGTCTTCATTTTATTGTACATTATGACACACATTTGTATCTCATGGTTTTTCTTTTCATTGAAAAATATATATATAAAGCTTAGTTTATACTGACGACATGATGGATGATGGTGTCTGACTGTCTACAAGTCAGCCAGTACAATGAAAAAGAGTGTGCTAGGGTTGGGAGGAGAGAGACACTTAGGGCAAAGGAGACTGCCAATGCAAAATAGAAAAGAGATACATAGAGCAAGAGGAGAGAGATCCAGAACAAGGGAGTTAATAGAGAGCCAGGGAAATGGACTGAAGTCTATATGAGAGAGACAATGCAAGGGCCTGACTCGGTGGTGTAGCTAGAGCTTTTGCGTGGTGCGTACGACTTAGCGATGATCGCTGCAGAGTGTCCTTCGCAGGCGAGCCTCGCGTAGTGAGGCGAGCCATTAAACTCGGAGCATTAAGGCAATGAGCGCCAAAGGCCCTTTTTGCCGGCAAGCCTTTAAACTCGGAGCACTTAGCGGGACTTAGAAAAAAACAAATACGAGACGCGTGACTTAGAAAAAAAAAATTACGGGACGCAAAAAATTACAAGATCAGCGGCCGAACCAAAAACCCGAAAAACACAATAAATAAACCAAAAAAATTAAAAAAACATCACACACAGCATGGGGCAACAGCCAGGACGTCTGTGAGTGAGGTGGAACACAAATTGAACTCGATTTAGACAATTTTCGCTACACGAAAATAGCCTAAGCAAGGAAAAAAACGGAAGCCAAAAAAACAAGGCTACATGACCATGGACCGCGCAAAACACTGCAAACTGCGTAGCACTTTAAACATCACACTACGACCTACAACATACACTATTAGAAAAGCAGGAAAATGCTTGCGAGAAGCGTACCACATTAATAAGATTACGACTATACAATGCCGCTTTACACAATAAACCAATGGCTTTACCACGCGCACGCAACCTATTTAGAATGCACACTTTAAACATTCATTACACTTTATAAGCAGGGCACCAACACTCAAAATTTATATTCTATGCAGACGCAAAATACAAACAGATTGTTAGCTCTTCAGCCTATTGCTCGCTGCATATATCAATTATAAATAATTAAAGTATATTAATGTATTGCATAAATAACTAATTATTACATAATTGAATAAATCCATAATTATTACTTAACTACATAGAAATATATATCTCTCTCAGAGGACCAAAAGTTTGCAACATGAGAGGCTCGCAATGAGCGCCAAAGGCGCTCATTGCAAGTCATGCGATCTGCGCCGAAGGCGCTCAGCGCAAGTCTCGCAATGAACGCCGAAGGTCCTGAGGCTCGCAATGAGTGCCGAAGGTCCTCACAGTACAAAACGGTTTCAAATATGTCTCAAACAGCATTCTCATTGCTTAAAATGTTATTGATTGTCATTTTTTTTATGGGAGCCATGGAATGGGTGCCTTAGTGTGTGTTCAACTACTTAACAAGATTTTTTGTGTGTACAGCTCTTTATGTGATTGCAGGTTAAGCATTAGTCATTTGTAGGCTTTATGAATGTGTTAATGGGACTAATTTGATATGTAGATCTAATGTGATGTAGTCCTAGTACTGCAAATGTATGTATAATAATAGTTTCAGTTAACTTATCCCTTGCTTTGAAATTTTTCTTCTAGCTCGACAAGACAAAGTTGCAGAACAATATTGTCAATAATTGCCGCTAGAATTCATATTCTAAATGTGTGTTCTGTCACACTGCTAGGGAATCCTCTGATGGTCTGCTCATGTGTAATGCCAATACTGGTTTGAGAACAACTTCACAAACAGATTACGACATAGGTTGCTATAAAATGAAATACAAAACAATGGATAGGTCAGAGTCACATTGAAAAGTAGTTATTTTTAGATTCACTAAACATATCTAAGTGCAATCATTATCAATTTAACCTTCTGTGCCCATTACCTTTATAAACTTACTGCAGGAGTAAAATGAGTCCCACATAATGAATGACTGACCACTAAAACGGGAATTATCTGATGAAGTGTCTTTCTGACTTTATAGTTAAATGTGACATTTAGAATGCTTTTGAAGAAGATAATATCTCCTGATCATTTACAGAGATGGTTAAACCCTGTTTTCAGGTCATAGCATTACCCTAACCTTCATCATTTCAGAATATGGTAATTTGTACTAAAAATATAAATTTGGGAAATATGCGTGTAGTCTTTCAAACAGGCAGAACGTTTCTCATTTGCAAAAATGATTGCAAATAATTTATTATGGATTTTACCAATTTAAAGTGTATAAATGAGCATTATCCATGTGCCAAAATGGTTCTGGTATGAGAAAAATATTTCAAATTTCTGTCTTTTATTGAATTGTTCATTATAACCTCACAGTCAATTACAACTCATTGGCAAAAAGGGACTTATAATAAATAAACAGTAAATAGCACAATTATACTTTATCTAATGACCTTTTTGCTGCCAGATTGGGCTTGAAAGTATGCTAAATTAGTGTATAAGGGAGCAACAGCACAGCAGGAGGCTTAGAATATTTCAGATATTGTATTCCAAGAGATATACTGTATGGTTACATAAGGCTTAGCTGCTAGTCTTATGAGAATCCATTCATGATAGATAATATTACTGGTGCTTTAGCAGCTAACACTTATTTGTCTCCTGTGGATTCTCTGACCGAGAATTGTCTCAATGTTATTGTGACAAGCTGAACATGAGATACATATTAAATGACCACTGTAATGCAATTAAAAAGTAAAGCTCATGGTTTTGTTTATTGGATATAGACAATTAAAACAGTATGCAGCTTAAAATAAATGAATGCTAATTTATTTTTACATTTTATATTGTCTTACTTACTCCTAAGCAGGGTTGCCTTTCACCACCTCCCTGTGCCTTATCAGGGTCACAGCTAGCTCTGCCTAGTGCTGGATTATCATGGAACTTGGAAGCATGCTGGGCTATGATGTCATTGGCCCCATCCCACTATCAACACTGAAGTAACAGCTCTATTGTAACTTGCTTGTAGCTGCCCCATTGGGCCCACTCAGCAGCTGGCACATCCCACTGCCATACTTGCTCTGAACTAGTCAGACTTTTATTAGTACAGCTTTTGGAGAGAGGCCCTTATTAGGTGCAAGTTGTTGGAGGGAAATAATAATTTTCTTTCTTGCATCAGAAAAAGGGAATTTGATAATGACACAAAAACTTCAAAAAGATATTTAACTGATCTTGGGGGTTGCCCTATTACAACCAATGAGGATTGAAACGAGTTTTACTTAATATTTTTCATGCAAGAAAAAAAAAACTTTTGTAATGTTCAAAAGGTACTATTGTAAATGTTGAATTTTTTTTGTGTGATCCCTATACATTTAACTTCTATTTATTTTAAACTGCATAGAGTTTTATTAGTCTATGAGCCCTATTAAATTCCCTCAACATGTAAAACCGTAGCCCGGCTATTAAATTGGCCTCTCAAAGCTACCCGCTTGAGGGCGGACAAAACTCTACGGGATGTTGAAATCTGAACTCTGTTGTTGCAAATCCTTTGTTCTGTCAACCCCGTAACTGTTACGTTCCAAAATCGCTATTGAATTGCAACAAATTCCCAGAGACGCCCTAGGGTTCAAGGCCGTAACCCCCAAATGGAGGAAAAATATTACGGCCTCCAAATAGGACCCGCAAAGGGCGCACAGACAATTTCTCAACACTGTAAAAGACAATATAAACACACCAGTGGACTTTAAAATATGGGGAAAGCATGGAAAGGCATTACAATTACTTGCAAATAATCCCTCATCAATAAATAGGCATTACAAATATTTTATTTCATCATATGTTGGAATGGTCATGCAAATGCCAATATAAAAAGCCATGCTGCAACATAAAGAAGCAATAAAAGACATAGTACCAGAATACATTTCAACATAAAAACATGAAACAGGTGCCATATTAACCCTTTCTCACTCACAGAGGCTCTAATGTGGACACTGAAATATAAATAGGACCCGCAAAGGGTTCTTACGGAGATGTAAGAGTGCCCTAGTAGCCCTTAAAAAGACAGTAAACCACTCTTAAACAATATAAAAGCAGGGCAGTTCATCAGATTGTCAAGGCTCAACTTTCCCATTGCCACATTAGTCAAAATATAACATGTGCCTCTCTCCTCAAGTGACATTCATCATATAAACATCATATATCAGTGGTTCACAAGCCTTTCCTCCAGATTCACCATGTACAACGATCGAACTATGGGAGATATCATCACTTAGCAAACACTGAGGCATAAAAGAGCACTGTAATATATCAATCCAAATGAAAATCACAGGTCAAGAAATACACGTAAACAGTAAAGGTCATGTGGAGGCCCTCCACAGCAGTAAAACAAATATTAAAACATTAACTATAGCAATGCAATCAGACACATCCTGAATCACAAATATAGTTGTCGTACTGAAAGTTGTCGTCACAATCTGCGAGCCTCACAAAGCGAGTAGTTAAGACACGAGGGGCTGCAATTGCACTGCGAGACGAAAAACATAGCACTTTGCTGCTGACCACCGGCAAACGCAGTTTGCTAATGTAACAACCGAAATTAGTTCAAGCGTGTAACTCGAAAAAAACAGAAAAACAAGCAAAATAATAGAAAATAAATAAAACACACTCACACACAACACAGGGGGAGAGCCAGGAAGCCTGGGAGTGAGGTTGCAAGCAAATTTGAGCCATATTTGCCAATTTTCGTCAATCGAAAATCGGCTAAGCAAGGGAAAAAAATGGCGGCCGAAAAAAGTAAAAAAATCAGAAACAGGATGAAAACGAGGCTGAGTAAATCCAGGCACGCTGGAAAATACACGATTCCAAAGACAGTAACATACACGAACAACGCAAGGCACGCAGGACTTTGAAAATAAAACCAACTGCATTGTGAGCCACGCGATGAGTGGCGAAGGTGCTAAGAGGAGCAAAAGCCTCACATTGTGTGGCATACAGCATTGCCAGCCTTACAATTTTATTCCCATCATTTTTGACGGGCAATTTCCTAGTCACATATAATATTTGTTGTAATTGCGAGTCGTCGTTATGTTAATGTTAAAAATGACAGGCTTGTGCATGCGCAATGAGTGCCGAAGGAGCTAATTGCGGGCCTTGCGATGAACGACTAAGGCGCTCGTAGCAAGGCCAGCACGACTTTGCTTCAATGAGCACCAATGGCGCTCATTGCAGGCCTCACTATTAGTGCCAAAGGCGGTCATTGCGAGGCCCACAAGACTTTGAAAAAGACTGACAATAAGCGCCAAAGGCCCTCATTGCTAGGCCCACCATGAGCGCGAGGCCCGCAAGACTTTGAAACAGGCTCGATATGAGCGTCGAAGGAGCTCATGGCGATGCCTGCGATCAGCCCGTAAAAAAGACACCAATTAATAAAAAAAATTACTTATCTCACACAAAGTACAGTTGGAGAGGCAGGGAGACCATGAGTGAGGTTGCAAGATAATTTGAGGCGTTTTTCGTCGAAGGCGCTTATCGCAAGGCCCGTAAAGTAGACGGTGGGAGAGGTTTGCAATGAAGCTTGCAAGTTAGAGGGGTGAGAGCCTTGCATTGTGTGGCAAACAGCATTGCCAGCCTTCAAATTGTATTGCCATCATTTTTGATGGGCAAGTTGCTAGTCAATCAATAAATCTGATACTGTTGTCAGTAACAACATTTCTTTACCCTGCATCAAACAGTGAGTGGGATCTATATATGGAGCAGAGCAATCATCAGATGGAATGCCAGATACGTTTCGGATCCACGGGTGACCAATTCCAAACCTGAAATCCACCTGCCTATTAACAGGTGCTGTAATCAACAAGCTATATAACCCCATACCCAACACGTCATCAGCATGTCTGAAACAGCATAGATTCCTAACATGCATGGTCACATCTTAGGTATCATTGTTTGCACAGGATGTCGCATGATAGAGATCTGGATGCAAGGTGTGTGATTGAGGAGTGAATGAGGAGTGAAAGAGAGCAGTTTCTGGGAGTGAATGAGGGTGCAAGTCATAATGTGATCCATGCTGGGCCAGAACCAAGCCAGGCAAGTGAATTACCACAGGCCATGCATAGTATCATGGTGGAGGATCAGGGAGGAGAGAGAGCTCGAGTAGCACAGGGACAGGTGGATATAGGAGCACTTGCAGATGGCAGGATGACATTGATGTGGGTGATCAACTTTTGGGGGTGCACAACAAGAACTGGGTGCCCAGGACAGCAACATGCACAGGGGGGTGAGCAGGTCTAGGAGACTGTGAGGAGGGCCCGAGCACCCAATATATACAAGTAGAGACTCACTTTAGAGGGGTTAACTGATTGGGAGGTGTATGAGAGTCTTGGTGAGCTCTATGTAGTCCTGAGCAAGGACCTTGAGCCTCGCGCACAGACCAATAGAGCCATCCCAGGGCTGACACGGATGTTAGCCGCAATACACCTCCTTGCCTCTGGTAGTTTTCAGAACACCCTGAGCATAGCCTGAGGAATGTCTCAGCCAAGCCTGACCAATTGTTTGAGTACATTCCTCTGTGCTATTGTTCTGAAAGCTAACAGATACATCAGTTACCCTAACACTGTGGAAGAGATCTTGAAGGTGAAAGCTGATTTTCACCGATTAGGTGGTGTGCCTAATGTGCTCGGTGCCATTGATTGCACACATGTTGCATTGATACATGTTGCAAGAAGCGCAGTTCAGAAATCAAAAACATTATCATTCAATCAATGTACAGGTTGTTTGTGATGTGAACATGCGCATACAAAATGTGTATGCAGCCTTCCCTGGAAGTGCTCAAGATGCCCATATCCTGTGCATACATCCAGATGTGATTTGTTTGAGTCCGGTCAATTTCCATCCGGATGGCTACTGGGTGAGTACACAAAAGTAATCACAGGCAACCATATCTTACTAACAATGGATACAATAACATATACATCATGTTTCCCTCTATTGCTCTGATGTTCACATGTGCATAAGGGAGTAATACCACCTAAACCATAACATAATTGCTCATTGCTGTGCATAACCCTGTGTTAGCTTGTCCAAACAGTATTCAGTTCACAACAACATATACAAAAAAGAACAATAGATTAATCATTAGGTATACGTTGATATGCTTTGACAAGCACCACAACATCCTATTAATATCAACATCTCCCATTTTGTTTACATCAGGTGATGCTGGATATGGGTGTTTGCAATGGTTGTTGACCCCTGTGAGCAATTCACAGACCAGGCAGAGGAGAGGTATAATGCGACACAAAAGACATGCCTGAATGTAATTAAGCGCACCTTCGGTGGACACAAGATGTGCTTCAACTGCTTACATTCCTCTGGTGGTGCTCTACAATATACCCAGACAAGGTTTGTGGGATCATCGTTGCCTGCTGTTGTCTGCACAATGTAGCAGTACAGGCCAACTATCTGGGGGACATTGATGTGGCTATGCTACATGGGGAGGAAGAGCCTTTATCTCCCTCTGTGTAGGGGTCACAACAATGTGCACTCATCATTCGTGAGTACTTCACATGTAAGAACAAACACAATAAGAAATAACTATAATGTAGCTTTATTATGCATAACTCCTAAAACTATTTTCTCCATCCCCATTGTATATTCCCAACATTTGTATATGAAAACCTCAACATACTATAGACCAGTAAAGTTCACATTGTCTGATCATGAAAATCCACATACAATAGCGATCAATACAATTCATATCAATCTGGAAATATGAACATACCTCTAGATATGTAATGAGAATATATGTAATGCATGAGATCAAAATATGTGATCAATAATCATATTTTAACTCAATGTTGAAAGCAAAATGATTGCAGTGGAGAATTTGTGACTCAAATAATCACATCATATTGACATTACAGAACTGCAGCCGTGTGTCAACTCATCTTTCAACAACATAGACAAAGAAAAATAACATGTACAGCAACCAGTGCTGGGTCTACCTTTTTGGAGCCCCTAGGCAGTGAAATGGAGGAGCCCCTGTGAGTGCCTGCCCAAGGTATACTCACACCCAATTTCCTCTTTTATGTGCATGTATATCACTCTCTTGCTGTGTGAGCAAATCACAGACATTTCCTCATAACAGAAATTTTAACAACATAGCCACTCTTACACACACCGAGCTATTACTTGCTTACTAAATGCATTTGATGGTTGACCATATTATTGTTATTTTTCTATGGGAGGACAGCGAGCGCATGTTAAACAAACACATATCATGATCACTTGTATCACACATAAAAACTAATTATGTGAGTTAAAGGGCCAATGAAAACTGAAAACTGAAATTGTTTGAAAAAATTTAGTCTGACTAAGAACATAAGTAATCAGGAAAAAAATCATACAGTTTATTTTTAAATTAGATAAAATACCTTTTGATACCTCACCTGGGTCCTGGGGAAATCCATGACACACACACACAAATATATATATATATATATATATATATATATATATATATATATATACATATATATATATATATATATATATATATATATATACTGTATATATATATATATATATATATATATATATATATATATATATATATATACAGTATATATATGTAACATGGTTTATACGGTGTAATACTTTATTTCATACACAGAGCACAATCAGAAATGGACAAGACTGTGCATTAATATCATGGGTGTGGTGTGGGTGGATACCGGAAGGGCAAGAGGCTGTGGGCAATCAAAGGACACCTAAAGGGTTAACTGTTAGACAACATCATACGGATAAATCAAAGCATCTACTAGAGTCACATGTAGTGAAGCCACCACAGTAACCATAATTGGATGTGATATAGGAACATCATATAACACTCCATTTCATAGAAATAACCATTAATGCGCATGCAGCAACCATATGGTTTCCATCACATATATGGTTGTGAGCTGTGCAGGCTTGCCAAAAGTTGTTGGTAATGCTGTGTTAAAACTGCGGGCCGTAACAGCGGACCCCTCGCAGCGAGGGCGCCATTTGCGGGCAGGAAATGAGCGTCAAAGGCGATCATTGCGCTGGTCGAGGTGGGCTCCACAGCCACTCATCCTGAGACACGCGAGACTTAGATAAAAAGAGCGCAGAATGCGCTCACTGCAACTTAGCAACGCCCCCGAAATTGCGGACCGTACAACTTGGCACGTAGCGACGGCCTAGAAATTACGACCCGCAAAAATATGCATTTAACGTCAGAACCGCCAATCTGCAAAAGCACACTAATATGCCTCAAATTTACTTACACACTCAAACACAGCTCAGGGGGAGTACCATGGAGCCTGTGAGTGAGGTTGCAAGTACATTTTAAGCATATTTTGGCTTTTTTTAAATCGAAAATCGCTGAAGCGAGAAAAAAAATGGCGGGCGAAAAAATGTAGACAAACCGAAAACTAAGCCGAAGGACGTAAAATGCAGAAGAAGGACAGAAAAGGCAGCCGAAGGATGTAAATAGCAGCCCTAAGCACTAATACTTAACGCTAAACAGTAACACTTAATACAAGGCAGTAACATTTAACTCAAGCCCGTAACACTTAATCAAAGGCAGTAACACTTAATCAAAGCCAGTGACACTTACCCCAAGGTAGTAACAGAGGAAGAGAGGCTCTATATGAGGGCCACAGATTACTTTTTTGGATGACATGAAATACATTAATACACTTTCATACTGTTAACGGGATAAAAAGCAACAAAAACGCATGTATAACTAATGCTTTGGATTAGCAGATCCTAATAGGACCGTTAAGCTCTAAATCCGGGACACTATTCATTATAATTGAAACTCACTCCAGTCATGTTCATTAGAGAAGAGATCTGTAGTCATATATTGCATTTCAGATCCATGTGCAGTGGTGAATGACACTAATCGAATGCCTGTTGGAAACTGGGTTGAGTCTTCACTCACTTGAGGGTATTATACTGCTCGAAGATGAAGAACATGCGTTCATGGTCATGAGATTTGGCTATTAACACCTACAGAGACAAGGACAAGATATCAATCATAACAATATTATGTTTAACTACAACACCTCATCTCAAGGTCAATCCACATTGAACATCAATTGTTGAAATATTAAATATAACCAGACATATACATACTCTGTAGCCAGCCAATAGTATGTCAACATCTATACCAATCAGCATTCAGTGAGGAGGGATCAAGATGGGGACTTCCTGGAAGGGCCTAAGACCTCCTATACCGCAGCACTGGGCCCCCACCTTCCGTACTCACGCCCTGTCTTACTCTTGCGCTTGATGTCAGAGATGAGGAGGCTCACGTCTCGGGTTGCAGTTGTGCAAACCGAAGGCTGGTGAGGTAAGAGCTGGCATTGGGCTAATTCGATGAGTTGCTGTCTGTCACAAATCGCTCGTTTCTCATATCTTTCCATCCTTCAGTTGTGCCTCCTCACCTCAGAATGGAGTGATCGGGTGGTTGCCAGGTGGTGTTGGGCAATGTTGGGGAGCCCATTGTGTAGGTGGCCATATTGCGTGAACCAATTGTGTGGTGAGTGGTTGTGGCCTACCATGGCTGCAATATTGTTTGAGCAGGTGGCAGCGGTAATGATGGCTGGGGCCAGGACATGGCCGGTGGAATGGGCTAGAACAGCTGTGCATGGCTCCTGATATGCCGGTGAATGTGACAGGCCAGCTTGTGTGGATGGTCCCAGACCCTCTGGAATGCCCTGGCCTTCTTTGTCAACCACTCCCACCTCTAGTGGAGCCTTCCCCTGTTCATCTGTGGTTGGCCTTGTCCTCCTGGGTACTGAAATCGAAGAAAAAAAATATATATTTGAGTTGCTTTCCCTACACAATTGGCAGCTATTGTTTTCCATATCCTTGACATCATGGTCACCTGTAATTTACTGTGGTGCTTGTGTTACACAGATGAACCATAGTCTGCATAATGAGCATTGTGGATCATCGCTTAAATTAATATGTGTACTGCAGGTGCGGTGTGCCATCTGCATGTGCATCAGACATGTGCTCTGCTGTGCAGTGTGTGAACTGACCAATCTGTGGCATGTTTCCAGAAATGGTTTTTAAAATGCAGCCGAGACATGGTCCAGGTTAGGAACAGTATATGACAGGTTAGGACAGTATATGACATGCATATGCAGTCCTATAGAGTCTGTATCCACATATGCAGCAGACACCCAGATAAGTACTCTCTTTTGAATGTCAAATCACTCTTGATCTAATAGAAAATTGTACTCAGGATCAGTTTTAACTGCAGGTATTGGCCAGACATTTCATTGATACTAATTATGAAAATTATATGTTTGCTACCAGGATTTACATGGGTATTGATGCCCCATATATCTTCAGTCATAACCATACAGTGCTATTGTATGTCAGTCATATATGCGTGTGGGCAGGGGTGTAGGAGCAAGTAAAATTCTATGGGGATACGGATCATTGTATATAACAGCCAGAGTAAAAACGTATTTATACATAGATACAAACATCATGATATCTGCAGGATATTTGTCCACCACATCCCCCCCCCCAAGTTCATACACAAAGGTGTGTGGTGTTATATGATACTCGCTCTACATGGTTCTTGGTACACCTGTGTTGATGTGCTGTGGCCTACCACTATGTATAGCTATGTGTACGTATTAATCTATGTGTGTGAATTATGTGATATCAGTAATTATGTGTTTTAAATTAAGGGTTAATATATATTAGAGGTCAAAATACCCAAAAAATTACAAAGCTACTTCTCTCTCTCACTCTTTCTCTCTCTCTCAACAATTCTAACAATCCCACCAACGCCTAGACCTGTATGTTCACTTACTCAGCTACAGCACAGTCAATGATTTACAGGTTTCGCGCCCTTTAAAACCCCTTCCTGCGGCGTTGATTGCGGTTCCCCCGCTTTCTATTGGCTGATAGGCCTGCGTCAAACTACGTGGTTACGGGTTTGGATCGTTACTGCCGATCGCGTCTTGGCCCGACCCTTAACTGCTTGCGTGAGAGACTAGGGTTTACGGGCTAACGTCTACGGCACGTAACTCGCAGCATCGTTCAATTTAATAGCCTTTGAGGGTGTGCCATTGCCTCTACGGGTTTCGAATTTAATTGGGCTGCATGTCCAACAAACGCACATATGAGATTTGCTTGTAAATGTAATACACTGGTTCTTTACAAAACTGGTGGGATATACCAATATTTTGTATGCATGGTGTCCCATTATATAGTGCAGTGCAAAACTGTATTCAGCAGTTTTTAAAGACAATAATAATAATATTGAAAATATAGAAATATAGACCTGGAGATCCCTTTTTTAGATAATAAGTTAGGTAATATAATGTAGCTTAAAGTGGTGGCACTTTATGAAATTACAATTGTATTTTTCTCCGTAGTAATGCTTTTTTAAATATCTAATATCTATAAAATTTTGTAATTGAATGGTGCATTATATCTGAAAGCAGCCTTACCTTATTGAGTTGTGTTTGAATTTCCTACGGTGTATCAGTCAATCTCAAATGGTCCATTTAGGTAAATGAATTCTTAAATCCATTCTATGCAATAAGTAGATTACTATCTACAGTCATTTATCACTGAATTGCTTCTCCTTTTCTGAAGGATTTAAATTCTGCTCTAAAGACTTAAAATTAAGTCTGGCGTTCTAAAAATTTTATACTCACATACCATGTATATATATATATATATATATATATATATATATATACTTAAGTTGATTACCTGAAATTGTGAGAGGGTCCCCCCATCCCTTTATAAACTCGCCTTCCCTCACTTACTGTGCTCCTCTGCTCCCTGTGCTCTTATCTTTTGCCATCTTTCTCTCCTGCTTACCTGCATGCTTTCTACAGTAAGTCTTCTGTCTTCCCTCTTTGCCCTCCAGTCCCTCTCCTCTATTTCTCTTTCTCTTTTGCCTACCACTCCTTCTCTCCTCTCGCCTCCCTCCTTCTGCCTCCTGGGCCCGCAGTGTCTCTACTGCCCCTGTCACCTCTCTTTTCCCCGCTGCTGCTCCATCCACTTCCCCTTGGCTTCCCACCTCTCTCTCTAATCTCCCCGCCCACCCTTCATTTTCCCATATCTCCTCCTCTTCTCCTTTGTCTTCTCCACTGTTCCTCTCACCTGCACTGGTGCTTCATCCAGCCCTCCTTGTCTTCTCCCTTGCTCCCCCTCCTCCTTGCATGTCTTTTTCCGTCCTTGTTGTTTTTTGGCCCGCTCCTGGCCTCCCTGCATTGTGTCTCCACCAGGCAATGCATCCCGATACCAACAGCGTCCCCGTTGCCTATCAACACAGTTCTTACATTCATCTTAAGATTTATCCCAAGCTTACTTTTCATTTTACTGTACAAGCACCTATACCGTTATCAAACCTCTCTTTGTCTCCACACAGTTCTTTCACATATTACCACCTCCTTTTTCTACTTCATGGTATTTAATTCTCTTTTCACTCTACCTTTTTCCCTTTCACTGCCTATTACGCTACATTTATCTTTAACCCTTTCATCTTTCTCTCATAGCCACAAGCCCACACCATTGTTTTCAGATCTTTCCACTTTCATTAATTATCTCATTGCCACCATTTTCCCTACTCTAAGTCCTTGTTCCTAAGTCCTCCTTGATTACTCCACCTCGTACCTTTTGCAACCTTGATCTCCACCATCTACCCTCCACTCTCTCTTAACGAATATCATTGCCACACTAATTTCAGAGCTACCAGTTCTCAACTATCCAGCTGCCCTCACCCTATCCCATCTATCCTTTCGATTCAATCCATTTACTACTCCCATTTTCATTTCCCCTGTTCCTTCTACCTTTCCATCTGCCGCTAATGTGCTTCTAAGCCCTTCTTCAAGTAGCCAACCTTCTTTCATTCACCTATCCCTATCCAGAGTCATAGAAATCGCTGCCTTCATGATCTTTTCGCATTCTAATTAAAATTAATTTCCTTCACCCAAAATCAGTACCGAAATCCAATGACCACTTTTGACTCCAACCACAACTTTAACCTCAAACTATTCTACGCCATATACTATTGCATCCAGTTGCTAACTGCCCTTTGCAGGTGCCTTACAGTTATTCATATCAGAAATCATACCAATCCAGACATCGAGTTGCAAACATCCTTCGGCACTTATACACAACCTCAAATGCATCTCTTCACTATTTAGGTTACAGTGGCTGGAGCAGATGCAGAGACCACAGCATCCATAGCCACCTCATCAGCCAGAGCCCTGTCGACTCCCGTCAGCCCCACCTCACCCAGGCACTGCACAATTCAGGAACTAAACAACAAAGGCATTTCGTATGCTAATTTAGCTCGCAAGATGAAACTCACTTGCCATCTCCATCCACTCCCTGGAAGAAAGCATGACCTGCATTGAGAACCCTCCATCAACCTTCTTATTTCTGCCATTAACTCCTCCTCACACAGAAAAGGTGAGCCATCACAACCTCCACTATCCTGTTAGCGGACTACATTCCAGCTTATTTGAGGAGGGATATTCATGAAGGGAAGCAAGTCAATTTAGTCTTATTATTATTAATTTTATTTGTCTTGAGCCAACACATACAACTGAATGTTCTGAAAACTGAAAATGGACCTCCCTTTTTTGAGCTTAGAATATTTGTAGAAGGTGCTTTTTCCCAAAGTACCCTACAATCTAAAGGGAATGGAAGAGGCAAAAATGTGGGGAAGAATAACAGATAAAGAATAGCAGGGTCAGGAAGGAGGTGAAAGTTTGCTTAAGTGTGAAGGGGTGTTGAACTTGGAAAGGGTTTGCAATTACTGGTAGAGGGAATGGGACTCACATAGAGTCATTTGAGGTGATTTGCTCAAGTATGTAATATGTTATCTGCCCCTAGTGATAGTGATATTACTAGATAATATAGTCTGCAGGTGGAAAGTCAGAGGTTAGCTTTACAGAGTGGTGGTGGGGGGGGGAATTTTAGACATAGCAGAGGGCAAAGATCAAACACTTGAAGTATGGACAGAGTTAGCAACCCTGGGATCTGAGCATGGCAGATGGGAGGTGGGACTGAGTGAGATGTCAGGGTTATGAGATATATCTGCAGCAGCCAGCAAAATAAGCAGGGATAGGAGATGAGAGTAGGACTTGCAGAAGCATTTCTGCTTATGAGCTTTAGGACATGAATGAAATAGTGATTGGGTAAGAGGAGCTTGTTGGAGTAGAGCAGAGGGAAGGAAAGCAGGGAAGGTGGGATGTTAATGTTGTTGGAGACATAATGTGGAGAAAATGCGTAGGATACTCTGAGAATCAAGCTGGAGCTAAAGGTGAAGAAGAACGTGAAAGGGAACACAATGGCCAAGAGAGTAATCTAGGATGAATAAGTAGGAATAATAACCATGTGTAGGTGATTGATCAGGTGAAAGTAATTTGAGTGATTAAATATATTAAAAATAACCAGGGATGGGTAGGAGAGGGGCAGGGAGGAAGGGGATTGCTGGTCTGGGTTGTTTGTAAGTTGGCTGAGCAAAGTTGCAGGGTCACAAACAACTTGCTTCTAATCTCTTCTCCAGACACAGCAGAACCAAGGACCATCAGCAGGGTGTTGTCACTATTGTCACTATTAAGTCAAAAGATTAACCAAAATTATCCTTGCATTTGAAATCTATCAAAACGACATCTGCTCAGTTTACCCCCACCGCATACAGGAGCTCGACAACTATATGCATCTCATTGTACTTCTGGCCTATCACTATGGGGGATTTGCATATTACAATTACCATTGTTCATTCACCACAAAGGCTGCTGCCAAGTCAATTCAACTATCTAGTTGACTGGGTTGCCACAATTTACCTGCCTCAATGTTGCCCTCCTTCAATTACATAGCAAGTCCCATATGCACAACTCTACTTTCCGTCCAAACATCAGGCTTCCTTCACCTCAATCCAGTTTAAGCCCTACCATATCACTCCTAAATGCACTTCCACCTACCCACCCATCAAGGTTTTGCCTGTGGAGGCAAGTACACTATCTCAGATCTGCTGCAACCTATAATAATTTCAATGCCAGTGGCTGCAACGTCAATGGTTGCCGCTTACTTCTATTTTGTATGTCATCACACAAAGCCCATCTGCCCACATCTTACCCATCTGAAATGACAATTAATCTTTAACCAAACCTTTTTTGCCAGGTATCTTTTAAACCACCCTTCACAGGAGTTGGTATCATACCTTATCGCTTGGCATTACATCAGGTCTTCTTTGCATGTGATTACCTACTCTCCAAAGTAAGGGAACCTCAGATGCAAAAGTTCTTACAAAGTCGATAAAGCCTAACTACTAGGCCCATTAACTTTTCCACCTTTTCCAATATGGAAGATCAACCCCCTGGGTGTTGCGTCTAGGAAATATTCTCTCAAAAATGCCAAGTGATTGACTTACCTGCACTCCACGGTCAACGAATCCCAAGCATAAACTCTTTAATTCCCTCTAACGACTACTGTCTCCAATAAGCCCACGTAGACAATGCTATTTAGTTATCTATAATTGGATGGACTGGGCTCAATAGTTGTTTTAGTTATTTAATATGTCCTTAAGTTAATTGCTGTATGTTATGCTGTATGTTCAGTTATAACCAGTTCATAGAGGGTTAACTGACAGAATGTGATGATGTTGTCAGTAACTGCCATGTATAGAGTCAGTTACGCTTCAGACGTATAAATACGTGTATGGAACAAGATATCAAGAAGATATATGTGTCAAAATCCTTAGAGAAGATAAGAGCTGCCCTAGTTCGATACAACTACTGAAGTGCATGCTAAAATGGTATGATGCCTTGCAGAAGAAATATTTAAAAATGATTGTATTAGCAGTCTATACAAAATCCAGAAGACCCACAAACTATTGCAAAATGTTATCAGTTCAAGTTTAAATATATATCCACTGGACCTGTTATGAATTTCAACAGCAATAAAAGCAGTTCCTGATTCTTATTTATATGCTGACTAGCGACTTGCCCGTCAAAAAATGACGGCCAATAAAATGTTAAAGCTGGGAATGTTGTTTGCCACACAATTTTACCATATATGTTTGATCATCATGTATGCAGAAATAATGTAACAAAGGATGACGTTTGTATGAATACATTATTTTGTATGAATAAATTATTATAAACCTTTACATAATGCTTTGCAATATGCAACTTATATTTGAAACATTAGTGAACCATTTTTTTAACAATAGTAACATTTTCCAATCTGAGGTATGGATGAGTAATATTGCATTAGCTCAACTTTATATCAATGAGTATATTAAACGATTACATAATGCTTTGTAACATGCTAAACCACATAGGTATTGAATCCAGAGGAAGGCAACAGTAAAAAAAAATTACCATTTAGCCAATTTTATCAAAGGAGGGAAAAACTGAATTCCTTCCTGACCCCATTAACTGGCAATCGGATTACCCCCTGGATCAATGCTCTGTATTTAATTATACATTTGGTTTTTACAACAAATGATCATCCTCCTAGTAACATGAACCCTTAATTACATACAATTAAACAACTTTCGAGACCTTGGGGGGGGAAATTAACATTACAAACATGAAGTTAATGTATTCAAATTTAAACAGTAAAAGTAATAAAATGCAAAATAACTTTTGTGGGGCCAATCCTGGCAAAAGGCCACTTCCCAGAAATTCCAATACTTTTTGTTTTTGCATGTCCAAGTGGTTCCCTTCAAAAGAGCACAGCAGACTTTTAATTTTGTCTATGGGATATAACCACTGTTTATTCTTATTGGGTTTTTTGTTGTTATTGTTGTAGTTTTGTAAAATTGTACATAGAGTTTCCTATGTGAAATAGTGGTCCTCTAAAAAGAAATCCTCGAAATAAAACCACTGTTCTCTATGTTTATAAAACCTCATAGTACACAATGTTTTTGGTAAAAATGTGTCCATCCTGTAATAGATCACCCTGACTTGGGTTGTCTTGGATTAAAACTTTAATATCATCTGGATTTGTGCACCTTGAAAAGGCCACATAGAGTTGTCCATGTGTAAAAACAGGTTTCTGTAAAAAAATACCCACAGACTTAAAAGTTTGTCCTTGGGATTTATTTATGGTAATGGTAAATGCCATGATAACTGGAAATTGTCTCCTTTGAAGGACAAAAGGCAAACCACTCTCACTTGGAGCCAAATCAATTCTTGGTATAAAAACTCGTTGACCTTTCTGGGTACCATTCCTAATTTCTGCATGTATGAAATGATTTTTAAATCCTGCACAATTAATCTGGCCCCATTACAAAGTCCTTTTTTGGGATTAATATTTCTCAATAGCATGACAATTGCCCATGTTTTAAATGCAAAACACGTGGTGGCATTCTAGATGGTGTTAAAGAATTTATAAATTCTATACTAAAGTTAAATTCACTGGTCATCATTCAATTTGAAATTTGTCAATTAAATAGGGCTCTATATAAGCACATAACATATTTTTTTGACAGAAGTTTTTAGTTAGTGAAAACCTTGGTTTTGGATAGAAGTTCAGTAACTAAAAAGTTCGGTGAAATTTTTTTGTATGTGCTTATATAGAGCCCTATTGAATTGGTCAACTTGGAATTGAATGAGGCTCACTGTCTTTATCGTCAGCCAGAACTGAATCTGCACTGTAATCATTTTTTTGGGGTACGTTGATGAATTTTAAAATTTTGTTATTTAGATTCAAGGCATCTATATTTTTGGATGGCAATATCCCTTTGTTTGCAATGTCTGACTAATCATCGTTATTGAAGGTATTGAGAAAGATTGCAGATTTGAGTGATTCCTTGCAAACCATTTGTGATGGAATTTCAACGGTATCATCTGGTAAATTATTTATTTGTGCATGTTTTCCTTCTCCAATTTGAATGAGCCAATCATTGAATTAATTATGGCCTTCAGTTCTCATATTTATTTCTAATTTCAGGTGTGTAAATATTTTCCGCAGTTTACTTGTCTTGATACATGCTTCAGTGATGTCAGTCCTATTTCCATGTGGCACAACAGGTAATGTTTGCAAGGCATAACATCATTGTTGCCTCATCTATGATAATTAATTCACTTTTTTTATAATTTTTTTGCTTATAAAGATTCAGTTGCATATCTGGCACTGATGGTTCTAAAATGGGAACTGGCGGTTTAAATCCACTATGAACGGTTCTACAACCTTCTAACAAAAGTGCAGCAATTCCAGTTGCTGCAAATGGCATTTCTATTTGACCCTGTGCTCGAATGTAACTCATCAAAAAATTGTACAGATAAGTTTTTCCTGATCCACCAGGGCCTTTTCATCATGTTGTGTGAGTTTGCCCCCACATAAAATAGGATTAAAATGATCCCGAATAGCAGTTTGTTCCAGCATAGAAATATTGCTTCTAACATGAACTTTACTATTGGGATAACTTTGCAATTGTAATTTTGGTTCCCATCCTTGCTCAACATTTGTAAAGAAAATGAAATATGTCATTGGATCCAAATTACAACTTAATATATTTATGTTTATAAAAGGTTGGTCTTCATTGCATGTATATATTCTAATATCCCACTGAAAAGGTGGCTCACCATCCTCATTGTTAAAGACCATGGCAACCTCATATACTGTTGGTACATTATACAGTCTTTGATCAGTATTGCGATCTCTTTTCAAAACCATATTTACTCTTTGCATTGGTAATTTATGTATTTGAGCATGTTGCTGTTTTTCTTTTTCAACCTGTGTTAATTGTTTGTATGAGCATAATTTTATCCAGCTGTTCAAAGACTATGGGCAAACACTGTTTATTCTCTGGAAGAGTCATCTGTTGTTCAACAGCTTCCATAAGACATATAACTATGCAAATTTCCTTTGCTCTCCTTCTTGTGGGTGTAAATATGAAGTGCGGTGGTAAATTTGTCCTTGAATATGGACCATTTCCTGGGACATTTTATGCTAATGTAGCACCCATTGAAGCAAATTAAACTTTTATAAGACCTGATGTTTTTTTTTTAAATTGGTATCATTTGGAAATGTTGGATTGCTCATTATACTTTGTAAGTAATCTGGAAATGTGTGTCTTTGTGGAAGTCTCACCTTTCCTTTCTGACAGCAACTAAGGAAGTCTTTATCAGTTGGTCTTTCCTTGAGAAAATGATAGGCCCCACAAAACTGACAAACCACACTGAGTAATCCACAATAATGAGTGTCTACTGTTACTGCTGTAATGAAAGCAGTATCCTGAGCTTCCTCAGCATAGATATCACTACAACTTTCTATATCTACATTGGTGTCATGTGTATGAACATTGGTGTCATGTGGCAATATTTGGTCATTAGGCATTAGACATTTTTTCGTTTACTTTTTCTTTTCTTTGAAGCTCCAGCACACTCACTTTGTGCTTTCTTACTCATTTTTCTTTTATTTAAAAGTCTCTATCTGTCTTCTATTAAGTGTTGGGAAGTCTCAGGGGACTATGGATCTCTCCACCATTGCTTCCTTTCCCTTGCCGCTCTTCTTGTGCGTTCAATCGTGTCTTCTCCGTTGTCCGCCATTGTAATCTGTAATTGTAAATACAGGTGTAAGATATACTTTTTTTTGCATTAATGAAAGAATGAAATGATTTGAAAAGCATTTGTAATTTGTACATGAAATAAATGAATCTATTATGTTTTTTTTATTGGCATACATTAAAAAGGAACATGCTGCACATATATATATAAATATTGATAAAGAAGTTTTATTTATTTTTTGTAATAATTCATTATTAATTCATTAATAAATGAATATACGTTAATAAATTAATTGATAACTGTCATCAATGGTAAACCTAAACAGATAGAGCTATGAGCAAAGTATAGATAGGGCTTAAAATAATGTGCAATTTTGTTATTTTATTAATTAAGAAATCAATCAACTTATGAGGTGTAATGTGCATTCTTTAAAAGTTAATTAGGTAAGTATATATGTATGCATAAGTAATGTTTTTTTTTTAATTATTATTAATGAATAATTATGTGCTAAGGGCCTCCTTCATTTGCAATCTGAACAATTGAATAGGGCTCTATATAAGCACATATCATAGTTTTTTTACAGCAGTTTTTACATGGTGAAGACCTTGCTTTTGGATAGATGTTCAGTAACGAAAAACTTCTGTAAAAAATATATCCTATGTGCTTATATAGAGACCTATTTAATTGGGCAAATCACAATTGAATGAGGCCCTGAATGAATATAGATTAATTAATTAATCATTAACTGTCATCAATGCAAAACAATAAGGGCATCATGAAATCATATACCTGTGAAATTGATCTTATTGCAGATGAAATCCTGCAGAGCTGAGTCTCTGTATTCAGTCAGGTGCAGAGATGAAGAATCTGTAAAATTACATGAAAATCATTTTGCATGTTTGTATTCAATTAATTTGTGACTCATTGAAAATCTGATGTTTAATTGGCATACATGCAAAACATAAACGCATAATCATCAATATAATAATAAGTAAATCAGTATAAAATATTAAATGTAGCTTTGAAGGTCCTATCCCTGTCAGGCAATTCTAAGCACTCCAGATATGTAAGTGCTTTGTAAAATGTAATTTTTTTATCCATTATAAATGTTTTTCTTTTCTTATTATTATTAATTAATAATTCCAAAAGCAATGTACATGAATGAGCAGTAAGGCAGATATATAAGTGCAGGTTAAAATTTTGTATTATTTTGAATGCAGTATAAAATTTAAGAAAATGTTTTGGTAATGATTACTAATTATTAAGCAATTAATATATTAATATATGTTAATTAGTCAATAACTTCATCAATCCAAAATTAAAAGACATACCGTATATACTTGAGTATAAGCCGACCCGAGTATAAGCCGAGGCACCTATTTTACCACAAAATACTGGGAAAAATTAGTGACTCAAATATAAGTTAAGTGTGGGAAATGTGCTGCCCCCTGTGTCCCACTTGTGCTCTCTGTGTCCCCCTCTTGTGTGCCCTTTTCTTGTGTCCCCCCACTCTCTCCCCTGTGTCTCTTCTCCCCTCTCCCTCCCCTGTGTCTCTTACCCCCTCTCCCTTCCCTGTGTCTCTTCCCCCCCTCCCTTATCACCCTCCTCACCCCCCTCCTCATTCTACACTTCCTCCTCAACCCCCCTCCTCATCCTCAACCTCCCTCCTCAACCTCCCTTCCTCATCCTCAACCCCCTTCCTCATCCTAAACCCCCCATCCTCATCCTAAACCACCCATCCTCATCTTAAACCACCCATCTTAATCCTAAACCACCCATCCTCATCCTAAACCCCCCTCCTCAGCCCCCCTCCTCAACCCCCCTCCTCAACCCCCCTCCTCATCGTCAACCCCCTCCTCAACCCCCCTCTTCACCCTCAACCCCCCTCCTCATCCTCAACCCCCCTCCTCATCCTCAACCTCCCTCCTCAACTTCCCTCCTCATGCTCAACCACCCTCCTCCTCCTCAACCTTCCACCTCATGCTCAACCTCCCTCCTCATCACCCCTCCTCATCCTCAACCCCACTCCTCATCCTCATCCCCCCTCCACAACACCCCTCTTCAACCTCAACCCCCCATGCTCAATCCCCCATCCTCAATCCCCCCATCCTCAACCCCCCATCCTCAACCCCCTCATCCTCAACCCCCCATCCTCAATCCCCCATCCTCAGCCCTCCATCCTCAACCCCCATCCTCAACCCCCCATCCTCATCCACAACCCCCCATCATCAACCCCCCTCTTCATCCTAAACCCCCCCTCCTCAACCTCAACCCCCCATTCTCAACCCACAATCCTCATCCTCAACCCCCCAATCCTCAATCCCCTCTCCTCAACCCCCTTCCTCAACCCCCCCCATCTTCACCCCCCTCATCTTCAACCCCCCTCCTCAACCTCAACCCTCCCATCCTCAACCTCAACCCCCTCAACCCCCCCTCCTCAACCTCAACCCCCCATCCTCATCCTAAAAAAAAACCATCCTCATCCTCATCCTAAAACCCCCTCCTCACTTTATCCCTCCTCATCCTAAATACATCCCCCTCTCCCTTTCTTCTACACTTACCTCCATCTGCAGCTGTTCCTCCGCTTCTCCACGTTCCTTCCTGCGTCTTGACCCAGCCAATGCTAATGACGTGGTGCTCATGTGACGTCACGTCATTAGCATATGCCGGGTCCTGACGCAGGAAGGAGCGGAGGATCAGATGTAGGTAAGTGAGGGGAAAGGGAGAGGGGGAGGTATTTAGAGGGGTAAAGTGAGGAGGGGGGTTTAGGATGAGGAGGGGGTTGATGATGATGAGGAGGAGGGGAGGGAAAGAGACACGGGGGGTTAGAGAGACACGGGGGGTTAGAGAGACACGAGTGGGTTAGAGAGACACGGGGGGGTTAGAGAGACACGGGGGGGGGAGCCTTAAAAAAAGAGCTGAAAAACTCGGCTTCTACTCGAGTATATACGGTAATCATTTTTTCTTTCATAAGAACATAATTAATTGATATACAGTGGATATAAAAAGTCTACACACCCCTGTTAAAATGTCAGGTTTCTGTGCGGTAAAAAAAAGAGACAAAGATAAATCATTTCAGAACTTTTCCACCTTTAATGTGACCTATAAACTGTACAACTCAATTGAAACTGAAATCTTTTAGGTGTAGGGAAGAAAAAAAAAAAAATAATAATGTGGTTGCATAAGTCTGCACACCCTCTTATAACTGGGGATGTAGCTGTGTTCAGAATTAAGCAATCACATTCCAAATCCTGTTAAATAGGAGTCAGCATACACCTGCCATCATTTAAAGTGCCTCTGATTAACCCCAAATAAAGTTCAGCTGCTCTAGTTGGTCTTCCCTGAAATTTTCTTAGTTGCATCCCACAGAAAAAGCCATGGTCCACAGAGAGCTTCCAAAGCATCAGAGGGATCTCATACCATGGAACACAGTGAAAACAGTCATCATCAAGTGGAGAAAATATGGCACAACAGTGACATTACCCAGAACTGGAGCTCCCTCCAAAATTGATGAAAAGACGAGAGGAAAATGGTCTGAGAGGCTACCAAGAGGCCTACAGCAACATTAAAGGAGCTGCAGGAATATCTGGCAAGTACTGGCTGTGTTGTACATGTGACAACAATCTCCCGTATTCTTCATATGTCTGGGCTATGGGGTAGAGTGGCAAGACAAAAGCCTTTTCTTACGAAGAAAAACATCCAAGCCAGGCTACATTTTGCAAAAAACACATCTGAAGTCTGCCAAAAGCATGTGGGAAAAGGTGTTATGGTCTGATGAAACCAAGGTTTAACTTTTTGGCCATAATTCCAAAAGATATGTTTGGCGCAAAAATAACACTGCACATCACCAAAAGAACACCATACCCACAGTGAAGCATGGTGATGGCAGCATCATGCTTTGGGGCTGTTTTTCTTCAGCTGGAACTGGAGCATTAGTTAAGATAGAAGGAATTATGAACAGTTCCAAATACCAGTCAATATTGGCACAAAACCTTCAGGCTTCTTCTAGAAAGCTGAACATGAAGAGGAATTTTATCTTTCAGCATGACAACGACCCAAAGCATACATCCAAATCAACAAAGGAATGGCTTCAGCAGAAGAAGGTTAAAGTTTTGGAATGGCCCAGCCAGAGCCCAGACCTGAATCCGATTGAAAATCTATGGGGTGATCTGAAGAGGGCTGTGCACAGGAGATGCCCTCGCAATCTGACAGATTCTGAGGGTTTTTGCAAAGAAGAGTGGGCAAATCTTGCCAAATCAAAATGTGCCATGATGATAGACTCATACCCAAAAAGACTGAGTGCTGTAATAAAATCCAAAGGTGCTTCAACAAAGTATTAGTTTAAGGGTGTGCATACTTATGCAACCATATTATTTTATTTTTATATTTTTTCTTCCCTCTACCTAAAAGATTTCAGTTTGTTTTTCAATTGAGTTGTACAGTTTATAGGTTACATTAAAGGTGGAAAAAATTCTGAAATGATTTATCTTTGTCTCATTTTTTTACAGCACAGAAACCTGACATTTTAACAGGGGTGTGTAGACTTTTTATATCCACTGTACCTGTAAAGGTGATCTTTATGCTGTTCAAAGGCTGCAAACTTACTCTCTGTGTTCAGTCAGCTGCAGAGATGATGAAACAGTCAAATGGGATGGAAAGCATTTTTAATGTTTGGATTCAACCCTATCAGGCAATCAGCAGCAACACAGATATGTCAGTGCATTGTAAAATATACATATTGTTTGTGGTTGTTTTCTTTTTTTTTTTTATTATTACTAAGTAATAGTTAATAAAGCAATGTAGGATAATGATCAGTAATACAGATATATAAGTGCAATCTGAAATCTGTATATATTTTTTGCATTGTAAAATACACATTTATTAAATTAATTATAACTAATTAATAATTAATAAATAAATGCACATTAATAATCAATTAATCAATGAATAAATGTATTATAAAGAGCTAAGCATTAATATATTCATAAACTAAAAGCATTGTAAAATATGGAATATTTGTTGTTCATAATGATTACTTATTAGTCATTAATAAAATAATGTACATTAATAATTAATGAATAAATTAATACATTTATTAGAAAGAGGTAAACATTAATATATTAATAAAGGCAGTTAAACATTTTCGCTTTTTTTATAAGGATTACTAATTAAAAAATAATAAATTAATGTATATTACTAATTAGTTAATCAATGAATAAATATATTAGAAAGAGCTAAGCATGAAAGTATTCATAAACTAACCTAAATAAAAAAAGTAATAATAATAAATGATTAATAATTAATTAACAACTAATTAATTAATATTGAATCCGCAAATTGAGAGGATATATTAAAAGGTTGAACTTGATGGACAGAAAGTATTTTTTCAACCTTAATTACTATGGGCCTCATTCAATTGCAATTTGACCAATTGAATAGGGCTCTAAATAAGCACATAGCATATTCTTTTAAAAGAAGTTTTTAGTTAGTGAAAATCTTGCTTTTGGATAGATATTTACTAACTAAAAACTTCTTTAAAAAAAATATGTTATGTGCTTATTTAGACCCCTATTCAATAGGACAAATCGCAATTGAATGAGGCCCTATGTAACTATGTAAAGGCAGTGTACATTATTAGTTTGTTGCTCAATTTTTTTAACTAATAATATATAAAAAAATAAAATAATTAATTGATTAATGATTTATTAATGATAAGTAATATAAATTAATATACAGTGGATATAAAAAGTCTACACACCCCTGTTAAAATGTCAGATTTCTGTGCTGTAAAAAATGAGACAAAGATAAATCATTTCAGATCTTTTTCCACCTTTAATGTGACCTATAAACTGTACAACTCAATTAAAACTGAAATCTTTTAGGTGTAGGGAAGAAAAAAAAAAAAGAAAAATAATGTGGTTGCATAAGTCTGCACACCCTCTTATAACTGGGGATGTAGCTGTGTTCAGAATTAAGCAATCACATTCCAAATCCTGTTAAATAGGAGTCAGCATACACCTGCCATTTTACAACACTTACAAATGTACACATTAAGATTCTGAAATGACGGCTTTTCCACCTAAACCAACGGTTTTGTCTTGCACACACAGCCTATATATAGGGCACACTTGCCACAGAGCTGACACTTTCTCCTCAGGTGATGACCGTCTGAGCGGACATTTTCTGCTGCCGGAAAATCCAGCGTCAGTCTATGTCTTACACGTTTTGCGAGCATTTTACCTCTTTCCTATTAATATTTTTTTTACCTTGTACGTCGCTGGCTGTGTTTTGCGCGGTTCAGGGTCGTGTAGCCTCGTTTTCATTTTTTTGGGTCGACATTTTTTTTCTCGCTTAGCCGATTTTCAAGTGCCGAAATGCTTAAATTCTACTTAAATTCGCATTTTACCTCACTCCCAGATGTCCTGGCTGTTCACCCATGCTGTGTGTGATGTTTTTGTTGTATTCATTTTTGTATTTTTTATGTTTTTTGTTTTTTTTGCTTTGCTCGGTTCGGGCTTTAACTTCGTATTTTTCCTATCTTGTCTCATATTTTTTTTTCTCAATCCCGCGTTTTCGAACTGTTTGAAGGCTGTCCCATGTGTTTCAATGTGTGATCGGTACACCTCGCTTCGAGTTTTAGTGTCAACGGCTCGCCTCGCTACAAGCGGCTTGTAGGCGATGAGCGCCTTTGGCGATCATTGCCTAAGGGCCTGCGAGTTAACGGGTTGCCTTGCTACTCGTGACAACGTCTCATAATTCGCCAATTATTAGTATATTAATTTAGTAATTACTAATCTATATATATAGATTAATCATGAGAATTGCAGTATATTATGATACCTTTTTTTATTGACCAAACGCCTCATTTATATTGACGAGCTTTCGAGAGGTTCAACCTCTCTTTATTAAGTCTGAAGCAAAACTGACTTGAGATGGAACCCTCAGATTGAATGTAAACAGCAGATGCAGAGAGAGTGGAGACAGCATCTGACATCATCAGGTAAATAAATATAGGGGGAATCAACAAAACATAGTATAGGAAATATATATACACATACAATATACACAGATATATCAATATATATGTTACGGGCAATGTGTTGAATGCGGGCATTGTGTACAATACCCGGGCATTCTGTACAATGACTGGCCCGATGTGTTGATGTTACACGGGCAATGTGTGTACAATGCCCGGGCAATGTGTAGAATAATGACAACAGGATTTTTGAATTATTAGTCCAAATCAACCATAGTTAATCATAAGGATCATTTATTAGAGCATAATTTATTAGACCAAGGCAAAGAACTGTGGCACTTTGAATAACAGAGCTAACGGGTAGCTCTGCATGAGCACTTTTTGGAAACGCAGTCGTTTAATGCATGAAATTAATATGCCATATAACTTTTAATGAATAAAACAGTTTACATAAACCAATATTCTTTGTCTGTGTTTTAGTTACCAAAACAACTCAATAAATATAAGATGCACCGACAGAAAGGGTATTGAGATATGAGAGGGGCGACTGAGGAGCTGAGGGTGACGAGTACCCGCGCCGAACATAGTGAAGGCCACGCTGTCGAGTAAACGCCATTGAGTTACATCACGTTGGAGGATGCTTATATTCTTTGGCTTCCCTTAAATCCAACATTAATTTGATAAGGACAAAATATTCTAAAATTGGATCCATACTGTTTTCAGTATAATGTAGGTTCTGGACAACACATTGCCTGGTCTACAGAATGACCACGTTAAAAGATTCAAAGATTCTACACATTGCCCGAGCATTGTACATAATGCCCACATTCAACACATTGCCCGTAACATATACATAAAAAAACAGAGCACTGTAGTCCAAAGTGATATCCTCCCTGTTGGACAAACATCTTACTAATAGTGACAAGCCTGGCTTTGTAAAATAAGAAAAAATCACAAGAAATTCTGATAATGTGTTAGAAAACCCAAGTCCATACTAAGTCCTGTATTTTTAGTATGGAAGAATGAGATCATCTTTATTTCAAATGTTTTTCTCTCTTGGTTGTTTTTACATTTTCCTCTGGGTATTTTGACTTTCAAGTTTTGGATGGAATGATTCATTATGCTTTCTTATTGAATGTCTATGTACATTCATCCTTAAATGTATTTGTTGGCTGCTTTCTCCAATGTAACAGCTTGTGTCACATAAAGTACATTTTATTATATAAATCACATAAGACGATGTGCATGTATATCATCCTTTGATGGTATAGGTCTTGTTGTTATGTGTGGCTGTGTCATCATTACAAATGTGTTGACATAATTTACAGGCACGTTTGTTAAAGGGTTTAGTTCCATTTTTATATTCAGTTGTTCATTGACCAATTTTCTGCTGACACGTTTTTGTTTCAGGTTTGGTGGTTGCTTAAATGCAAGGATGGGAGGTTTGGAGAATATATTTTTTTATTCCGTATCTTCTCTAAGTAATGGTTGTAAATATTTGATTATTTTCTGTATTTTTTCTAAAATTGGATGGTATATGGTCACTAGAAGTATATTGGAAGTAGTTTCTTTTGTTTTGTACTTTAACGGGTGTTCACGCTGTATTTTGATAATATGGTTTGTAACCCCTTTGTTTGAAAGATTCAGACCGTGTTTTTAAATTTTTATCACAGTCTCCAGTGTTTCAGCAAATGCGATGGTATCCATTGACTATGGATGATGGCTTGTTTGGTCTGGGAGGGATAAAAACTGGAGCTATGTAGGTAACTACATCTGTCTGTGGGTTTCCTATATACAGATGAGTGGAGAGTGCCATGGGTGATGGATATAGTAATGTCTAGAAAGTTTATCAATATATAATGGGTAATAAAGCTGGGAAAATCTTGGCAAATAAGTTAAAAAAACATAATATTCAAAAAAGAATTATGAGTCTAAGAGGCCAGGATAACATAGTTTATTCGAAAACCAAAAGCAATTGTGCAATTAAAAAAAATATATTATTGTTCACGATATAATTTGGAAAAATAATAACATTTTGTAAAAACTTCAAAATTAGATATAAGAGATTTCTTAGAGAAAATAGAACAGAAAATAAGTGAAGAGGAATATCTAGGTTTGTTGGTACCTATTACCTCAGAAGAAATAGAAGATTCTATTAAAGCATTAAAAAAATATAAAGCTCAGGGTATAAATGGCTATTTAAACTGCTTTTATAAAAAAGTTAACACAGAAATAAAAAAAACACAATGGTTAAATTGTTCAATGAGATTAGGGAATGTGGTTATATTCCTCAGGAACTGACAGAGGCCACAATTTTGAATATCTTGAAAACAGATAAAAACCCAGAAGATTTTAAGAGCTACCGGACAATCTCATTGATTAATGTGGATATGAAACTATACGCGGCTGTTCTGGCTAATAGATTAAGCACGTTAATCCCTAAGTTACTCAAAGATGACCAAACAGGATGCATAAAGGGGAGACAGGGCCCCGACCATGGGCCTCATTCTATTAGCGGCCGTAAATCGGCCGTAAGGCTGCGATTCCTTGCGGGGGTTCTGTTAACTCGCAATTCTATTATACGGCCCCGCAAGGATCTCATCTTACGGCCGGCCGCATATCTTGGAACCGGCCGTAAGCTCTGAAATCTAAAAACGCAAGAATAAATTCAAGCCTGCACTGTACAGCTCTGTAAATGCTAGGGATCATATTGGGGGACATGAGGATTAAAAGTAACCCACTCTCAAGCTTGCACATCAGCCCAAACCCGAGTTCAAATTAACTGTTTATTTTCCGGCTGCGGCGTGGGCGGGTCTGAGGTGCTCCAAGCACTCTGGACTTTTTACATGGATATTTTACGGATATTAAAAATAAAATATTTTACGGATTTGAGTATAGGATAATTATGTGCTATTTTTTCTAACACCTAAAATCCCTTTATAGTCTTCTCAAAGTGCAGGATGGCTTTATTTGAGCTATTTTATGTGCCTAATTGGTGCTAGCGGGACCTCTTTCCTGCAAGTAATCAGCGGCTCGTTTTTAGCCTTGTAGAGAGGGTTCCCGGAGCAATTGAATTGCAAATAGGAATTTCTTATGGCCGAAACTCTTGCGGCCGTTTTAGATCAAAGGCTTTCCTCCGGCGCGAGCGGCCGCAAGAGATAGCAAAGCGCCGGCCGCAAGCCTGCCGGAGCCCCCGGCCGTAAGGGAATAGAATAGCCGAATAGCTTGCGGCCGGTCCTTGCGGCCCCGCAACGGCTGCGGCCGCTAATAGAGTGAGGCCCCCATGTAAGCAAAATAATAGATATATTATCTTGGTCCAATAGAATGAACTTATCCTCTCTAACCCTGTCATTGGACGCTGAGAAGGCGTTCGACAGGGTGAGCTGTGATTTTATAGAAGAAGTATTAAACAAATTAGGAATAGGACTTTTTGGATCCAGGGCTATTATGGCCCTGTATAATAATCCCATGGCCCTGATAAGTGGTCAGGAATTGGAATCAAATACATTTCCCCTTGGTAATGGTATTAGACAGTGCTGTCCACTCTCCCCTATAATATTTATTTTGACATTGAACCCTTAGCAGAGTTGATAAGAAGTTTTGAAAAATATCAATATTTGCAGACGATGTAGTTCTTATATTAACGGACCCTGAAAACTCTCTTTTGGAATTACAGCAGATTCTTAATGCATATAGTCGACACAAGTAAGTCAAATATAATATACTCTAATATTAGGTATGAACAAGTGGAAAAATTACAAACTTTTTTATGATTTCAATTGGAACAGTAAATATATTACGCATTTAGGGGTGGATTTATCTTATGGAACTAAACATATTTTGATGAAGAATTTAAAAAGGGGATATATACAGATTAGAAATAACTTGTCTGACTGGTGACAGATATCCCTGTCATTTTCGGGGAGAATCTCAATTGTAAATATGGCTGTTGTTCTGAAATTCACATACATATTGAGATGTATCCTGCAAGTAGCACCCAAGAATATCTTACAAAAATTCCAGGTCTTGTTAAATAAGTTTATCTACAATAAAAAGAGATCTAGGAAAAGACTGGAAATTAAAAAAAAAAAGCTTTGAAAGGGGAGGCTTAAATTTTCCTTCAATAATGGATATTCATGAATCTATACTTATGTCACACCTGTTAGGGTGGAATAGTAAGTCAACTAATTCCATGTGGATGGGCATTGAGGACAATATGATCCTGAATACAAATAAGATCCTTTATTTGTGGCTCCCTAAGATGAGCTTAAAATTACTGAAACCTTTACCAGCTGGCATATACTCGATCCTAGATTTTTGGTATTCAAATAGATTGAAATATTCATGTTTTCCTTCATTAGTTTCACCGATAAAGATGTTAGGATCTAAAGATGCAGAAAATGTCATATTATATTTAAAGCAAAGAGGAAAGAAGAACATTGTAAACCTTTTTCGAAGGGATAAAAAACATTTCTCGGGAGTCTGTCAGAGAATCTAGCAATTAGAATCTCTTACATGGCTAGATTTGTTTATATTAAATAAGAAATTATCTTTGGTGAGCTACTTAAATGTATTTTATCATGATTTATCAAGTTTTGATATTTTAAAAGATAATTTATCACATAATGTCTCTAAATTCCAGAATATTTTGAGAGAGATCCAATATATAGGTAAAACTGACAGAATTGTTAGATGGGAAGAAGAACTAGGGGTGGAGCGGCCAGAAGATAAATAGTGGGAGGGCTTTAAGCTGACTAAAATGTTTATCATTTAGAGAATTGTTCTTCGAGCTGGTCCAGAGATGGTATTGGGTTACCGCTGAATTAAATGCATTAGATGATTCTCATTCACATATGTGTTGTGAAGGTACCCATGCCCATGGAGAAGGTACCCATGCCCATATCTGGTGGGAATGTAACTTGGTTCAGACATTTTGGAAACAATGTCTTTTACATTTGACAGAAATGGGTAATTTTGACTGTGGAACCCAAAGTGGTTCTTTTTCATATATTAGAACCTAACATTACCCACTCAAAAATGCTGTTAATTACCCATTGTCTTTTACCAGTAAAATGGCTTTTAATTAAAAATTGGAAGCAGGGAAGAATTCCTGTGTGGAAGGAAGTTAAACTCATTATGGAGAGGAATAGAGCACTAGAAGTACCTAACGATCAAGCGTCATGTGTGGGGGGAAAAAATCTTTCCAAATGGAATATTGGGAGTTTTAAGTAGTATTTTATGCAATAAGATATGGGATTAAAATGTTTATAATAGCAAAATCTGGAATTGTTATTCCCCGTTGTTATGTATGTGGATATGTTGTGGTATGTTATCTGGTATTGGATGTTTTGTATCAGCAGATTGTAAACGTTTATTGTATATATATGTTGTATGTATCTTTTTTATGAATCATTGGAAAAACTAATAAAATAAATTGAATGAAAAAAAAAGAAAGTTTACCTGTTTTGTTGAGAAATCCATTTAAAGTTTTATAGATGAATGGAAGGTATTGAATGAACTGTGAAAGTCTCTGAGTTTGCTTTCTCCTTCTGTCCATATGATGAACAGATCATCTACGTAGTGGTAGTATCTGTAAGGTTTGTAAAGGGATACTGTATAGTTTTGTAATATGTGTGTGTTTGTATGTATTCCAACTTACCATTTTCCTGCACTGCAATGACACTTCTGATACTTCCTCTTCCTTTTGTTACTTTAGTTCCAGGCAGAGCTGTAGTATTTAATTTTTTAAGCCAGAAATCCATTATTTAAGGGTAGGAACCCCCTAGGCGGCTGCCTAGTTTATCTAATGGGTAATCCGTCCATGCCTCCATGACAAAAAGAGTCAGCTAAATTGTAGGCTTTATTTAAAATGTTTTAAGGTTTATGGCTTGCACAGCTGCTGTTGTTCTTTTGTTGCATACTTCACAAACAATGCAACATTTTCTAAACCACAGTAATGCTTTAACACCATTTATTCCAAATTATTTATATTGTTTGCTAAATATACCCCTTTTTTTAATCCACTAATGAAATAATAAATATCTGAGATAGTAAATTGTTTAAGTCCAGGTAAAAGATTATACACACCTAGCCTCAGTCCCTAGGCTTAAGTTTCATGCTTAGCCATTCTAGAATGTATTCCTTGGATACAGATAGCAATCTGCTAGGAATTACAAAATGTAATCATTAGTAGTAGCAGTTAGAAGTCAGGGGGTTGCTAAGTGGACGCACCTTGACTTGTGATCTACCATGGCTCATTGTGCATTGGCTCTTCTTAGATTTCCATTTGATTTACTAAATTGCTGATATTATAGATAGTTATGAGCCATGGTAACACCCAATTCAGTACTGTGTATCCACACGACAGTCCCTCAGATGCATTTAGCTCGTAGGTCTAGTGTAGTATGCCTAACAAGCCAGCATTTTAAATTGAGCAGTGTGTCATTTACAAAGGTGCAGAGCAAAGTGTTTTGCTGGGACTATCAGTGAGTTCAAAGCCACTTGGAATCCAGAAGAAAAAAGAGAGACCAAATAACTAGGTGCTCGGTACATGGCACCTTTTGAAACTGCTAGTATTAGTGCGGCTTGAGCACCATCTGCAATTAGATAACTAGCTTGGATTTTAGTTAACATGACTATTTATGGCAAGCTCACAGTGCTTTAAGTTATCCTTAAATTAAGGTTCAGTCAGTGAGACTAATTAACTGAATGCTCATTGCAGGGCAGTTTAGCAGCTGCAAAATGTGTAGTGGGAGCATTGCTTGCTATTACAAACCAGCCTGAATTAAAAATCAGAATGGGATACACCCTTGATTCTGTTTGGCTCCAAGCATCTGTGTATTCTGATTGGCTGCATTCAGATTGACAGTTACTTCAGCCAATCAGAAGACGCAGTTGCTTGGAGACCATCACAAGGGGATACACCCCATGGGGGTGTATCCCATTTTGATTGGCTGAAGGCAGCATCGCCTTCTGATTGGATTATAAATGACTGACAGGTCCATCAGCCAATCAGAATGGGATATAGAGGTGTATCCCATTCTGATTGGGTGAAATATGATTGACAGCATTTTCAGCCAATCAGAAGGCTTCATTTCAATTTTTTTACAGGACCATTTTTTATTTTTTTTAGCCCGTCAGGTTTTTTTGGAAGGGCCCTGCCGGCAAAGACTACAAGGAGGACGGAGGCATCGTGGAAAGGTAAATGTACTATTTAGAATGTTTATTATTATATGTTGTGTTTATTTATTAATTGTAATGTTTCTTTTTTCCTAGGGGTGCCGGACCTGTTGACATCTAGAATATGCCCTTGGCTAGGGCCGAAGCAACGAAAACCATCGTTGCTGGAGGGGCATTTGGGCAAGGTAAGTGGTCTTGTTTACCCTATTCTAGGTTTAGTAAGGGGGGATGTTTCAGCTGAGATTGAGGGTTTTGTATTGTATGTAGTTAGGGGTTTAATGGTATGTATTTAAGGGTATTATTTTATGTATTTAGGGGTTTAATTGTATGTATTTAGGGGTTTAATTGTATGTAGTTAGGGGTTTAATTGTATTTATTTAGGGTTATTATTGTACTAGCGACTTGCTCGTCAAAAAACAACAGGGCAATAAAATTTGATGCCATGGCAATGCTGTTTGCCACACAATGTAAAACTTTTGCTCCTCTGAGGACCTTCAGGGCTCATTGCGAGCACTGAGCGCCTTTGATGCTCATCGCATGGGTCGCAATGGGCCCTTCAGCGCTTATTGCGAGCCTTTCCTCTTGTGTACTTTTGCTCCTCTGAGCACCTTGGGCGCTCATTGCTAGCCTCTCCCCTCGTGTCCTTCAAGTATCATGCTTTGCAACTATCATATTCGACGCTCATCGCAAAGACAGATGTATAAGTACAGAGTTAAATATACAAAAAAATGTTGTGCAGTGTAAATTAGAAAATGTTTTCAGGTCTCAGAGCATAAAAAAGTGATTTAAATATGTAACTGCTTTGAGAGTGCTATCGCTGGCAGCCAATGAGCAGTAATCCAGATAGTGCAGTGTATAAAGTTAAAAAAAATGAGTGTTGTGGAAAGCATACATTTTTATTTCCCAATACTAATTAATACTTATTAAATTAATGTACGTTAAAAATGTATTAGCAATGAATAAATGTATTAGGAAGTGCCAAGCATTAATGTAGTCATAAAGTAACAACAGTGTAAAATATGCTATTTAGCGTTTTTTATATATATATTTTTATAATTAATAAATTATTTAATAAATTAATATATTTTACCTATTTCTAATTAATATATCCAGCAATCAATATCCTGAAGAGCTAACAATTTCTTTTTATTTTCCTGCAGCATACAATGTACAGTTGGATTATTGCTGCCATGAGGAGAAAGTGTCAGCAATGTGCCAAGTGTGCAATATAAAACCGTTTGTTTAGTTGGGTAAAGTGCCATTTTAGATTCCTAATATTATTTGCAAGTTAGTGTTGTAAAATGAAGGAGATTGTCTATGTGTTACGCAGCTCATGAGCATTCTCCGTCCTTTCTAATAGTGTTTTTTTCCTGGGTATAAGGGGTACGGGGTCGTGTAGCCTTGTTTTCATTTTTTTAGGCCGCCATTATTTTTCTCATTTAGCCGACTTTTGAATGCTGAAACTCTGCAAATTCGGCTTAAATTTGTGTGCAACCTCACTCCCAGACATCCTTGCTGTCCCCCGGTGTTGTGTGTGAGTTTTTTTTTGTTTTTTATTGTGTTTTTCAATTTGCGCGGTTTGGCTGTTAACTTCGTCTTTTTCCAACCTCATAATTTTTTTTTTCTACGTTCCGCGCCTCGCAATTTTTTTTTTCTAAGTCCAGCGTTCCTCAACTACTTGCAGCCTTAGGCAATCCCGCGTTTCCTAATTGCTTGGAGGCTAATTCCAGTGTTTTTCAATGCCTCAGCATCTTGCCTTGCTTTGTGCTCTGAGCTCGGCTCAAAAAACGTCTGTGCTTCAACAGCTCGCTGCGTGAGGATCGCAAGCATGACAGCGTTTTGCAGTTTTTAACTATTATATGTGATGTAGCTAGGGGTTTAATTGTATGTAGGTAGGGGTATTATTGTATGTAATGTATGTTTTTTTATTTTATGTAACTTTTTTTATTTTTTGGTAATTTTTTTGGGGTAATGTATGTTTTTTTATTTCATGTAACATAGTTTTTTTATTTTATATAAGTTCTGTTTTTTATTTTGTGTAATTCTAGTTTTTTTTATTTTATGTAATTCTATTTTTTTTATTTTGTGTAATTAGTGGGGTAATAAGGATTTTATTAGGGTGTTAGATGAGTAGTGTAGGGGTTAACAGGGTAAATGGGGTTAATGGGGTAGATTGGGGTTAATAGTGTAGGGTAGGAGTTGGGTAGGTACTATAGGGGTTAATAGCATAGGGTAGGAGGGGATTTATGGGATGGGGTTTACTGGGTACATTTGGGGTTAGATAGACCCAGTTAGGGTTCAATAGGACTAGATAGGGTTAAATAGGACTAGATGGGGTTAAATAGGTCTAGATCGGATTAAATAGGACCAGATGGTTACATAGGACTAGACAGGGTTAAATAGGTCTAGATGAGGTTAAATAGGACTAGATAGGGTTACATAGGACTAGATAGGGTTATATAGGACTAAACAGGGTTACAAAAGTCTAGATGGGGTTAAATAGGTCTAGCTGAGGTTAGTGGTTAGTGATAGGGTTAATTAGGTGTGGTGAAGGTCAAATAGGGTTAATTAGTTAGAGGGGTGTTAATTAGTTAGAGGGGGGTTAATTAGTTAGAGGGGGGTTATAGTGTAGAGTTTAGACTTGGTGTCGTGAGAGTCCTGGAAGACCCTCATGTCACATAGTGTTATTCTAGGGATTAATAGTGTCCTATAGGGATGTATTTAGACCCCTATTGGACTAATGGGGTTAATTAGTGTCCCATAATGGTCAATATAGACCCTTATGGGATTAATGGAGTCAATCAGTGTCCCATAAGGGTCTGTATAAACCCTTATGGGACTAATAGGGTTAATTAGGGTCCCATAAGGGTCTGTATAGACCCTTATGGGACAAATGGGGTTAGGCATTGTCCCATAAGGGTCTGTATAGACCCTTATGAGACTAATGGGTGTTCAGTATTGTCCCATAAGGGTCTGTATAAACCCTTATGGGACTGATGGGGTTAATCGGAGGCTTATTGGGGTCTCTATTGACCCCCATGAGTGATGGCATTCATTTTAGATGCCTATGGCAGGGGTTATTTTGTGGCAGGGGTTATTTTTTTTTTTGTTAATTTGAATTTTGAAATGCTGCAGGGGTCCCGATGGGGACCTGCGCTGCAAGGATTAATGTGGGTACACTGCGGGCATCCCGATGGGTACCCACAGCATTGGGGTGGTTCATTTTAGGTACTGGGGGTATTTGAAGTACATCCGTGGCAGGGCTTCAGTTTTTAAGTGCAGCAGAGATTCCAAAAGAGACCACCACGGCAAGGGCTGATGTTGGGAGCCTGCGGGTGATCATGCAGGTTTTTTATCAGCCATGATGGCAATCTCTTTTGCCATTTCTAAGTCTATACCATTGCTACACAATTGCTTAATTGTTTGTGTTCGAGCACGCAACTCCGAGGGCCGAGAACTGGCCTACGATATATAGCCTCTCTCGCACGTTGCTCCCAGCCCCTTCTAATTTAATAGCAATGCAAGTCTGACAAATTTGAAGCACACAGCCCTTGTGCAAAACGTTGGACTTACGAGGCTGGAATTTAATATGGCTCTAAAACGGGTATTTAAAGAGCCAAACAAGATTTGGTATGCAAAGTATAGAAAACAATAAAACTAATATTTACCTATTCATATACAACATTCATTGCAATATATGACAACTCACTGCCTTTGTTGTATATTAATGGATGAATATTGTTTGTTGTTATATTATTTAATTTAATTATAAAATATACTCCTAACGTGGGGATTAAAACAAGCAATGGTGAATATCAGCATTGCGGGAAGTAAAAATCAGAATGAGGGTTTCGTAAATTTGGAATGGTTTCACACTAAATGCAATACTAGAATAGTAACCACATTGACAGTATCCCATAATTTTACAAAATACATAGATTATTTTTTGATTTATTAAAAATTGTGATGCACAAAATATATAATGTTGTTACTCAACTCACGGAGCAGGTTCATTGAAGGAATCTTAAAATATAGTAATAGGCTTGCTTTAAGACTGATGAATGTAGTTCAGTGCTCAAATCTCCACAAATCTTTGGATGCTTTTCAAGCAATAACTTTTTCACTTGGGGGTATGGATTTAGAAAACATCTCAAGTTGCTGAGATGGGGTAAGAAGGGTTTTAATATCAACTTTTTTATAGGAAATATTGCATAGTAAATGCAGGGATGCACATCTAAGACACTTGATATTATTAGTAAATTCCCCATACTAGTTCATTAGTTACATTGCCTATTAAAGCAGATCCAAAGGTCCTCCAATGTTTGGTAGAAACTCTGAGATCTTTCAGACCTGGGTCCACTCAAAGTACTCCATAATTGTACTTTGAAGGCTTATCCAGCACCTGTACATTATTTCATAATTTGTCCTGTGTCTAGATCTAAAAGAAAATAACTCATAAATCAAATCATAAGCATGACTAGCACACTGTGAACTGACCTAGCTAATCCTCTAGGCTACTAAATTGTCCAACCATTAAAGGCAAATAATATACAGTACCTGAAAATTTGCTGAAGCATAATTTTTCTGCTGTACATTGATTTCATACAGTGCTTGACATAAAGCTGTCTAATATAAGCCACCTCTTGCATAGGAACAATGCATATAGAACAATACATATTTTAATAATTCTTGGAATCTAGTCAGGCAAATGATGGTAAACATTTAATTCTAAAACTTCCTCTGCTAATTAAACATGTCACATATCACACCATAGCTGTATTGAAACTATTCCTTCATTCGATCGGTGGTTACATAAAAATGTATTTATAATTTTTTTATATGCTTTATAAAGGTTTTATCCCTAAAATGATTCTATGAATGTTTTCTCCGAGGAGATTTGTGAGTTACATAAGTTAAAATATTTATATTTCTTTAGGGCATGTACATAAATAGAGGAAATGTGTACATTTCAGTATGGCATAAACGTAAATAGAACAATCTGAACAATTTCATGTATTTTCATATAGAAACTGATCATTAAGAACTTGACATACTCATACTTAGTACATGTGTACTTATATACAGCAAATTACATTATTTCAGTATACTGGATTTGTTTTTTACGTAACATTTGTCCAAAAATATTGGGGCACAAGTGAGCCTTAAATGATACACTAACATGTTGTTGACCCTAATTATAGTATACAACTCTTAAGATAAATTAGCACAATTGCTTAACAATGCAAATTGACAAACAGGTCCTGGAACCTAAGAGCCTCATTTCATTTGAAGTCGGCATCTTGCGGTATACAGGCCGTATGTCTGTGGGCCTGCTGCGGGCTCGCACTCTGCTACAATTACGGTGCTATTCAATTGAACAAGCCCACAAATTACCCGGCCGAAAGCCAAAACCATACACTCGTACGTAGCAGTTCAGGGTGGGAACATAATCAATGAAGAAGTCCTTAACTACCCATTCAGAAACAGCCAAAAGAAAATGAGACCGCCATCATTATGGCAGTATAGGATGAAGGTTACATGTCGATTAATTATCGTTTAGGGGTCAGATATGCGATTGGACTTGGAAAACTTGCAAAATACAAAATAATAAAAATGGAAAAAAATTAACTGTTCTAGTCCATGTGGGTGGCCTAATATGTATTAACTCATTGATTCCTGAGATTGATATAACCCTGAATTGAAATTATTTTTGATTGGCGTCTTGCAAGCTTGAGACTGTTGTGCAATTCATTCTAATGTCTTACATCGCTTTCCCCCTCATTTACAGTGCATTATTGATTTGTTATTTGCATTTTCAGTGCTACTGACATGTCTTTAACCCCCTTGTGAGTCCTATTTAGTACTCGTAGGATTATCTTCTACATTTGACATTTACTGTGTGAAAAAATTTGTGAGCTTGTGGAATTGTAGCATTTGAATAGCGATTTGCAATTTTAGAGATTATAACTCCTTCGGACTTGTAAGATCAAAGGCTTAGATGGGCTGTAAGTTCCGGTTTTAACAAGGGCAAGGATTTCAAGTCCATAACATGTAGCCCATTTGTGTCTCGCAAAAATAACGCAAATTGAATAGCAAAATAACGTACAGGCTCCATTATGGGCTACAGTAACTTACAATTGCTCAACTAAATGAGGCTCTAAATGCCTAAACACTCTAAGCCTCATTCAACTGAGCAATTGTAAGTTACTGTAGCCCATAATGGAGGCCGTAAGTTATTTTGCTTTTCAACTGGCTTTTTTTTTGCGAGCCCCAAACGGCCTACGTATTACGGGCTTGAAATGCTTGTGGTCATAAAAAAACGGAACTTACAGCCCATTAAAGCCTTTGATCCTTCACATCCACAAGAGTTATGGTCGCTTAAAATCACAAATCGCTATTCAATTGCTACAATTCCTCATGACCGCAAACTTATTCAAGCCCGCAAACGGCAAATGTCGGCCAAAATTTTACAGACTAGTTTGTAACTCTGCAAAAGACAATAAAAACACACCAATGGACTTTAACATATGGGCAAAGTAATGGAAGGTATTAGAATTACTTGCACAACAATTCCCAATTATCAAATAGCTTAAAAAATATGGGCCTCATTCAATTCGGAGGCCGCAACTCCCGGGATGTAGGCCGTATGTCTGTGGGCCTACTAATATCATAAACCATGCCGTCGTATGCAGCATTTTATGGCGTGAACATGATCACTGAAGAAAGACCGTAACTCCCAATGCAGAAACAGCCAATAGAAAAGGAGCCCGTCATCATGAAGTCAATAAAACATGGAGTATACATGTCAATCAACTAGAGTTTCGGGCGCTGATATGCAATCGGACCCGAAAACCTGCAAAGTACAAAATAATAAAAATGAATGAAGTCCATGTGGGTGGCCTCATATATATTAAGTAATTGATCCCCAAGATTGATATAACTACGAAATTACACATATAACATACATTATTATATTGCAGAATTGTTCTAGTCCCTGTGGGTGGCCTCATATATATTAAGTAATTAATCCCCAAGATTGATATAACTACGAAATGACACATATAACATACATTATTATATTGCAGAATTGTGGGCATGAGACTGTTGTGTAATAAATTCAAATGTCTTACATTGTGTTCCCCATTATTTACAGCGCAGTATAGCATATATATTTGCATTTACAGTGCTCAACACCTGTCTCTAAGCCCTTTGCGGGTCCTTTTTGAAACCCGTAGCATGTAGTCCGACTTTTGGCATTTGCGGCCTCGGCTGCGTGATCAGCGAGGGGGAATCGGACCAATTGAATAGCGGTTTGCGATTTTAGAGATTGTAACGCAAAGGCTTGGACAGGCTTTAACTTGCGATGGTAACCATCGCAAGGAATCAGAGGCCGTAACCCGTAGCCTGGTTGGAGCCCACAAAAAGACGCCAATTGATTAGCAAAATAGATTGTGGGCTCCCTTAAAGGTGCCCGGATCTCCCAAGGGCTTAATTGAATGAGGCCCTATATTTTTTTTTTCATATGTTATAATGGTCATGCAAATGCCAATATGGAAAGTCATGCTGCAAGATAGTGAAAGCAATTAAAGAGACACTACCTGATTAAATGGCAATACAAATACATGAAAATGGATGCCATATTAACCCTTTCTCATTCACAGAGGCTCTAATGTGGACCCTAAAAATATGAAGATCATCTTATATACATCTCACTCATAACATCTACATTCAAAAAACAAAGAGTGGCCAAATGACACCGCCACATCACATATATCAAGTACCAGGGGAACATTTAGATTTGATTGTTCAGTCCCTCAGTTGTGTCTGACTCTCTGTAACCCTATGGACTGCAGAACACTTACTTATGTCTCTGTCTGTGCTTATCCTCCAGATACTGGAGTGGGTTGTCAGTTCCTTCTCCAGTGGATTGTTATTTGTCTGACCTCTTTGCTATGACCTGCCCACCTAGAGTAGCCCTAGATGGTATAGCTCACAGCTTCATTGAAGTACACAAGTCCCTTCACCACCACAAGGTAGCGATCCAGAAGGGGAACATACACCACACTAATCTACTCTATCCCGTCAGGAAGGGCCGCAAAACACATGGAGGCTGTGCAGAGGCACATGGAGCAACAGCCAACTCACCTCCATCAGGGATAATCTCCGTTCTTGCCCATCCCAGGAAACTCGCACCTCATTGCTGGTGGCCATGTGCCAAGATGTATACTCATTATCATTTGGTGACATCCCATTAAGTTTTTTGCTATCAATCAATTGACATTATCACCTATTATATTCTTATCAGGCCTTCTGGGGAATGGTGCTACTCGCCAGTATAATCTTAATCTAGACTTTAAAGAGAATTCCTGGTGCCTAACACCTCAATGTCAAAAAAGAATAACTTTATTTTAGGAATTTATAAATAATCAAAACTACGTTGTTGAAGTGATTAAAAATATAAATATAAGAAGATTATTTATTTTATTTTAGAAAAACTTTATTTTTAGAAATTGAAAAATCAAAAAATATGCCGTAAAAGGAAGTAATTTTTTTTTATAAACAGCAGTGTTTAAATCCAACACTTAAGTGTGTTGGGTCATATAATGGACAAATAATTAATCCTTTTGTACATTTTGAAATTGCACTACATAGTTTTGACCCGATTGGATGTTCTAATGGCTCTATATAACGTTTTAACAAATCCTCATATAATGCAGAAACCTGCTAATCATCGGGTTTGTGTAGTTTTTATTAATGAAAAAAACACTGAGTTATATATAGTTAAAAAGCAACGATGTTAAAAGCAAAACAACAAAGTACTGAGGTATCTACCAGAAAAAAAAAACATTATATTAGATCAACAGATCAACCTAATATTGTATTTGATAAAGAGATTAAGTCATTTGAATACTGTATTTGATAAAGAGATTAAGCCATTTGAATGTTGGCATAAACAGCACAAAGATATCACTCAAATTTTGCTTAATTCAGTAGTTGATCAGACACTGACTACCCCTTTTTCTTTTATAGACAAATTTCACATAATTCCTTTTTTCTCATTTTACCACATGGTTTGCAAAAAAAATTTTTTAATTTAAATTTCTTATTCATTATACCTTTCATCCATATCAAGTCATTCTTTAACAATATTCCTTTTTAGCCCATTTATCATACTTTTCTCTCCTTAATCCTCTAGTATTCAGCAAGCCGATTTGTTGTTTGCCCAAAACGGACTAATAAAGTTCCTCTAGCTTGAATGTCTGTCTAATAGAGTAGAAATAAAGTTATTTTGAAACAAGTAACGTAACGTGTGACGTTACGTTGAGTTACGTTACGCTACGCGATTACGTCATTACGCCCCAGATACAGGAAGTGAAACAGGGGCTTAAATAGCCTCACAGTAACTATAGTTGTTAGCCCATGAGTAAGCCCAGTGAATGGGCGAAACGGGACCGTCGGGCATTACTGATGAATATCTAACCAGAGCCGGAGGATCAATGTGCAGAGGAACATTTTTTCATTAGCATCATGCTGCATCGCAAAGGGGCCAGGTGAACCGCAAGTATCTGCGATAATGAAAAAATGAAGTATATTTGGACAAGCAGAAAGTCCTATAGGGATTATACCCCTAATATTTTGATGCTTTTTGGGATTTTTTGATTCCATTCTTGGATTTAATCATAAATCTTTTTTTTTGTGCTATACACATTTATTATATTTTCTCTGTTGATCAAATATAATGTTTTTTTCTGGTAGATACCTCAGTACTTTGTTGTTTTACTTTTGAAATCATTGCTTTTTAACTATATATAACTCAGTGTTTTTTTTATTAACAAAAACTACACAAACCCGATGATTAGCAAGTTTCTGCATTATATGAGGATTCGTTAAAACTTTATATAGAGCCATTAGAATATCCAATCGGGTCAAAACTATGTAGTGCAATTTCAAAATGTACAAAAGGAATAATTATTTGTCCAATATATGACCCAACACGCTTAAGTGTTGGATTTAAACACTGCTGTTTATAATTATTTTTTACTTCCCTTTATTTTTTTATTTTTTATTTCTAAAAATAAAGTTTTCCTAAAATAAAATAAATAATCTTCTGATATTGAGGTGTAAAGGAACCGGGAATCTCCCTTAAAGTCGAGACTAAGTTTAAAAATAGTAACAGAAAACAGTGTTGAAATCAAACACTGGGAAGAATTAAATACTGTGATAACCAGGTGATTATTCTCGCCAGTATCACAAATTGGATTTTGCATTGTATTAACCCTTTATTATTATATATGATATATATAATTATATGATATCTTATGATATTATTATTATTATATGTATTAATCTATTGCATAGTAACTAGGGCTCATTAGTTTACAGAGGAATCTGACACAAATGTGATGTAAGTGGATGTCCCAAAACACCAACCATTGAAAACACACTTACACGGTGAGAACGGTATAACAAAGCTTTATTTCATACACAAAGAACAATCAGAAATTGTCAAGACTGTACATAAACATCAAAGGTGTGGTGTGGTGTGGGTGGATACCGGAAGGGAAAGAGGCTTTTCGGGTGAAAAGGGGTTACCTAAAGGGGGTAATGTCATAGTCTAGAATAAGCATGATGCATAGCACCTACCAGGGTCACATGTGGTCACTACACCACTGCAACTGGAATCTGTTGAAAAAAAGGATCATCAGAAATTCCTCCATATTCAATATTCTTAGCACAAGATATAGGGGTATGAACATGTTGAAGAATAAGTCAAGGATTAGGGCACTGAAAAAGCAGGCGGTTAATACTTAGAGAGAAGTATTATCGATGAGAGAGCCCCAGGAAGATAATGTTATGAGTTTTCACTAATATTTTTTTTTACGCTGTAATCCTTTATATTTCTCTTTACTGATGTTTGTAATCAGAAGTTTACATTAACTCTCCTTACCATAACCCCTGCCATTGCATCTACTGTATATAAAGCATACCTAGTGTGGGAAAAACATTAAAGGGGTATTGAAAGTTTCTGGATTTTACTAGCTAGGTAATGTACATATGCATCTATTTATTTTAAAATACATTGTTTGATTAATAAGTGCTTAAAAGCTCTGTTTTTGGATATGCAGTATAGTGTCCCAGCCTTTCAGGGACCACATCTAAGCTAAATGTTGCAGCATGTTTCCTGAGACATGTTCCCTGATATGGAAGTACTACACATCCAGCTCTACAAAGCCTATGTCTGCATATGTTACAGTGGGCAGACCTATGCAGGGACTATTTGTTTGATTTTTAGGCAGTAAAACAGATATTTTAAGCTCTTCTTGATAAAGTACAAAAAAGTTAATATATATATATATATATACAGTGGATATAAAAAGTCTACACACCCCTGTTAAAATGTAAGGTTTCTGTGCTGTAAAAAAATGAGACAGAGATAAATAATTTCAGAACTTTTTCCACCTTTAATGTGACCTATAAACTGTACAACTCAATTGAAAAACAAACTGAAAACTTTTAGGTGGAGGAAAAAAAAGAAAAATAACGTGGTTGCATAAGTCTGCACACCCTCTTATAACTGGGGATATAGCTGTGTTCAGAATTAAGCAATCACATTCCAAATTGTGTTATATAGGAGTCATTATACACCTGCCATCATTTAAAGTGCATCTGATTAACCCCAAATAAAGTTCAGCTGCTCTACTTGGTCTTTCCTGAAATTGTATTAGTCGCATCCCACAGCAAAAGCCATGGTCCATAGAGAGCTTCCAAAGCATCAGAGGGATCTCATTGTTAAAAGGTATCAGTCAGGAGAAGGGTACAAAATAATTTCCAAGGCATTAGATATACCATGGAACACAGTGAAGACAGTCTTCAAGTGGAGAAAATATGGCACAACACATTACTAAGAACTGGAGCTCCCTCCAAAATTGATGAAAAGACGAGAAGAAAACTGGTCTGGGAGGCTACCAAGAGGCCTACAACAACATTAAAGGAGCTGCAGGAATATCTGGCAAGTACTGGCTGTGTGGTACATGTGACAACAATCTCCCGTATTCTTCATATGTCTGGCCTATGGGGTAGAGTGGCAAGATGAAAGCCTTTTCTTACGAAGAAAAACATCCACGCCAGGCTACATTTTGCAAAAATACATCTGAAGTCTCCCAAAACCATGTGGGAAAATCTTATATGGTCTGATGAAACCAAGGGAGAACTTTTTAGCCATAATTCCAAAAGATATGTTGGGCGCAAAAACAACACTGCACATCACCAAAAGAACACCCTACCCACAGTGCAGCATGGTGGTGGCAGCATCATGCTTTGGGGCTGTTTTTCTTCAGCTGGAACTGGGGCCTTAGTTAAGATAGAGGGAATTATGAACAGTTCCAAATACCAGTCAATATTGGCACAAAACCTTCAGGCTTCTGCTAGAAAGCTGAACATGAAGAGGAACTTCATCTTTCAGCGTGACAACGACCCAAAGCATACATCCAAATCAACAAAGGAATGGCTACACCAGAAGAAGATTAAAGTTTTGGAATGGCCCAGCTAGAGCCCAGACCTGAATCCTATTGAAAATCTGTGGGGTGATCTGAAGAGGGCAGATTTGGAGAGTTTTTGCAAAGAAGAGTGGGCAAATCTTGCCAAGTCAAAATGTGCCATGCTGACAGACTCATACCCAAAAAAACTGAGTGCTGTAATAAAATCAAAAGGTGCTTCAACAAAGTATTAGTTTAAGGGTGTGCATACTTATGCAACCATATTATTTTATTTTTATATTTTTTCTTCCCTCTACCTAAACGTTTTCAGTTTGTTTTTCAATTGAGTTGTACAGTTTATAGGTCACATTAAAGGTGGAAAAAGTTCTGAAATTATTTATTTTTGTCTCAGTTTTTTTACAGCACAGAAACCTGACATTTTAACAGGCATGTGTAGACTTTTTATATACACTGTATATATATATATATATATATATATATATATATATATATATATATATATATATATATATATATATATATATATATATATATTTATATATATATATATATATATATATATATAATTTTTTTTTTATATTTATTTATATACATACATTTATATATATACAGAATAGTATAGTATTTGAGGTTGAATAAAGACTGTTAGTCCATCAAGTTCAACCTTTTTAGATCTCTTTTGATCTTTTTAATATGTGGACTATTTGTTATTAATTCTTAATTGATCCAAAGGAAGGCAAACAGAAAGAAAAAAAAAACATTGAAACATTGCCAATTGTCTCATAAGGGGGGGAAAAAGCAAAATTCCTTCCTGACCCCAGAAACTGGCGATCAAATTTCTCCCTGGATCAATATACCTTCGCTAGTTATCTGGGATAACCTTGAATGCCCTCTTTATTTAAAAATATATCTAACCCCTTTTTAAAGTTATCTATCAAATTTGCTGTCACCACCTCCTTTGGTAGAGAATTCCACAGTTTAACCACCCTAACTGTGAAGAACCCTTTTCTTTCTTTAAGGTGAAATTTTTTTTCCTCTAACCTCAAGGAATGTCCTCTTGTCAGTTGAAAATCTCTTGCTACAAAAAGTTCACTTGACCCTGGATGTATTTAAATAAGGTAATCATATCCCCTCGTAGATGCCTTTTTTATAGCGAAAATAAGTTTAATTCAGTAAGTCTTTCTTCATACCTTAGCCCCTCCATTCCCCTTATTAGTTTTGTTGCCCTTCTCTGTACTTTTTCCAGCTCTAAAATGTCCTTTTTATGAAGTGGTGCCCAAAATTGTACTCCATACTACAAATAAGGGCGTACTAGGAATTTTTAGAATTATGTTTGCTTCCCTTGCTTCTATACCCTTCTTAATACATGCTAATATTTTACTTGCCTTTGCAGATGCTGCTTGGCATTGAGCACTGCTACCTAGGTGGTTGTCCACAAGTACTCCCAAATCCCTTTCAATATCAGATACCCCTAGATTTGCTCCATAAAGATTATAAATTGCATGGCTATTTTTCCTTCCCAAATGCATAACCTTACATTTATTTGTATTAAATCTCATCTGCCGTTTAGCCGCCCATTTCTCTAATTTATACAAATCCCTTTGAAGGGAAAGTACATCATTATCTGATTTAATTACCTTGCACAACTTAGTGTTATCAGCAAAAATGAAGACACTACTTTTGAGTCCTACTTCTACGTCATTAATAAAAATGTTAAAAAGGAGAGGACGTAATACTAAACCTTGAGGAACCCCATTTACCACATTAGTCCAATCAGAGTATGTTCCATTTACAACAACCCTTTGCTTCCTGTCTTTTAGCCAGCTATCGATCCATGAGCAGATATTTACTGCAATTCCTGAATCCCTTAGTTAGCTCAAAAGTCTCCCATGTGGCACTGTATCAAAAGCCTTTGCAAAATCCAAAAAGACTACATCCACTGAGTTGTCCTGATCCAAGTTCCAACTAACCTCCTCATAGAAACTAATTAGATTGGTCTGACATGACCTATCCTTCATAAATCCATGTTGGCTCCTACTTATAAGCCTGTTTGAATAGACATATTCTTGTATTCTGTCCCTTATTAACCCTTCTAAAAGCTTCCCAACTACAGAGGCTCACTGGTCTATAATTCCCGAGTTTTGCTCTTGCTCCCTGCTTAAATATAGGTATCACCTCTGCTTTTTACCAGTCATGTGGTAGCGACCCTGTGGTGAGTGAGTCTTGAAAGATTAGATATAGTGGTTGAGCTATTACAGAACCCAGCTCCCTCAGTACCCTTGGATGTATTCCATCAGGACCTGAGGCTTTATTAACATTTATTTTCTCCAATCCCTTTTGGATTTTTTCCTGTGTTAACCAATTATTTAGTGATGGTAGTGTAGCCCCATTTTGTTGCGGTTTCCCAACCACTGGTGCCTCCCTTGTGTATACTGAAGAAAAGAACCTATTTAGCTCATCTGCCTTTTCTTGGTCACTAATTATCAGACGGCCTGTGTCACATTGTGATGTTCCTATAGCTCCCTTCCTCGCCTTCTTCCCATTAATATATTAAAAAAATATTTTAGGATTAGTCTTACTTTCCTTTGCAACTGACTTCTCATTTTCTATTTTAGCCAGTCTAATAGCCCTTTTGCAGGCCTTGTTGATTTCCTTATAGTCACATGAAGATGCCTCTGTTCCATCCGACTTGTATAATTTAAATGCATGTTTCCTTTTTCTTATCATGATCTTTAAGTCATTGTTAAGCCACATGGGATGTGATTTACTCCTATTCATTTTATTTCGACATGGTACATGCCGATGAGTATGTATATTTAGTAAGGATTTGAATGTTGTCTATTTATTTTCAGTATTTTTACCCTGTAAATTCTTTATCCCAGTCTATATGTAGTATTGCTGCCCTTAGCCCATTAAAGTTAGCCCTTTTAACATTTAGAGTTTTTGTTGGCCCCTTACAACTCTGTTTTTTTGTATTCAATCTCAAATGAGACTGTGTTGTGATCTTTGTTCCCCCGTGATTCCCCTATTTTAAGATTTGATATTATATCAATATTACTTGTGATGACTAAATCCAAGATGGCCCCATTTCTAGTAGGTTCTTGTATTACCTGGACCAGATAATGATCCTTGAGTGTACTCAAGAACCTGCTCCCTTTAGCTGAGCTGCTGGTCTCATTTATCCAGTTTATTTCAGGGTAGTCTCACATTATTAGAACTTGCCCGTGCTTAGCTGCATTTCCAATCTGTAGCAATAATTGTATTTCCTCACTTTCACTTATATTTGGGGGTTTATAGCATACTCCCACCAATATGCATTTAGAATTAGCTCCTCCACTATTTAGCTCAACCCACATTCAATGTTGCCGCTAGTTCCAGCATAAATATCTTCTCTGACTATAGGCTTAAATTCAGGCTTAACCTACAGTCAGATCCCTCCTCCTCTTTTACCATGTCCCCTATCTTTCCTAAATAAGTTATTATCATCCAAATTAACTGTCCAGTAGTTATGTCGCGAACATCAAATTTTCGGTTTGCGAACCGCGGACGCAAAATCCATCAAATGTTCATAAACAGACGAACATCAGCGAACCGCCATAGACTTCAATGGGCAGGCGAATTTCAAAACCCACATGGACTCTTTCTGGCCACAATAGTGATGGGAAAGTTGTTTCAATGGGACTAACACCTGGACTGTGGCATGCCAGAGGGGGATCCATGGCAAAACTCCCACGGAAAATTACATAGTTGATGCAGAGTCTGGTTTTAAGCCATAAAGGGCATAAATCACCTACACACTTTGGTCTTCCACCTCCTCAAAGCCACCTTCCTCCTCTGACTCCTCTTCTTCAGACTCCCAGAGTCTGGGGGCTTCCAGTGCCCAGCATGGAAGATTATACACAGGTCAGAGTCTGGGGGCTTCCACTGCCCAGCATGGATTATTATACACAGGTCAGAGTCTGGGGGCTTCCACTGCCCAGCATGGAATATTATACACAGGTCAGAGTCTGGGGGCTTCCACTGCCCAGCATGGAATATTATACACAGGTCAGAGTCTGGGGGCTTCCACTGCCCAGCATGGAATATTATACACAGGTCAGAGTCTGGGGGCTTCCACTGCACAGCATGGAAGATTATACGCGTTGCCTCTGTCTGAGTTATTATAAGGTGTGTACTGTTAAGTAGTAATATTACTATCGGTTTAATCCCTTTTACGTCCACTATTAAGGGGACGTGTATTTGGCATGGATTTTTGGAACAGGGAGATGGAAAAAGATGCTTGGTCGGACCTCCTACTTTGAATTTGGGGCACTGCACGTGCAATCTAAGGTGCCACCAGATAGGAGTGGTGTATTAAGTTGTACTACTCATAACTATCAGTGTAATACCTGTTAAGTCACCTATCAGGGGACGTGTATATGGCATCGATTTTTGGAACAGGGAGATGGAAAAAGATGCTTGGTCGGACCTCCTACTTCGAATTTGGGGCTCTGCATGTGTAATCTAAGGTGCCACCAGATAGGAGTGGTGTATTAAGTTGTCCTATTCATTCCTATTAGTTTAATACCTGTTCCGTCACCTATCTTTCTTCAGAATAGCACATTCTATATGTCATCAACCGGCCTGTGTGTATTTAGAGAACCACACTTTAAGGCCCTTAACCTGGGACAAGGTGGCTTGGCTATCAGAATTGCCTCAGAGCCTTAAAATCTCGCCAACCCCCTAATCAGACACTATCTATCATACTGGAAATGGGCCAAGAAACACACAGGTTTGTTCCCTGGATCCACCCAAATGACCCCAATTCTTGACCACCCTCAGGCCCCGAAACACATGAGCACAACATCACAACACTAGTGGAGGTCAAGGAAACTAGATATACTGGGAGACTGGTTAGTAAAGGGCCAGATGCTCACCTATGAGGAACTGAGGGACAAGCATGAGCTACCGCTGTCAGAACATTACAATTACTGTAGGCTGAGGCATTTCACAAACTCCCTGACCCAGAAACAGGGGACACCGGTCTTAAATTGGTTCTCCAAAATTTGTAAAGATAAACCTCTATCAAGGGGGATCATTGGGTCGCTTTACAAATATAAAACATTTGTTACTGGTTGAAGCGACACTGGGGGAAGGACCGAAGTGGGGGAGCCCTGGAGACCCTTCAGAAGCAACCAGCGGCAAAATCATCCCAGGAAAGGAGAGGTCGCTTACTGAAGCCTGCCCTAGGGTAACCCAAGGGTGATTGCCAAGGTTAGATATTGTAGATAATAAGCTAATACTGCTGGAGGGATGATAGCTAATAGGACTTTGGTGTTTCCTGCAGATATACCCTTTCCTATTGTCTGTTTTACCATGTTTTAGGTAGCTCTTAAATTGCAATCACAGTAAAAAATAAGAAAAATTATTAACCTAAAAAGTAAAAATAAGAAGGAATAGCCAGCTAACTTTCACAAAAGTCTCTATTGTAAATATGTATTTTTGCACAACTGTTATGCAAGACTGTTCAAAAATGCTTTATTTTTCATTACATGCTGTACGCCTTCTAAAATAAAATAATTTAAATGCAAAAATTAGGTATAGTTGCAGCGACCAGAAAAACTGATGTTAGTTTGCCAGGCAGAAAGTGCCCTAAAACATTGCGTCTTGAACCCTAGTTGGTGGCGGATAAGTCACGCAAGTCATCCGGCATTCAGGGATAAAATACAGCAGCGTGTGGACCATTATTAGCTCAAGGCAGCTCATCTATCAGGCCTTTTTTTAATCGAATGTATCGCCCACTGTCAGTCCCTTCGGGATCCATCCCTCATTCATCTTAATACAGGTGAGGTAATCTAGACTTTTTTGACCTAGGCAACTTCTCTTATCAGTGACAAAACCTCCTGCTGAAGGTCCTTTCTGACAGGACACTTGAAGCGGGGCAGGACAGAAGTTCTATGGCAAATTGGGATAGCTCAGGCCACAGGGCAAGCGTGCACACCCAGTAGTCAAGGGGTTCATCGCTCCTCATAGTGTCGATATCTGTAGTTATGGCGAGGTAGTCTGTTACCTGACGGTCGAGTCGTTCTCTGAGGGTGGATCCCGAAGGGCTGTGGCGATGCATAGGACTTAAAAAGCTCTGCATGTCCTCCATCAACAACACGTCTGTAAAGAGTCCTCTCCTTGCCGGCGCTGGTCGTGGGAGGAGGAGGATTATGTTCACCTCTTCCGCTGCTAGATTGCCTTTGTGCTGTGACATCACCTTAAATGCTGTGTAAAGCATACTTTTTAATTTATTTTGGTAGTGCTGCATCCTTTCCGACTTGTATTAATTCGGTAACATTTCAGGCACTTTCTGCTTATACCGGGGATCTAGTAGCGTGGACACCCAGTACAGGTCGTTCTCCTTCATCCTTTTTATACGAGGGTCCCTCAACAGGCACGACAGCATGAAAGACCCCATTTGCACAATGTTGGATGCCGAGCTAGTCATGTCCCGTTCCTCGTCCTCAGTGATCTCACTGAAGGTATGTTCTTCCCCCCAGCCACGTACAACACCACTGGTACCGTGACAACGAGCACCCTGGGATGCCTGTTGTGGTTGGTCTTCCTCCTCCTCCTCAAAGCCACATTCCTCCTCTGACTCCTCTTCCTCACAATCCTCTTCCAGCGTTGACTCAGGTCCAGCAAGCGATGCTGATAAGGTTGTTTCTGGCGGTGATGGTGACCACAACTCTTCCTCTTCCTCTTCAAGCTCATCTACAGCCTGATCCAGCACTCTTCACAGGGCACGCTCCAGGAAGAAAACAAATGGTATGATGTCACTGATGGTGCCCTGGGTGCGACTGACCAGGTTTGTCACCTCCTCAAAAGGATGCATAATCCTACAGGCATTGGGCATGAGCGTCCAGTAACGTGGCAAAAAAATCCCCAGCTCCGCAGAGGCTGTCCTAGCACCCCGGTCATACAAATACTCATTAACGGCCTTTTCTTGTTGGAGCAGGCGGTCGAACATTAGGAGTGTTGAATTCCAACATGTCGGGCTGTCTAAAATCAAGCGCCTCGCTGATATGTTGTTTTGCCGCTGGATATCTGTAAAGTGCACTATGGCCGTGAAGAAACGCCTGAAATAGGCACACACTTTCCTGGCCTGCTTCAGGACGTCCTGTAAGCCTGGGTGCTTATGCACAAAGCGTTGTACAATCAGATTACACACATGTGCCATGCACGGCACATGTGTCAACTTGCCCAAATTCAATGCCGCCAACAAATTTCTTCCGTTTTCACAAACCACTTTGCCGATCTCCAGTTGGTGTGGAGTCAGCCACTGATCCACCTGTGCATTCAGGGCGGACAGGAGTGCTGGTCCGGTGTGACTCTCTGCTTTCAGGGAAGTCCACCCCAAGACGGCGTGACACTGCCGTATCCGGGATGTGGAATAGTACCTGTGGAGCTGGGGGGGTGCCGTTGATGTGGAGAAAGACATAGCAGCAGCAGAAGAGGACTCAGCCGAGGAGGTTATGGAAGAGGATGGAGTAGGAGGAGTAGAGGAGGTGGCAGTATTCCATGCTTGGCAGCCGTCACCAGGTTTACCCAATGCGCAGTGTAGGTGATATACCTGCCCTGACCATGCTTTGAAGACCAGGTATCCGTGGTCAGATGGACCCTTGCTCCAACACTGTGTGCCAGAGATTCCATTACTTCCTTTTGCACAATCGAGTACAGGTTGGGGATTGCCTTTTGTGCAAATAAATTTTGTCCGGGTACCTTCCACTGCGGTGTCCCAATAGCTACAATTTTTTTGAACGCCTCAGACTCCACCAGCTTGTATGGTAAAAGCTGGCGGGCTAAGAGTTCAGACAAGCCAGCTGTCAGTTGCCGGGCAAGGGGGTGACTTTGTGACATTGGCTTCCTACGCTCAAACATGTCCTTGACAGACACCTGACTGTGGGCAGATGAGCAGGGACTGCTCAGCTCGAGACACGGAGTGGCGGATGATTGAGAGGGGGCAAGCAGGGCAGCAGTGGTTGACATGGCTGAAGATGCTGGACCAGGAGGAGGATGGTGGCTTTGACTTTGTGTGCTGCTTGTACTGATGTGTTGATCCCATAGGCGTTTGTGATGTGACATCATGTGCCTTCGCAAAGAAGTTGTACCTAGGTGGGTGTTGGACTTCCCACGACTCAGTTTCTTTTCGCACAAGTTGCAAATGGCATCAATGTTGTCACAGGCAGACACACGAAAAAATTGCCACACTGCTGAGCTCTGCAATGACGGCATTCTGGTGGTGGCATGCTGTCTGACTGTGCCACTAGCTACTTTCGACGACCTCCCGCTGCTTCCAACTCGTCTCCTCCTCCTCTCTGTCTCCCCATCTGAACTTTCCTCTTGTTCTTCTTCTCTTATAGCGGGCACCCACGTGACATCCACGGACGCATCGTCATCATCAACCACTTCACTTGTATCTGACAACTCAACAAAGGAAGCAGCACCGTGTACAACATCATTATAATCATCAGACTGTACGTTCATGTGTGTAATGCTGCCTGACTGGTACATATCCCTGTTATCTACATCCTCTGGCACTAATGTTTGTGCATCACTCATTTCTTCCAACGGATCTGTAAATAACTCTGCTGACGGATCAAGTGAAGCGGCTGTGGTGCTAGTGTTGGTGGTGGCGGCAGGCGGGCGAGTGGTAACTGGAGAGGTGCCCGAAGCTAAGCTGGAGGAGGATGGTGTGTCTAGGTTCCGAGCGGAAGCTGTAGAAGATTGGGTGTCCTGTGTTAGCCAGTCAACCATGTCCTTAGAACTGTTCAAGTTCAGGGTACGTTGCCTCTGAAAACTGGGAATTATTCTAGGGCCAAAGGGAATCACAGCACCACGACCACGACGGCCCCTGTGGGGTGACCTGCCTCTGCCTGTTTTACGATTAGTGCTACTATGCGTGCAAGCTACTGTGACACCAGATATGAGTGTCACTGCGCACTGGCAAAAGTTGGCAGACTAGATGCAATAGGCCTCACACACACGCCTTTAGGCAGGCTACTGATATTCAATTGATTACAGTAAAAAAAGGGTTGTTTTATTTCACTGCCCACTACGGTGGCACTAGATATGAGTGTCACTGCGCACTGGCAAAAGTTGGCAGACTAGATGCAATAGGCCTCACACACACGCCTTTAGGCAGGCTACTGATATTCAATCGATTACAGTAAAAAAAGGGTTGTTTTATTTCACTGCACACTACGGTTGCACTAGATATGAGTGTCACTGTGCACTGGCAAAAGTTGGCAGACTAGATGCAATAGGCCTCACACACACGCCTTTAGGCAGGCTACTGATATTCAATCGATTATAGTAAAAAAAGGGTTGTTTTATTTCACTGCACACTACGGTGGCACTAGATATGAGTGTCACTGCGCACTGGCAAAAGTTGGCAGACTAGATGCAATAGGCCTCACACGCGCCTTTAGGCAGGCTACTGATATTCAATCGATTACAGTAAAAAAAAGGGTTGTTTTATTTCACTGCACACTACGGTTGTACTAGATATGAGTGTCACTGTGCACTGGCAAAAGTTGGCAGACTAGATGCAATAGGCCTCACACACACGCCTTTAGGCAGTCTACTGATATTCAATCGATTACAGTAAAAAAAGGGTTGTTTTATTGCACTGCACACTACGATTGCACTAGATATGAGTGTCACTGTGCACTGGCAAAAGTTGGCAGACTAGATGCAATAGGCCTCACACACATGCCTTTAGGCAGGTTACTGATATTCAGTCGATTACAGTAAAAAAAGGGTTGTTTTATTTCACTGCACACTACGGTTGCACTAGATATGAGTGTCATTGCGCACTGGCAAAAGTTGGCAGACTAGATGCAATAGGCCTCACACACACGCCTGTAGGCAGCCTACTGATATTCAATCGATTACAGTAAAAAAAGGGTTGTTTTATTACACTGCACACTACGGTGGCACTAGATATGAGTGTCACTGTGCACTGGAAAACGTTGGCAGACTAGATGCAATAGGCCTCACACACACGCCTGTAGGCAGGCTACTGATATTCAATCGATTACAGTAAAAAAAAGGGTCTTTTTATTTCACTGCACACTACGGTGACACCAGATATGAGTGTCACTGTGCACTGGAAAACGTTGGCAGACTAGATGCAATAGGCCTCACACACAAGCCTTTAGGCAGGCATATGCAATTAGATTACACAGAAAAAAATAATAAAATAAAATAAAAAGGGCTTTTTGGGTTGCTGTCCTTGCAGCAGATATCAAAGGAGTCCTTCAGGTGTGTAGTTAAAGCTAAATACACAGCCTGTCTATCTATTTCCGTATTAAATCAGCAGAAAAAAATAATAAAATAAAAGAAATGATGTTCTAGCCCTAAAAAGGGCTTTTTGGGTTGCTGTCCTTGCAGCAGATATCAAAGGAGTCCTTCAGGTGTGTAGTTAAAGCTAAATACACAGCCTGGCCATCTATTTCCATAATAAATCAGCAGAAAAAAATAATAAAATAAAATAAATGATGTTCTAGCCCTAAAAAGGGCTTTTTTGGGTTGCTGTCCTTGCAGCAGATATCAAAGGAGTCCTTCAGGTGTGTAGTTAAAGCTAAATACACAGCCTGGCTATCTATTTCCCTATGAAATCAAGAGCAGGTAGAATATATCTCCTCTCTCAACGAATGCAGCTACAGAATGATTCTAAAATGGAGGCTGTCATACAGATGGAAGGCTCTGGTAGGGAGTGTATGCTGCTGATTGGCTGGAATGTGTCTGCTGACTGTAAGGTGCAGGGTCAAAGTTTCCTCAATGATAAAGAATAGGGGGCGGACCAAAAAGCGCATATGTTCGCCGTTCGTTGCGAACGCGAACATGCAAAAATCGCCGCAAATAGTTCTCTGGCTAACTGTTCGGGACATCACTACTGTCCAGTCATGAGATTCATCTCACCATGTTTCAGTAATGCCTATTAAGTCCCATTTTTCTTGTACTGCTAATACTTCTAGCTCGCCCATTTTCCCAGGCAAACTTCTTGCATTAGCAAGCATACACTTTATGTTGGTATGGCTGAAGTGCTTGCCACTGTATTTGAGACCTCCCTACTGTCTATTGTGACCCTCCCCCCTTCTCCTCCCCATGGGTAAATAATTCATCCCTTTCTCTCTCTACCCTTTCTACCCCAAGACTTCTATATAGTCCCTCCCCCCCACCTACAAGTTTAAAAACTTCCCCAGCCGTTCTACCATCCTATCCCCTAGCACAAAAGCTCCCTCATTATTAAGGTGCAATCCATCCCTGCTATAGAGATTGTACCTAAGTGAGAAGTCAGCCCAGTGCTCTAAAAAAATGAAACCCTCTTCCTGCACCACTTTTTTAGCCACGCATTAACCTCCCTAAGCTCCTTCTGTATCCCTGGGCTAGCACGTGGCACTGGTAGTATCTCAGAAAATACTACCTTGGAGGTCCTTGCTTTCAGCTTATTCCATAGTTCTTTAAAATCATTCTTTAGGACTGGTGATGTCGCGAACTTCCAGCAAATGTTCGTGAACGGGCGAACATCGGCGAACCCCATAGACTTCAATGGGCAGGCGAATTTCAAAACCCACATGGACTCTTTCTGGCCACAATAGTGATGGGAAAGTTGTTTCAAGGGGACTAACACCTGGATTGTGGCATGCCGGAGGGGGATCCATGGCAAAACTCCCACGGAAAATTACATAGTTGATGCAGAGTCTGGTTTTAAGCCATAAAGGGCATAAATCACCTAACATTCCTAAATTGTTTGGAATAACATGCTTTAAAACATCAGGTATGATGTTGAATCGATCAGGTAGTGTAAGGGTTACACCCGCTTCACAGTAACAGACCAATCTCCCCGTTTAATGCACCGCAAACAACCGCAAACAGTCCCTTTGCACAACAACAAACTCCCCATTTGCACAAGGTTGGATACCCAGCTAGCCATGTCCCGTTCCTTGTCCTCACTGATGTCATTGAATGTCTCTTCCTCCACCCAGCCACCAAGGGTCCCCGAAAGGTGACAACAAGCCCCCTGGGACGCCTGCTGTGTTTGGTCTTCCACCTCCTCAAAGCCACCTTCCTCCTCTGACTCCTCTTCTTCAGACTCCCAGAGTCTGGGGGCTTCCAGTGCCCAGCATGGAAGATTATACACAGGTCAGAGTCTTGGGGCTTCCACTGCACAGCATGGAAGATTATACGCGTTGCCTCTGTCTGCGTGTTATTATAAGGTGTGTACTGTTAAGTAGCACTATTCCTATCAGTTTAATCCCTGTTACGTCCACTATTAGGGGATGTGGATTTGGCATTGATTTTTGGAACAGGGAGATGGAAAAAGATGCTTGGTCGGTCCTCCCACTTCAAATTTGGAGCACTGCGTGTGCAATCTAAGGTGCCACCAGATATGAGTGTCACTGTGCACTGGTAAAAGTTGGCAGAGTAGGCGCTGTAGGCCTCACACACACGCCTGTAGGCAGGCAACTGATATTCAATCGATTACAGTAAAAGAAAGTGTTGTTTTGTGTCACTGTACACTATGGTTGCACCAGATATGACGTATCACTGTGCACTGGCAAAAGTTGGCAGAGTAGATGCAATAGGCTTCACACACACGCCTGTAGGCAGGCAATTGCTATTCAATCTATTACAGTCAAAAAAGTGTTGTTTTATGTCACTGAGCACAATATAAGCTGTGAGCCTGACACAGGCAGGCAACTGAAATTAGATTACAGGAAAAAAATGGTTGTTTTCAATGTATGCTACACCACCAGGTATGAGTAGTGAAAATAAGCACAATATAAGCTGTTAGGTGTTAGTCTGTCACACACACACGCTGGCAGGCAGGCATAGATTACACAAAAAAATTATAAAATAAAATAAATGATGTTCAAAGTTTCCTCAATGATAAAGTTTAGCGGGCGAACCGAAAAGCGCATGTGTTCGCCGTTCGCGGCGAACGCGAACATGCGAAAATCGCCGCAAATAGTTCTCCGGCGAACTGTTCGGGACGTCACTATTTAGGACACTCTAGCTTCCACTTACTTTGTCATTGGTACCAATATGTACCAAGACCGCGGGTTCATTTCGAGCCCCTCCCTATCATTTATCCACCCGATCCACAACATGCCGCACCTGAGCAACCGGGAGACAACAAACAGTTCAATTTCTTGGATCTGGGTGTTGCAATTCTCCTCTCTAGTTCTCCAATTTGAGCTTCCAGAGAGGCAACATACTCACACCTGTCACAGAGGTATGGACCCTGGATCATCTGTTCCAGTAGTGCATACATGTGGCAGGATGTACACTCCGTGAGGTTGCCACTAGACTATCAGTTACAAAAATACAGTGAGAAAACAAATCAATGTATTTGTATAAATATTGCTTTTCAACACCTTAACCCAAATAAAATAGAAAAATATATATATGTTTGTTTTCTATTTTTTCTTATAATACCCCTTTTCTTTGAATTCCCTCCTTTTATTCAATCTCCTACATACTAACTACACTTACACTAGAAATGATTGCAAGCTCCCAAGTTCGCTCCTTCCATTGTTAAAATAGACCCTGCCTGCTTACCTGTACAATGATAAACGAGCGCAGGATAGAAAACACTGCCCTGCCTCAGAACTGATTCAAACCGAACACGACAAAATGCACACAGATAAACCTTTACAAAGGCCAAACCACACCTACTCTTGCCTGGACACTGATTACAGCCCACAGGGATGAAAACACTGCACTGATTTACAGAACTGATTCAAACAGAACACCACACAAATGCACACAGATAAACCTTTACACAGGCCAAACCACACCCACTCTCACCTGGACCCTGATCACAGCCCACAGGAAAGAAAACACTGCACTGATTTACAGAATTGACTCAAACAGAACACCACACAAATGCACACAGATACAGCTTTACACAGTCCAAACCACACCCACTCTCACCTGGACCCTGATTACAGCCCACAGGACAGAAAACACTGCACTAATTTACATAACTGATTAAAAATATACATATATTATATACATAATAACACCCAGAAATCTCCCAAATACCTTTAACTTAAAAACTGTAACGTTGATGTTGTTTCAAATAGAAAATAGAAAATCCAGCAATAACTATGATCTTTGGGTCCAAAAATAAAATCTAATCTGATGTTCCATGGACTTAAGTGTAACAAGTAATATGTATCATTATTACTTTGTGATTATATAATACTGTGAGTTTCATAAAAGTTGTGTGCATTGTTGGTACACTGATGTCAAATATGTAGTGTTTTAAAAGCAAGTTTAAGTTGTCCATAGCATGTCACAAGGATAACAAGTGAAAAGTACAGTGCCTTGCAAAAGTATTCACCCCCTTGACTTTTTACCTATTTAGTTACAATACAGCCTTAAGTTCAATGTTTTGTTAATCTGAATTTTATGTGATGGATCAGAACACAATAGTCTAAGTTGGTGAAGTGAAATGAGAAAAATATATACATACAACTATTTTTTAGAAATAGAAAACAGAAAATTGTGTGTATATATTCACCCCCTTTGTTATGAAGCCCATAAAAAGCTCTGATGCAACCAACTACCTTCAGAAGTCACATAATTAGTGAAATGATGTCCACCTGTGTGCAATCTAAGTGTCACATGATCTGTCATTATATATACACACCTTTTTTGAAAGGTCCCAGAGGCTGCAACACCTAAGCAAGAGGCACCACTAATCAAACACTGCCATGAAGACCAAGGAACTCTCCAAACAAGTAAGGGACAATGTTGTTGAGAAGTACAAGTCAGGATTAGGTTATAAAAAATTATCCAAATCTTTAATGATCCCCAGTAGAACCATCAAATCTATCATAAACAAATGGAAAGAACATGGCACAACAGCAAACCTGCCAAGAGATGGCCGCCCACCAAAACTCACGGACCGGGCAAGGAGGGCATTAATCAGAGAGGCAGCACAGAGACCTAAGGTAACCCTGGAGGACCTGCAGAGTTCCACAGCAGAGACTGGAGTATCCGTACATAGGACGACAATAAGCCGTAAGCTCCAGAGAGTTGGGCTTTATGGCAGAGTGGCCAGAAGAAAGACATTACTTTCAGCAAAAAAGAAAATGGCATATTTTGAGTTTGCGAAAAGGCATGTGGTAGACTCCCAAAATGTATGGAGGTGCTCTGATCTAATGAGACTAAAATTGAACTTTTCAGCCATCAAAGAAAGCTCTATGTCTGGTGCAAACGCAACGCATCAGTTCACCCAAAGTACACCATCCCCACAATGAAACATGGTGGTGACAACATCCGGATGTGGCGATGTTTATCAGCAGCCGGGAGTGTTAAACTGGTCAGAGTTGAGGGAAAGATGGATGGTGCTAAATACAGGTATATTCTTGAGCAAAACCTGTACCACTCTGTAAGTGATTTGAGGTTAGGACGGAGGTTCACATTCCAGCAGGACAATGACCCCAAACACCTAAGAAAACAACACTTAAGTGGTTTAAAGGGAAACATGTAAATGTGTTGGAATGGCCTAGTCAAAGCCCAGACCTCAATCCAATAGAAAATCTGTGGTCAGACTTAAAGATTGCTGTTCACAAGCGCAAACCATCCAACTTGAAGGAACTGGAGCAGTTTTGCAAGGAGGAATGGGCAAAAATCCCAGTGGTAAGATGTGGCAGGCTCATGGAGACTTATCCAAAGCAACTTGAAGCTGTGATTGCTTTAAAAGGTGGCTCTACAAAGTATTGACTTTAGGGGGTGAATAGTTATGCACATTGAATTTTTCTGTTATTTTGTCCTATTTGTTGTTTGCGTCACAATAAAATAAAAAATAAAAACATCTAAAAAGTTGTCGGCATGTTCTGTAAATTAAAGTATGCAAATTCTCAAACAATCCATGTTAATTCCCGGTTGTGAGACAACAAAACACGAAAAATGCCAAGGGAGGGGTGAATACTTTTGCAAGGCACTGTATATCATTCAAAACATCATATATATAGTTGTGGATCTTGCGATTTTGATGACGTTTGTGGCCCTCGCAGTTTAAGCACGCACGACTTAGGCTGCAATGATCGCCGAAGGCACCCATTGCAGGGCTTGCGATGAGCGCTGCAGGCGCTCATCGCCAGTGGTGCAGGACTTGGTCTGCAATGAGCACCAAAGGCGGTCATTGCAGGGCTTTTGATGAGCACCACAGGCGCTCATCGCCAGCGGCGCAGGACTTTTACGGCCCTCGTAACTTGGAAAACCCGAAAAAACAAAAAAATACTAAAAAAAAATTACAAAACACACCCACACACAGCACAGGGGGAGAGCCGGGAAGCCTGGGAGTAAGGTTTCAAGCGAATTTGAGCCATTTTTGGTGTTTTTCATCAATTGAAAATCGGCAAAGCAAAGAAAAAAATGATGGCTGAAAATTAAAAAATTCGGAAACAGGTTAAAAATGAGGCTGAGCAACACCAGGCACGCGAGACTTAGAAAATACACAACACCGCAAACAGAAATACAACGCAAGGCACACAGGACTTAGAAAATACATGACGGCAAAGACATTAACACTTACACGAACGATGCCAGGCACGCAGCGCTCACAATGAGCGCCGAAGGTGTTCAGATGAAAAAAAGCCTCACATTGTGTGGCAAACAGCATTGCCAGCCTTATCATTTTATTCCCGTCATTTTTGATGGGCAATTTCCTAGTTGTGTATAGTGTATTTATATTTTGTAGTGAGGCATATTGCATGAAGTCCTCCTGCCACAAGATATAGAAAAAAACTAAATTTCACCCATTAATTCTACCAAGAATATTTAAGCTAGAATTATATAATATGTGAATAATGTTAATACACCCATTCAAAAAATGCATAGTGTTTTGAAAGCAAAGCTTGAATGACATATAGGTTGTCACTAGAATTCCAGTTAAATTTTTCAACAAAGTTGGGAACGGATGTACAACTGTGTGCAGTTTGATATAGACAAAATAAAGAATATAGGGAAAGTATTTTTCTACAAAATACCCAATATTTATTATTTACCACACATACCTTTCTTTATACTGTATGTGATTCTTTATACCAAAACAGTTATTTTTCCTAGGAAAAACACTTTTCTTAAATATCAAACTTGATCAACTAATAATACTAAACCTATCAAATCTATTACTGGTTTAAGTATATATATTTTATTAAAAAGATTTATTGTAAATAAATATATGAATTAGCGTTAAAGGACAACAGAAATGTCATATGTATAGAATACTGTTTTGAAGAGCTTGACCAAATCATGTGCATTTTTACACAGTTTGCAATAAATAACTACAGACTTAAATTTCCACTATTGTGTTCAATTTAGCTTTAAGGATGACATACATTTTGTCTTGCATTGTAAAAGGATTATGAACCTGGGAGGTTAAAATAAGATCTGTATTCACTTATGTTATAAAGGACCCCTTCAAATAGCCACTTGAGAATAGAGCTTAATGGCAGAAACATAACCCTCCCACTCCAGTTACAAAAAGATCAATAAATCATTTTTTGCATAAGTCATGTCTTGTTTACCTGCTACTGATTTTATTTTGTTATATATTTCACAAACATGTGAAGATTTTACCAAACGACAGTGGTCCTTCAAGTCTACTGTCTCAAACTAATATTTTACTCAATTGCAATGTATTTACTTTTGTGTGTCATGGGATTTCACTCAATGTACACACAAAAACACACAAGAAGTCTCTCACACTCACCAGGAGACTCTCTCACACACTGGCAGTCACACATAGACAAACATACACACACAGGAAGTGTCTTGCACTCACGAAGAGACTCTCACACACCAAGGCAGTCACACACAAACATGCAGGAAGCCTCTCACACTCACCAGAAGACTCAATCATGCACACACAGGCAGCAACACATACACAAACAAACAAAAGAAGTATCTCCTACTCATCCGGTGACTCAGTCACACACACACAGGCAGTCACACACAAACATACACACATAAGCATGGGAAGTCTTTCAAACTCACCAGGAGACTCTCACACACAGGCAGTTACACACATACACAAACACACAAAGGAAGCATCTCACACTCATCAGAAGACTCAATCACACACACACAGGCAGTCACACACAAACATATACACACAAACACGGAAAGTCTTTCACTCACCAGGAGACTCTCACACACACTGGCAGTCACACATAGACAAACATACACACACAGGAAGTGTCTTGCACTCACGAAGAGACTCTCACACACCAAGGCAGTCACACACAAACATGCAGGAAGCCTCTCACACTCACCAGAAGACTCAATCATGCACACACAGGCAGCAACACATACACAAACAAACAAAAGAAGTATCTCCTACTCATCCGGTGACTCAGTCACACACACACAGGCAGTCACACACAAACATACACACATAAGCATGGGAAGTCTTTCAAACTCACCAGGAGACTCTCACACACAGGCAGTTACACACATACACAAACACACAAAGGAAGCATCTCACACTCATCAGAAGACTCAATCACACACACACAGGCAGTCACACACAAACATATACACACAAACACGGAAAGTCTTTCACTCACCAGGAGACTCTCACACACACAAGCAGTCACACACACATAAACATACACACAGGAAGTTTCTGACACTCACCAGGAGACTGACACACACAACCATACACAGGCAAGGATAGTGGGGCGCTCAGATCGCACAGAGGAGGACCACATTTTCCTTGTGCGTGTAGTTTGGGGCTCTTTGCCTGCCCCCAGCCTCTTGCCCTTCTGACTGTAGAAGAGGATCCTTCGCTCCCTTGTCTGACCCTGAGGCCTGTCCTTCCACCGAACTACCACGCCCCCTATAATCAGGACCCTCCCCCTCTGGCCCTGAACTTGGAGTGCCTATTGCTATGGGCACCTGGCCACCACCCACCTCCTCTCCTCCACTCTTCTCTCCACTTCTCCACTCTCCTCCACTCCTCCACTCTCCTCACCTCCTCCTTCTCCTCTCCTCCACCACTCCTCACCTCCTCCTCCTCTCCACCACCCCCCAGGGCCATTTCTCGCCTCCTTGCCTCTACTCTTCTCCTCCTCACCACCTCCCCAGTCCTCTCTCCTCCCTCCATGTTAATCCCAAACAGAAAATGAGTATTTATGTATTTATATGTGAGGTAAAAAAATGTGTGTCTTATGTGTAATTATTGACTGTTGGGGATGGGGTGTGGGATATAGGGAGGGGGGTGTATAGAGTGACCTCGCTCTATGTGTATCTATGTGTGTTGTTTAATATATATGTATTTGTATTATGTGTAATCAGTAAATATGCGTAATCAAATTTTAAGTGTAAAATAGTTGTTAGAATAATATAAATGAATAAAATTGTAACAAACTTTCTTTGATAAATCCCCTACTCTCTCTCAATAACCAACCACAATAATTGAATCACTCTGTAACTGTAGCATATTTCAAGCCCGCAGACTTACAGCAGGTATGAAGGCAACTGTGGCCTTCAATTGAATGAAGCTCTAAGTGATGAATATGTAATTAAGTACTTAATATTTTGTCATATATAATTTTTCATGTTTTTGATGTAGGTCATAATACTGTTAATAATAAAAGTGTTTGTATTACGCAGTGTATGAACCATAACTTATTAATGATATGTTTGAATAGGTGACAATGGAGAGCAAGCCATGAGAGCAGAATGCAATTCACTCATTTACTTTATTTGATTCCAATATTTTGATTCACCTCATTTTTGGAAATTATTAGGTATTAGGGTTGATAACCTTTTAAGGCACTCCAGCTGGGTTAGCTGTTGCAGTCATTATGGGCCCAATTCAATTGCCCAATTCATAAATTATACACACTTAAAATCACTCTTAATATTGCTACATATTTGGCAGGTATTACTTATTGGCGCTAATGAATTCTTAAGTCAATAGAATGCATATAAACATTTATAAAATAAAAAAAAAACACCCAAAGCTAAATTTATGAGTTCAAGGTATTTGCAAGTATTACTATATAACTTTTGTTCTCTGTCAGTAATACTAACATAAATCCGGCTTACACTATTAGGAGATATTTGCACCGAATTTTGTGTGTGTCTCTCACACAATTTTGGTGTCTAATTCTATCTTTAGAACTTACAATATGTATTAATATTTTACTATTTTTTTATATCTTTATTTCTGCAAGTTCATCTTGTAAGTCACAAGTAGCTTATCAATTTATTTATAATTTTAATGTATGATTTGTATGATGAGTTTCCTATGTTTAAAAAATCTAATCTATTATATTTTGTTGATTATATGAACCTTTCTATTATATAAGACGCTATACAGCAGATGTGCAAATAAACATAGTATGCAATGTAATCATTAATTTTGACAGACATTGCATTGTAATATTGTAATATTAAGTCACCTATTGTTTCAATTTAAAGACATTTTTACTATGTCTGATTATAAATACTCACCCGCATGAGAATGTTAAATT